>CM038673.1:446958581-447406081 GCA_021605145.1 Aegilops bicornis | reverse complement strand
AGGGCAGCGACGACGAAAAAGTGCGACCAAAAATCACTATGATGGCGAGTGTCTCAAAAGACACAGAATAGCCTAAAAATAGGATAGGGAAAAAATATTTTCGGTCGCCGAAATTTTGGCCTAAAAACTGCCCGGGGGTCTCCAGACTTTCTTTTCCGAGACCAACGCAGGCAAGGAAACACGAATCGGAATTTAGATGGAACTCGAAAACAAACCTAATATGAGAAGAACTCGGATTGGTGGTGGATATATGGTGGTGGTATATGGATACAAATTGGTGGTGGTATATGGATACGGATTGGTGGTAGTATATGGATACGGATTGGTGGTGGTATATGGATACGGATTCAGAGCGGTGGCGGATAAGCAATGATGGTAGATGGCAAGGCGATGATGATGGTGCGGTGGCGGCGTGACAACTTATGACCAGAACTCGAAACTCTAAAAGACTAGACTCTAAGACCAGCAACTTGACACGACGATGCAACCGGACATTCAACAAAGCAAAAACCCTAAAAAGATTATGCAAAGGCTCAGATTGGTTCGGATATGATGAACTAACCCTAATTTTTTTGTGGCTTTTTCGTGGACTGTAGGTATGAAGAACAGATACGATGTAAAGTACGAAAAAATGTAAAATATCACCGAGCAACACAAATCTGATACCACTTGATAGAGGCCAAGGTGTCCGCTCTTTCGATGAGATGGTGGCTATCGTTTAGGATGAAGTCGACTTTGACGATCGACTACGAGCGTGCGAGGGCGTCGCACCTTAGCAATCGCTAAACCAACTCCGAGAGGTTATTGACCACGCCGGAGCACGATCAACTGACCACGAAGGTCTGCTTTCCTGCAGCAAACGAAGAACAAGCAAGAAACTAAGATTGCAATCTGGATATTGCGAATATAAGAGGAAAGCTTTATTGATCAAGGTGGGGTTACTGTGGCCTTGGTGCAGTCGTTGAACACAAGCGAAGTCTTGTGAAGTTGCAGCTATATGGCGAACTTTTAATCTAAGAAAAACCCAAAGTCTAAACGACGCCCTAAGGGCTGTATATATGGAGGAAGAGGAGGGAATTTCATGGCCCTTGAGGGTGGGGTCTGAAACCAACCCTAACTCTTGTTTCCCCACACATACGGACTCTAAAAATAGCCTATACTTAAGTATTTTGAAATTACATGGGCCTGGCCCAATAATAAGGTGACGCAGCACCTAGAATAGCCTATGGACGAATATTATGAAGTGGCATCTTGTATATTTCGTCCAAGGCTTCATGCACTCCTTATGGTGGCTTCAAAGTCCTGAAATCATCACTTGTAACTCCGTCCTTGATCCCCTTAGCATGCCATCAACTCCATGCGTGTTCTTGCTCCAATGTTCATCCTTCTCCAAGCTCGGCCCTTCATTTGTAAGTAAAACAAATGTATCCAATTTAGGCAGTATCATATTCTCATGAACATTAGAATAATTACCAAGAAACGAAAGTACCTGGTAATTCAATTGGTGTGCACGAGCTCTAGTAATTGGTCCAGTATATGTAACAGTAGGGGCTGTGGGTGTAACAATGGTATTGATGTCTTGATAGAGGCCAAGGTGTCCCGTCTTTCAATGAGATGGTGGCTATCGTTTAGGATGAAGTCGAGTTTGACGATCCGACTACGAACGTGCGTGGACGCCGTGCCTTAGCAATCGCTAAACCAACTCTGAGAGGTTATTGACCACGCCGGAGCACGATCAACCTGACCACGAAGGTCTGTTTCCTGCAGGCAAACCAAGAACAAGCAAGAAATTAAGATTGCAATCTGGATATTGCGAATATAAGAGGAAAGCTTTATTGATCAAGGTGGGGTTCTGTGACGCCTTGGTCTGGTCGTTGAACACAAACGAAGTGCCGTGAAGTTGCAGCTATGGCGAACTTTTAATCTAAGCAAAACCCAAAGTCTAAACGACGCCCTAAGGGCTGTATATATGGAGGAAGAGGAGGGAATTTCGTGGCCCTTGAGGGTGGGGTCTGAAACCAACCCTAACTCTTGTTTCCCCACACATACGGACTCTAAAAATAGCCTATACTTAAGTATTTCGAAATTACATGGGCCAGGCCCAATAATAAGGTGACGCAGCACCTAGAATAGCCTATGGACGAATATTATGAAGTGGCATCTTGTATATTTCGTCCAAGGCTTCATGCACTCCTTATGGTGGCTTCAAAGTCCTGAAATCATCACTTGTAACTCCGTCCTTGATCCCCTTATGCATGCCATCAACTCCATGCGTGTTCTTGCTCCAATGTTCATCCTTCTCCAAGCTCGGCCCTTCATTTGTAAGTAAAACAAATGTATCCAATTTAGGCGATATCATATTCTCATGAACATTAGAATCATTACCAAGAAGCGAAAGTACACAGTAATTCAGTTGGCGTCTTGTGAGCTCTAGTAATTGGTCCAGTATATGTAACAGTAGGGGCTGTGGGTGTAACAATGGTATTGATGTCCTCATCAAAAGGCGTCCCAACGATTCGGAGTTTTTAGATCTTGATGTAAAAATTGGTAAAAGCGGGATTGAAGAGGTCAAAACTTTACATAGCAATGAACCCACTATTTTGTATTTCAAGGAATTTAATTATGATAATTGTTCTTTAATAGACTGTATTTCCTTGTTGCAATCCGTGTTAAATTCTCCTCATTCTTGTAGTCAAAATAAAGCTTTAACTAAACATATCGTTGATGCTTTAATGCAATCTTATGAAGAAAAGCTTGAATTAGAAGTTTCTGTCCCTACAAAACTTTATGATGAGTGGGAACCTACTATTAAAATTAAGATTAAAGATCATGAATGCTATGCTTTATGTGATTTGGGTGCTGGTGTTCCATGATTCCAAAAACTTTGTGTGATGTATTAGGTTTTCGTGAATTTGATGCTTGTTCCTTAAACTTGCATCTTGTGGATTCCACCATTAGGAAACCTATGGGAAGGATTAATGATGTTCTTATTGTTGCAAATAGGAATTATGTGCCCGTAGATTTCATTGTTCTTGACATAGATTGCAATCCTACATGTCCTATTATTCTTGGTAGACCTTTCCTTAGAACGATTTCAATTTCCGTTAAGGAAAGGTATGGAACACTTTCCTAGGAATTAAATTAAATTACCTTATGAATCTATTATGATATCCTCTTATGGATTGCCTACCAAAGATGATAATACCTAGATCTATCCTTGCCTTTAGGCCTAGCTAGGGGCGTTAAACGATAGCGCTTGTTGGGAGGCAACCTAATTTTATTTTTTATTGATTTTTGGTTCTGTTTAGTAATAAATAATTCATCTAGCCTCTGTTTAGATGTGTTTTCATGTTTTAAATTAGTGTTTGTGCCAAGTAGAACCTTTGGGAAGACTTGGGTGAAGTCTTTATGATCTTGCTGGAAAAAACAGAAAGTTTAGCGCTCACGAGATTAGCTGCCATGTTTTACTGGAGTGCTTTTAGGTTGATTATTTTTGCAGATGATTAATAGACAAATTCCTCACGTCCAAAATTTATTTCAGAATTTTTGGAGTTATATAAGTATAAGTTTGATCCAAATTACTACAGACTGTTCTGTTTTTGACAGATTCTGTTTTTCGTGTGTTGTTTGCTTATTTTGATGAATCTATGGCTAGTATCGGAGGGTATGAACCATAGAGAAGTTTTAATACAGTAGGTTTAACACCAATATAAATAAATAATGAGTTCATTACAGTACCTTATGGTGGTGATTTGTTTTCTTATACTAACGGAGCTCATAAGATTTTCTGTTGAGTTTTGTGTTGTGAAGTTTTCAAGTTTTGGGAAAAGATTTGATGGATTATGGAATAAGGAGTGGCAAGAGCCTAAGCTTGGGGATGACCAAGGCACCCCAAGGTAAAATTCAAGGACAACCAAAATCCTAAGCTTGGGGATGCCCCGGAAGGCATCCCCTCTTTCGTCTTCGTCCATCGGTAACTTTACTTGAGGCTATATTTTTATTCACCACATGATATGTGTTTTGCTTGGAGCGTCCTTTATGATTTGCGTCTTTGCTTTTTCTTTTACCACAATCATCCTTGCTGTACACACCTTTTGGGAGAGACACACATGAATCGGAATTTATTAGAATACTCTATGTGCTTCACTTATATCTTTTGAGCTAGATAATTTTGCTCTAGTGCTTCACTTATACCTTTTTAGAGCACGGTGGTGGTTTTATTTTATAGAAATTATTGATCTCTCACGCTTCACTTATATTATTTTGAGAGTCTTTTAGAACAACATGGTAATTTGCTTTGGCTATTAAAATTGGTCCTAATATGATGAACATCCAAGATGGGTATAATAAAAACTATCATATAAGGTGCATTGAATACTATGAGAAGTTTGATATTTGATGATTGTTTTGAGATATGAAGATGGTGATATTAGAGTCATGCTAGTTGAGTAGTTGTGAATTTGAGAAATACTTGTTCTAAAGTTTGTGATTCCTGTAGCATGCATTATGGTGAACCGTTATGTGATGAAGTCGGAGCATGATTTATTTATTGATTGTCTTCCTTATGAGTGGCGGTCGGGGGAATGACGATGGTATTTTCCTACCAATCTATCCCCTAAGGAGCATGCGCGTAGTACTTCATTTCGACAACTAATAGTTTTTTGCAATAAGTATGTGAGTTCTTTATGACTAATGTTGAGTCCATGTATTATACGCACTCTCACCCTTCCACCATTGCTAGCCGCTCTAATACCGCGCACCTTTCGCCGGTATCATACACCCACCATTAACTTCCTCAAAACAACCACCATACCTACCTATTATGGCATTTCCATAGCCATTCCGAGATATATTTCCATGCAACTTACCACCGTTTCGTTTGTTATGACACGCTTCATCATTGTCATATTGCCATGCATGATCATGTAGTTGACATCGTATTTGTGGCAAAGCCACCTTTATAATTCTTTCATACATGTCACTCTTGATTCATTGCATATCCTGCTACACCGCCGGAGGCATTCATATAGAATCATATTTTGTTCCAAGTATTGAGTTGTAATTTTTGAGTTGTAAGTAAATAAAAGTGTGATGATCATCATTATTAGAGCATTGTCCCAACTGAGGAAAGGATGACGGAGACTATGATTCCCCCACAAGTCGGGATGAGACTCCGGACGAAAAGAAAAAAAAGAGGCCATAAAAAAGAGAAAATGGCCCAAATAAGAAAATAAAAAAATGAGGGAAAAAGAGAGAAGGGACAATGTTACTATCCTTTTGCCACACTTGTGCTTCAAAGTAGCACCATGATCTTCATAATAGAGAGTCTTCTACGTTGTCACTTTCATATACTAGTAGGAATTTTACATTATAGAACTTGGCTTGTATACTCCAATGATGGGCTTCCTCAAAATGCCCTAGGTCTTCATGAGCAAGCAAGTTGGATGCACACCACTTAGTTTCTTTTGTTGAGCTTTCATACACTTGTAGCTCTAGTGCATCCGTTGCATGGCAATCCCTACTCACTCACATTGATATCTATTGATGGACATCTCCATAGCCCGTTGATACGCCTAGTTGATGTGAGACTGTCTTCTCCTATTTGTTTCTCCACAATCACCATTCTATTCCACATATAGTGCTATATCCATGGCTCACGCTCATGTATTGTGTGAAGATTGAAAAAGTTTGAGAACATCAAAAGTATGAAACAATTTCTTGGCTTGTCATCGGGGTTGTGCATGATTAAGTACTTTGTGTGCTGAAGATAGAGCATATACAGACTATATGATTTTGTAGGGATAACTTTCTTTGGCCATGTTATTTTGAGAAGACATGATTGCTTTGTAAGTATGCTTGAAGTATTATTATTTTCATGTCAATATTAAACTTTTGTCTTGAATCTTTCGGATCTAAACATTCATGCCACAATAAAGCAAATTACAATTAGAAATATCCTAGGTAGCATTCCACATCAAAATTTTTGTTTTTATCATTTACCTACTTGAGGACGAGCAGGAATTAAGCTTGGGGATGCTTGATACGTCTCCAATGTATCTATAATTTTTTATTATTCCGTGCTATTATATTATCTATTTTGGATGTTTAATGGGCTTTACTAAGCACTTTTATATTATTTTTGGGACTAACCTATTAACCGAAGGCCCAGTGCAAATTGTTGTTTTTGCCTATTTCAGTGTTTCGTAGAAAAGGAATATCAAACGGAATCCAAACGGAATGAAACCTTCGGGAGAGATATTTTTGGAACAAATGTGATCCAGGGGACTTGGAGTGGACGTCAAGAAAGAAGCGAGGAGGCCACGAGGCAGGGAGGCGCGCCTGCCCCCCTGGGCGCCCCCACCCTCGTGGGCCCCTCGCAGCTCCACCGACCTACTACTTCCTCCTATATATCCATATACCCCAAAAACATCCAGGATCACCACGAAACCCTATTTCCACCGCCGCAACCTTCTGTACCCATGAGATCCCATCTTGGGGCCTTTTCCGGCGCTCCGCCGGAGGGGGAATCGATCACGGAGGGCTTCTACATCAACACCATAGCCTCTCCGATGATGTGTGAGTAGTTTACCACAGACCTTTGGGTCCATATTTATTAGCTAGATGGCTTCTTCTCTCTCTTTGGATCTCAATACAAAGTTCTCCTCAACCTTCTTGGAGATCTATGAGATGCAATTCTTTTTGCGGTGTGTTTGTCGAGATCCGATGAATTGTGGGTTTATGATCAAGATTATCTATGAACAATATTTGAATCTCCTCTGAATTCTTTTATGTATGATTTGTTATCTTTGCAAGTCTCTTTGAATCTCCTCTCAATTGCTCGACAGTAATTTTTTCACCCACCGTAATACTTATGCTATCTTGAGAGAAGCCACTAGTGAAACCTATGGCCCCCGGGTCTATTTTCCATCATATAAGTTTCCAATCTATTTTACTTTGCAGTCTTTACTTTCAATCTATATCATAAAAATACCAAAATATTTATCTTATTATCTCTATCAGATCTCACTTTTGCAAGTGGCCGTGAAGGGATTGACAACCCCTTTATCGCGTTGGTTGCAAGGTTCTTATTTGTTTGTGTAGGTACGAGGCGACTTGTGTGTAGTCTCCTACTGGATTGATACCTTGGTTCTCAAAAACTGAGGGAAATACTTATGCTACTTTGCTGCATCACCCTTTCCTCTTGAAGGGAAAACCAACGTAGTGCTCAAGAGGTAGCAAAAACCCTCGTCGAACTGGCCATAATCCTGGCTGATCTTTATAAGGGGGAGAAAGAAGATTTCCTCCGTTTAAATTATCGGGAAGGTTTTTTTCATGTACAACCCCATTGAATGGGTAAAATTTTGATTATCAACACTATTCTATCTCGTTATCGAGGCATGCTAATCAAATTGTTCTGGTTGTCTTAAAGCAGACATGGAGGAAGGAGGTCGAGAATATTCATTGCTCCTCCCCAAAGCTAGAGGATTATGTTCGCAACGAAGACCTCGGATTCTATGAGGATCCGGAGATATTCATAGAGTTTGATGATGGAGTGTTTTATCAAGCGAGCCTTGACAACTCGGAAGTAGCTATTATAGCCGACTACCCCCACCTTTTCCCTTTCTCCATTGTGAGTATTCGGAAAGCTTCCTAAAAAAAGGAGCCCCCACTTACATCTCACCCATCACACTAAATTGTGCTTCCTAGGATCGGCGCTCAGCGAGCCGCACTCCATTGAGAGCGGCCTCTAGGAAGGTGGCATCTACGCAGGGCAAGCATTCAAAATGAAACGAAACCAGGAGCACCGTCGAGCCCTCTCCTTCTTCAAAGAGGTATGTCCCTGGACATGTGCCTAGGTATGAGATCAGATTGTTATATTTCTCCTCCATCTTATTCCAGGAGGAGCAGACGGCAAACCGTGGCCAAACGCCCAGCTAGCCGAGTATCAACTAATCAGGCTCCGGGCTCGTCAACCAGGACGAGAGCAGATACAGAAGCAGTGCCAGATCCTCCCCCTCACACTACTAGAATCAGATGCTTTGCCGTCAGCCAGTTCTTTGCCATCTGCTAGCTGACGGCAAAGGAGGTCTTTGCCATCAGCATTTAGAAGGCTGACGGTAAAGAACTAGCGGACGACAAAGAGCGTGTTTGCCATTAGCCGGCTCTTTGCCGTCTGCTAGCGGACGGCATAGAAGCTTTGCCGTCTGCTAGCGGAGTGCAAAGAGGGAGGGTGGCCCACTGGCTGTCAACCCCTAACGGGGCCCCTCTTTGCCGTCCGCTAGCAGACGACAAAGATTTCTTTGCCGTCCGCTAGCAGACGACAAAGGTGGGGCGGACGGCAAACCTTCAAAATTGACTTAACAGTCGCGCCCCGCCGTCGCCCTCTCTAACTATCTCCTCTCCTCTTTCTACCCCCCCCCCCGTGCCGCCCCACGCCGTCGCTGCCGCACCCTCCCCGCGCCATCGCTGCCTGATGTCTACTACGCAACTTTATTCTTGTAGACACGTGTTGGGCCTCCAAGCATATAGTTTTATAGGACAGTAACAATTTTCCCTCAAGTGGATGACCTAAGGTTTATCAATCCATGGGAGGTGTAGGATGAAGATGGTCTCTCTCAAACAACCCTGCAACCAAATAATAAAAAGTCTCTTGTGTCCCCAACACACCAAATACAATGGTAATTTGTATAGGTGCACTAGTTCGGCGAAGAGATGGTGATAAAAGTGTAATATTTATGGTAGAAATATATTATTATAATATGAATAAATAAAAACAACAAGGTAGCAAATAGTAAACGGGCACAAAAATGGTATTGCAATGCTTGAAAATGAGGCCTATGGTCCGTACTTTCACTAGTGCAACCTGTCAACAATGCTAACATAGTTGGATCATAAGATTATCCCTCAAAGTGCAATAAAGAATCACTCCCGAGTTCCTATTAGCTGAGAACAAAAGATATAAATTGTTTGTAGGGTACGAAACCACCTCAAAGCTATTCTTTTCGTTCAATCTATCCTAGAGTTCATACTAAAATAACGCAAGCTATTCTTTCCGATCGATCTACTCAAGAGTTCGTACTAAATAACACGAAAGCAAATTCATATTCATAATACTCAATCCACACAAAGAACTACAAGGGGACCCCAAAGTTTCTATCGGAGAAAAGATAATAAGAACGCGCATCAACCCCTATGGAAAGATTACCCCAATATCACCTCGGGAATCCACAAGTTGAATGCCATAACATATATCAAGTGAATCAATAAGATACCCCAATGTCACCTCAAGTATTCATACCGCAAGACATACATCATGTGTTCTCATCTCTAAATATTCAATCCGACATGAAAAAACTTCAAAGGGAAAAGATTAAATTCATGACAACAACAGTATGGAGGGGAGAAACATCATATGATCCGACTATTTAACAAAGCCCATGATATAGATCACAAGAGAGAGAGAGAGAGAGAGAGATTAAACACATATCTACTGGTACAAACCCTCAGCCTCGAGGGTGGACTACTCCCTCCTCATCGTGGTGGCCGTCGGTATGATGAAGATGGCCATTGGAATTGATTTCCCCCTCCAGCAGGGTGCTGGAATGGGTCTAGATTTGTTTTCAGTGGCTACAGAGCCCTACGGCGGCAGAACTTCTGATCTAGGTTAACCCTGAGGGGTTTCGGAATATTTTGAATTTATAGTGCAAAGAAGGGGTACGAGAGGCCACAGAGGTGGGCACAACCCACCTGGGCGTGCCAGGGGGCCCTGGCGCGCCCAAGTGGGTTGTGCCCCCCTTGGGGCACCCCCAGGTGCTGCTCTGGCCCATCGAGAGTCTTCTGGCCCATAAAAAATCCAGAAAAAATTTCACGGTGTTTGGACTGCGTTTAATATTGATTTTCTGCGATGTAAAAAACAAGCAAAAAACAGCAAGCACCTTTGAGCCTTTGGGTCAATAGGTTAGTCCCAAAAAATGATATAAATTTGCAATAAAATGACTGTAAAACATCCAAGAATGATAATATATTGGCATGAATACTTCATGAATTATAGATAAGTTGGAGACATATGTAGGATCGAAAGTATGTCTAGAGTGGGGGTGATTAGACTACTTGACCAAATAAAAATCTAGCCTTTTCCCAATTTTAAGTCTTGGCAGATTTTAGCAACCTAGAACAAGTCAAGAAATCAACCTACACATGCAAGTCTAAGAGTATAGCAGCGGAATGTAAAACATTGCACATGAAGGTAAAGGGAGGAGTTTGGAGGGAGCAAACGCAATGTAGACACGGAGATTTTTGGCGTGGTTCCGATAGGTGGTGCTATCGTACATCCACGTTGATGGAGACTTCAACCCACGAAGGGTAACGGTTGCATGAGTCCACGGAGGGCTCCACCCACGAAGGCTCCACGAAGAAGCAACCTTGTCTATCCCACCATGGCCATCGCCCATGAAGGACTTGCCTTACTAGGGTAGATCTTCACGAAGTAGGCGATCTCCTTGCCCGTACAAACTCCTTGGTTCAACTCCACAATCTTGATGGAGGCTCCCAAGTGACACCTACCCAATCTAGGAGACACCACTCTCCAAAAGGTAATAGATGGTGTGTTGACGATGAAATCCTTGCTCTTGTGCTTCAAATGATAGTCTCCCCAACACTCAACTCTCTCTCACAGATTTGGATTTGGTGGAAAGATGATTTGAGTGGAAAGCAACTTGGGGAAGGCTAGAGATCAAGATTCTTGTGGTTGGAATGGAATATCTTGGTCTCAACACATGAGTAGGTGGTTCTCTCTCATAAAATGTATGCTGGAAGTTTAGGCACGTTCTGATGGCTCTCTCCACAAATAAAGAGTGGGTGGAGGGGTATATATAGCCTCCACACAAAATCTAACTGTTACACACAATTTACCAAACTCGGAGGGACCGAATCATGAAACTTGGTCAGACCAATTTAGTTCAAAATGTGAACGTTAGGAATTTCGATGGGACCGACATGTCAACTCGGTGGGAACGATTTCATTGGGGTTAGGGCATAACGTAATCTCGGTGAGACCGATCACATAAACTCGGTAGGACCGATTTCTGTAATAGGCAAACAAAGAGTTGGTTAGGCAAACTCAGTGGGACCGAATCACTCATTTTGGTGGGACCGAAACATTACGAAAGGGGAACAAAGAGTTTGCATTGCGAACTCGGTGGGACCGATCGCTCATCTCGGTTAGACCGACACGTTACGAAGGGAAACAGAGAGTTTGCAATCCCATCTTGGTGAGACCGAGATCCCTATCGGTGAGACCGAAAAGACTAGGGTTTCTGGCAGTGGCTATGTCAAGTGAACTAGGTGGCGCCGGATAGTCCGAGTTTGACTTTTGGTTTGGGACATATGTGGATATGAGAAAGTGGTTGAGGGCTTTTTGAGCATATCACTAAGCATTTTGAGTAAGCAAGCCATTAAGCAACACCTCATCCCCTTTTAATAGTATTGGCTTTTCCTATGGACTCAATGTGATCTTGGATCACTAAAATGAAAATGTAGTCTTGACCTTGAGCCAATGTGTGTCCTTAGCATTTTGAGGGGTCCACATTCCTAATCCATGCCATGCCAATCATTGAACTTTCTGAAATGATCATCTTGAAATAGCATTAGTTCAATGAGCTATATGTTGTTAGGAATTGCCAAAACCACCCAGGGATAGTTGCACTTTCAATCTCCCCATTTTTGGTAATTGATTACAACATATATATCAAAGCTTCGACAAATGATAATATGATTGAAATACATCGTCGCTTTGAGAAGTATGTGATAAGCTAGAGCTCCCCCTAAATTTGTGCATTATTTAAAATTTGATTTTGAATGCAAATGCACAATTGATTAGGATCATGGGTTACTCTTCCATGTCACATACATCTTGGTGGATCACCCAAAATGATAGAAAGTAAAAACATGCACTCATCACCAAGCAAAGTGAATGATCATATATGAGATATAAAAGATAACATCATCCAAGCAAGCATTAAGGTAGAATATGATCAAACCCATGATCATACAAGTATCTCACACACAGACATAAAGTATTAAGCAAGCACACACAAGAGTATCAACCAAATAACAAATGACCAAAGAAGCAAAAACACTCTCTCTCGAAGCCTATGATCTATACATTCCCCCCCCCTTTGGCAACAAGTTACCAAAAAGTTTGAAAATGCATGGTGGTATGCGTCTCTCTAGGCTTGATCTTCGGGAGGTGGTGTTGAGAGGACTCTAGGATGAAAGCATCTATAGAAGTTGTTGGAGCTGGTGGAGTGGAAAGTGGAGGTGGCACTGAAGTTGTAGTTGCTGGTGCTGATGTAGTTGCTCTAGTGTCTGCCATGGGTACTACAACAGATCTCTGACCTCTTGGCACTCTCTGAAAGGCATCTGTGGTAGCCTGCCCTTTACTCTCCTCAGCTTCTTCTTGGAGCTGCTCAACTGATGTTTGCATCTCAGTCACTTTGAGATCAAGATCATAGAACTATGTGTCAATTATCCTCTCCAAGCTCTCCTGATTTTGAGTCAGTGTGGCCAAGCCCTTCTCAATCCTCAAAGTTGCTTGAATCAGATAAGCAAGCCGATCTTGTTTGCTCTTCAGAAACACTTGATATGCCTCTTCAACACTTGGCATCTTTGCAGCCTTTTCAGCCTTTGGCTTCTCTCTCTTTTCTTGTGCTTGCACAGATGTGGGATCTTCTTCATTCATGACAACAATGTTTTCCTCAAAATCTGGTCAGAAGGGTAGATGCTCCTTGTCCAAAAGATATGTGCATGTTCCCATCTTGGAGTTGATGAGCACCTGAATATGTGGAGCATACCCACAAGACCTCTTCTGATCTGCAGCTGTCCTCTTGATTGTTTCCACAATCAGGCTCATGACTTTAAACTTTTGGGGCACATCAAATAGTTGCAGCAAGTTGATAGAATGGCCTCTAATCATCTTGTGATCTCCAGATTTTGGCAATAAAGTATGTGTCAGAATAGTATTGATTGTGGCAAAGCCAGACAACAAGTAATGAATAGACCCAAGCTTATGAGTTTCCAATGCCTTGTCTGGAATCTCCTTGTACATGTTGGCCATAGAGTTGTGGTATTTATTCTTCTTGGTATAGACATCCAAGTCATCTTCATGCTCTTCAGGGGCATTGATCAATTTGTCCCACTCAGCAACTGTTGATTGGTACCTTGTACCCTCAGACATCCAAACAATTCTACCATGTGGATAGAAATGAGTTGTAGAACAGAATTGGATAATGAGCTCATTGTTCCATTTGGTAAGTTTCTGACCCACAAATTTGTCTACTCCACATAGTCTAAAGCTCTCATGCACTCCTGGAAAGTGGTCTTCATTCTCATCAATTTATTTCCAGTCAGCCCACTTCATATCACAGACTACGGGCTTCTTGTCAAGAAATATGGTTTCATAGAAATCTTGCTACTCTTTGGTATGGAACCTGTAGTCCACAGCAGTCTTTCTCCTCACAGCATAAGGGTCACTTAGTCTCCAAAGTCTGAGACCTTCATCCTTCCTGATGTTCATATCTTCTGCCACTGGATGGTTGCCATCATGATCTGGAATTTTTGGTTTAAGCTTCCTAAGCACTTGGGCTTCAACATCTTCTTCTTCATCCATCTCAGGCACTGGGGCCTTGTTCTTTTCTGTAGCTGGAATGTTCCTTGTGCTCCTCTTGGGCTTTGGAGCTGGAGCATAAGCTTTGGGGGGAAGGTTTGGGGTTTGAAGGGGCAGCCCCAAACTTGATGGCATCCCCCATAAGCTTTTGAGACTTGGGTGCTGGTGCAGCATCCTCTTCCTCTTCTTCTTCTTCAGCTGGATCTCTAAACATAGAGGATCTCCCAATGACTTTGGCAATGGTATTCTTGACCCTCTCTTTCCTCTTCTTGCCCTCACCAGCCTCCTTTGGTTCAAGTGTGAACTCCATGGTTTCCTGAGTGGAGGATCTGGCCTTTGACATAGGAACTGTCTTGGCAGGTGCCTTCTTGTGCATACCAGGTTTTGTTGCAGCAGCCACTCCATATTCCTTCTTCAACACTTACTTTTTTGGAGCTGACCTCTTCCTCAACAGCCACATAATCCTCATCCTCTAAGTCTGAAGTTCTCTTCTTCCTTGACCTTGTAGCTGATTTCGGCAAATTGCTTGGAGTGCACCTGCTGCCCTCATCATAGCTGCTAGAGGGACTAGTGCCCTCACTCAAGTTCACTTGCTCTTCTGACTTGTTCTGGCTATCGCTCGATCGTATACATCTTGGCAAAGCAAACCGATAGCGTAATCCCTATGAATAGATATAGATGAGGTAGAGTGGATGAGCATCACAAAGTGCAGAGGTTTTTGCAAAATAGATGAGTCAAAAACTTAGTTTTAGTTCTCCACAGAAAGCATTTCGGAGCTACTGATTTGTTAAACTCGGTGACACCGAAGCAACTTTTGGAGCCTAAACTAGTGAACTCGGTCAGACCGAGTCACAGTTCAGTGACTCCGAGATTGTTAGGGTTTCACAGAGAGTTGAACTCCGTCGCACCAATTTGCAACTTTCGGTCAGACCGAAGAGTGCAAGTGCAATGGCCTAAGCCAAATTGGTGAGACCGATGTCCACAACTCGGTTGGTCCGATATGAGTTCGGCGGAAACCTAACCCTAAATTTTCGAATCAAATCTAATGTATGGGATGTTCTGCTGGACAGGATGATCTCAAACATGGTAAGAAACATGGCATAGATCTTGTGCTCAGAATCGGAGGTAAAAAGAATGCACAAGGGGTCGAACTCATACCCTAGTTTGGCTATGAGCTCGCTACGGCGGCAACAGCGGCGTTGAAATCTGTAGACGGTGATGGAAACCAGCAGCGGGAGGTTGCTGGCGACGAGAGGACGATCCGGAGACCCGAGGCGGCAAAGCAGGACACACGCGGGATGAAGGGTTTTGGAGAAATTTACAAAATTCAACCCATCGATATATATATCCTGACACTGTCGGTGTGACTGAGTGGAACAACTCGGTGGCACCGAGATGCAGAAACGCAAGGGTTACTGCAACTCGGTGTGACCGAAAAGTTCTAATCGGTTGCACCGAGATTGAAAACCTAGATCATCTCGGTGAACTCGGTCAGACCGAAAAGGATGAATCGGTCGGACCGATATGCACAGAGAGGTTTTGGAAGTTTGTCTATGACGAATCGGGGACTCTGAGTGCTCCTCACACAGAGTGTTTGAATCTGACTTGATCAAACTTTGTGATGTAGCATGAATAGAGTTTGAGACGAGAAAAGAATAGATAGCTAGAGGAGGTTCTTAGGCATTCTTGTCCATCCATTTGGCAAAAGAAGAAAAGCCAAACAATTAAAGCAACAAATGGATGTCCTCAAATTAGTAAAATATGCAATCAACATGCTCACACAATAAAATGGCAAATGAAATATGTGGCAGAGCATGCACAAACACTCTAGCATCTATCAAGCGATTGGCGATGACTAGGTCATCTATATATGAGTATATTGACTTAGGAGTCAAATAGAACATTTGAGCATAGGTCATACTCATCGTTTAAGCACAAGTGGAGTTACAACTTTTACATAAAGCATTGTTGTGTTCACACCACTAGAGTTGCTTTAGCTCCCCCTAGATGTGATATCCCCCCTAAGAGGGATGAACTAACCTTGGGTTTTGTCGATGATGACTTCGTGTAGATATTGAAGATTTGGATGCTCAAGGTTGATGTAGATCATTTGGAGCAATCCATTGGAGTGAGTTGCACTTTCAATACCTACAAGGGTTAGTCCCACTAGGAACAAACAAAGATATCCATAGACATAGAGTGAAGTTCATACATGATGATGTCCATGAAGGCATTAGGTTACCTTGTCCCTTGTCTTACCAACAAGAGGGTTTGTGACTCCTTGAACTAGTGCAAGATGTGAAAGTTGTTTGCACTTGTCCTTGCCAAGATGATATGAGTGAAGTATGTTGGCGGAGCTACCCTCAAGAACTCTCTAGTTCTTCTTCTTCGGGATCCACATCATCTTGATGGGAATCCTTGGAGTTGTAGTCGTACTTGATGAGGTAGAACTTGATGTAGTCTTGGGAACCCACTTGACCAAGGCCTTGGGAGCTTCTTCAAATGCATCAATCTCCTCTTGAAGCTTGTTCTTGCCCTTTTGCTTGTGGTCTTGTGGTGGAAGATCATCTTGAGCTTGTGTCCCTTGGAAAGTAGGATCATACTTCTCCTGTTGAGGAACAAACTTCGTCTTGGGGTATTGATCTTCTTCACACTCAACTCCATTGGCATTGAACTTTCGTTCAAAACCAACACCTTGATTCTTCCGGTGCCTTCCTTGCTTATGCATAATTTCCTCAAATTGCTTACTTCCAAAGAAGGCTCTTGTAAACACCTTTCTCTATAATTCCCTTCAATAAGCTATTTTCTTGCTCAAGTGTAACTTGGCTAAGAGAACCGTTAGTGGAATCAAGAGAACTACTAGAAGCAACAACATTGGATTTAACATGATTATTATTACTACTACAAGAAGAATCTTTCTTACTCTTGTTGCTAGATTTTACTTGCGGCATGTAAGTAGACAAGAGTAAACGCTTGGCAATGTAATAAGAACTTTTCTTGCGAAGATCATCATTGATTGCTTTTAAGGATCCATGCTCTTGCTCAAGGTTGAGCTTTTCAAAGCGTAGCTTCTCATGAGTCTTTAAAAGTTCTCGATGATCTTCCAAGGTAGTTTCATGAGCTAACTTAAGAGTGTTTAGTTCTTTAGTTAGATGCTCGATCTCGTTCTTATCATTATCATTCGTTTTATCTTGATTAGCATGATTAATAGCAAGTTCATCATAGTTTTCATCACTACAGTTGTCAACAAGTAAATCATCATCACCTAGCAAGTCATCTTCATCACTATTGAAATTAACATACTCGGGGTGTGATACCTTTGGGCCTTTAGCCATGAGGCATCTTCCAATTCCTTCATTTCGTGAGTCAAATATGTCATAGGAGTTGGTTGACACAAGTGCTAGACCGGCAACACCTTCATCTTGAGTATATTCGGAGTCGGAGTGATAACTTCTTTCGGAGTGATGGTCGGAGTCGGAGCCGGATACCCATTCACCAACATGAGCTTGATGTCTTCGTTTTGTGTAGCTCTTTGATGATTTTTCCTTCCTTTCCGAATCCTTGCTTCTCCGAGAGGTTCTTTGTTCATAACGATCATCTCTACTCCTCCTCTCTCTTGGTGGTGATTCTTCTCTTCTACTTCTCCTTTTGGGTGAATCTTCTCTTCTTTTGTAGGGGGTCGTACACTCATTGGAGTAGTGTCCGGGTCTTCCACAATTGTAGCAATTATGCTCACAACTCGAAGATCTTTTGTCATTGTAGGACCTTGACTTGGAACTTCTTTGTTTGCTTCTACTCTTGTAGAACTTGTTGAAGTTCTTCACCATTAGACTCAATTCCTCATTGAAGGTTTGTTTCTCACTTGATGATGTAGGAGCATCACATGAGGCTTTGTAAGCACCACTTGATTTGTTGTGAAGCTCTTCCTTATCCTTGAGTGACATCTCATGAGCAACAATTCTTCCAATGACTTCCGTTGGCTTGAGATCTTTGTAGTTGGGCATCATTTGGATCAATGTGCACACGGTATCATATTTTCCATCCAAGGCTCTTAGGATCTTCTTGATGATGAATCTATCGGTCATCTCTTCACTTCCTAAGCCGGCAATCTCATTTGTGATGAGAGCAAGCCTGGAGTACATTTTAGCGAAACCTTCACCATCCTTCATTTTGAACTTGTCAAGTTGACTTTGAAGCACATCCAATTTGGATTCCTTGACGGAGTCGGTACTGATACGTCCATTTTGCATCATGCTTTTAAATCGATATTTATCGCATTATGGGCTGTTATTACACGTTATGTCACAATACTTATGCCTATTCTCTCTTATTTTACAAGGTTTACATGAAGAGGGAGAATCCCGGCAGCTGGAATTCTGGGCTGGAAAAGGAACAAATATTAGAGAACTATTCTGCACAACTCCAAATGTCCTGAAACTTCACGGAAGTCATTTTTGGAATTAATAAAAAATATTGAGCGAAGAAAGTACCAGAGGGCGCCCTACCCCCCTGGGCACGCCCCCTGCCTCGTGGGCCCCCTGGCAGCCCTCTGGTGCCCATCTTGTGCTATATGAAGTCTTTTACCCTGGAAAAAATCATAAGCAAGCTTCCGGGAAGAAACTCCGCCGCGACAAGGCAGAACCTTGGCAGAACCAATCTAGGGCTCTGGCAGAGCTGTTCTGCCGGGGAAACTTCCCTCCGGGAGGGGGAAATCATCGCCATCGTCATCACCAACGATCCTCTCATCGGGAGGGGGTCAATCTCCGTCAACATCTTCACCAGAACCATCTCCTCTAAAACCCTAGCTCATCTCTTGTATCGAATCTTTGTCCCAAAGCCTCAGGTTGGTACCTGTGGGTTGCTAGTAGTGTTGATTACTCCTTGTAGTTGATGCTAGTTGGTTTATTTGGTGGAAGATCATATGTTAAGATCCTTTATGCATATTAATACCCCTCTGATTATGAACATGAATATGATTTGTGAGTAGTTACGTTTTTAGAGTACATGGGAGAAGTCTTGCTATAAGTAGTCATGTGAATTTGGTATTCGTTCGATATTTTGATGAGATGTATGTTGTCTTTCCTCTAGTGGTGTTATGTGAACGTCGACTACATGACAATGCACCATTATTTGGGCCCAGAGGAAGGCATTGGGAAGTAATAAGTAGATGATGGGTTGATAGAGTGACAGAAGCTTAAACCCTAGTTTATGCGTTGCTTCGTAAGGGGCTGATTTGGATCCATATGTTTCATGCTATGGTTAGGTTTACCTTAATACTTCTTTAGTAGTTGCGGATGCTTGCAATAGGGGTTAATCATAAGTGGGATGCTTGTCCAAGAAAGGGCAGTACCCAAGCACTGGTCCACCCACATACCAAATTATCAAAGTAACGAACGCGAACCATATGAACGTGATGAAAACTAGCTTGACGATAATTCCCATGTTTTATCGGGAGCGCTCTTCTCTATATAAGAGTTTGTCCAGGCTTGTCCTTTGCTACAAAAAGGATTGGGCCATCTTTCTGCACCTTGTTTACTTTCATTACTTTTTACCCGTTACAAATTAGCTTATCACAAAACTATATGTTACCGATTATTTCAGTGCTTGCAGAGAATACCTTGCTGAAAACTGCTTATCATTTCCTTCTGCTCCTCATTGGGTTTGATAGTCTTACTTATCTAAAGGACTACGATAGATCCCCCATACTTGTGGGTCATCAAGACTCTTTTCTGGCGCCGTTGCCGGGGAGTGAAGCGCCTTTGGTGGGTGGTATTTGGTAAGGAAAAATTTATATAGTGTGCTGAAATTTACTGTCACTTGTTACTATGGAACATAATCCTTTGAGGGGCTTGTTCGGGGTATCTTCACCCCGACCAGTAGAGCAAAGTTGCTCCTCAATCTACCGAAACTACTGAAAATGTTTACTTTGAAATTCCTTCGGGTATGATAGAGAAACTGCTAGCTAATCCTTTTACAGGAGATGGAACATTACATCCCGACTTGCACCTAATCTATGTGGATGAAGTTTGTGGATTATTTAAGCTTGCAGGTATGCCCGAGGATCTTATCAAGAAGAAGTTTTTCACTTTATCTTTGAAGGGAGAGGCATTGACATGGTTTAGGCTATGTGATGATATGGGATCATGGAACTACAACCGATTGAAATTGGAATTTCATCAGAAGTTTTATCCTATGCATCTTGTTCGTCGTGATCGTAATTATATATATAATTTTTGGCCTCACGAAGGAGAAAGCATCGCTCAAGCTTGGGGGAGGCTTAAGTCAATGTTATATTCATGCCCCAATCATGAAATCTCAAGAGAAAGGATTATTCAAAAAATTTATGCTCGGTCATCAATAATCGCTCCATGCTCGATACTTCTTGTACTGGCTCTTTTATGATGAAGACTATTGAATTCAAATGGGATTTATTGGAAAGAATTAAATGCAACTCGAAAGATTGGGATCTCGACGAAGCGAAGGAGTCAGGTATAACACCTAAGTTTGATTGTGTTAAATCTATTATGGATACCGATGTTTTCCGTGAATTTAGCACTAAGTATGGACTTGACTATGAGATAGTAGCTTCTTTCTGTGAATCATTTGCTACTCATGTTGATCTCCCTAAGGAGAAGTGGTTTAAATATAATCCTCCCATTGAATTAAAAGTGGTTGCACCTATTAAAGTTGAAGAAAAGACTATCACTTATAATGATCCTATTGTTCCTACTGCTTATATTGAGAGACCACCTTTCCCTGTTAGAATAAAAGATCATGCTAAAGCTTCAATTGTGGTCAATAAAAGTAACATTAAGACTCCCAAACCCCCTGAGAAAATTAATGTTGAACCTAGTATTGCTATGGTTAAAGATCTCTTGGCTGATAATATTGATGGGCATGTTATTTACTTATGTGAGGAAACTGCTAGAATTGCTAGACCCGATACTAAAAATAAACATAGACCTGTTGTAGTCATGCCTGTTATTTCTGTTAAAATAGGAGATCATTATTATCATGGCTTATGTGATATGGGTGCTAGTGCAAGTGCAATACCTCATTCCTTATACAAAGAAATTTTGCATGATATTGCACCTGCTGAGTTAGAGGAAATTGATGTTACAATTAAGCTTGCTAATAGAGACACTATTTCACCAGTTGGGATTGTTAGAGATGTTGAAGTCTTGTGTGGGTAAGTTAAATATCCTGTTGATTTTCTTGTTCTTGGTTCCCCACAAGATAACTTTTGTCCCATTATATTTGGTAGACCCTTCTTGTATACTGTTAATGCTAGGATAGACCGCGAAAAGGATGTTGTTACTATTGGTTTGGGGGATATGTCTCATGAGTTTAACTTTGCAAAATTTCGTAGACAACCCCGTGATGAGGAATTGCCTAGTAAAGATGAAATTATTGGTCTTGCTTCTATTGCTGTGCCTCCTAATGATCCTTTAGAACAATATTTTCTCAACCATGAAAATGATATGTTTATGAATGAAAGAAGGGAAATAGATAAAGTATTCTTTAAACAGGGACCTATTTTGAAACACAACTTGCTTGTTGAAATCCTAGGAGATCCTCCTCCACCCAAGGGTGATCCCGTGTTTGAGCTTAAACCATTACCTGATACTCTTAAATATGCTTATCTTGATGAGAAAAAGATATATCCTATTATTATTAGTGCTAACCTTTCAGATCATGAAGAATTTTTTTTATTGAAAACTCTGAAGAAGCACCGTGCTGCTATTGGATATACTCTTGATGATCTTATGGGCATTAATCCCACTTTATGCCAACACAAAATAAAATTGGAGAAGGACTCTAAACTGGTTGTTAATCACCAACGGCGGTTAAATCCTAAGATGAAAGAAGTGGTAAGGAAAGAAATACTAAAGCTTCTGGAGGCAGGTATAATTTATCCCGTTGCCAATAGTCAGTGGGTAAGTCCTGTCCATTGTGTCCCTAAGAAGGGAGGTAGTACTGTTGTCCTAATGATAAAGATGAATTGATCCCACAAAGAATTGTTACATGTTATAGAATGGTAATTGATTTCTGCAAATTTAATAAAGCTACTAAAAAGGATCATTACCCTTTACCTTTTATTGATCAAATGCTAGAAAGATTATCCAAACATATACATTCTTGCTTTCTATATGGTTATTCTGGTTTCTCTCAAATACCTGTGTCAAAAGAGGATCAAGAAAAGACCACTTTCACTTGCCCTTTCGGTACCTTTGCTTATAGACGTATGCCTTTTGGTTTATGTAATGCACGTGCTACCTTTCAAAGATGCATAATGGCTATATTCTCTGATTTTTGTGAAAAGATTGTTGAGGTTTTCATGGATGATTTCTCCATATATGGAACTTCTTTTGATGATTGCTTGAGCAACCTTGATCGAGTTTTGCAAAGATGTGAAGAAACTAACCTTGTCTTGAATTGGGAGAAGTGCCACTTTATGGTTAATGAAGGTATTGTCTTGGGGCATAAAATTTCTGAAAAAGGTAATGAAGTTGATAAAACTAAAGTAGATGCTATTGAAAAGATGCCGTGTCCCAAGGAGATTAAAGGTATAAGAAGTTTCATTGGTCATGCCGGTTTTTATAGGAGGTTCATTAAGGACTTTTCTAAAATCTCCAGGCCTCTGACTAATCTCTTACAAAAATATATTCCTTTTGTCTTCGATTATTATTGTGTAGAAGCATTTGAAATACTTAAAAAAGCATTGATTTCTGCACCTATTGTTCAGCCACCTGATTGGAATTTAATCTTTGAAATTATGTGTGATGCTAATGATTATGATGTAGGTGTTGTTCTAGGACAAAGAGTTGATAAGAAATTAAATGTTATACAATATGCTAGTAAAACTCTAGACAATGCCCAGAGAAATTATGCTACTACTGAAAAGGAATTTTTAGCAGTCATATTTGCTTGTGATAAGTTCGGACCTTATATTGTTGATTCTAAAGTAACTGTTCACACCGATCATGCTGCTATTAAATATCTTATGGAAAAGAAAGATGCTAAACCTAGACTTATTAGATGGGTTCTCTTGCTACAAGAATTTGACTTGCATATTATTAATAGAAAGGGAGCTGAGAACCCCGTTGCAGACAACTTGTCTAGGTTAGAGAATGTTCTTGATGACCCACTACCTATTGATGATAGCTTTCCCGATGAACAATTAAATGTCATAAATGCTTCTCGCACTGCTCCATGGTATGGTGATTATGCTAATTATATTGTTGCTAAATTTATACCACCTAGTTTCACATATCAGCAAAAGAAAAGTTTTTCTATGATTTAAGACATTACTTCTGGGACGACTGATACGTCCATCTTGTATCATGCTTTTATATCGATATTTATCGCATTATGGGCTGTTATTACACGTTATGTCACAATACTTATGCCTATCCTCTCTTATTTTACAAGGTTTACATGAAGAGGGATAATGCCGGCAACTGAAATTCTGGGCTGGAAAAGGAGCAAATATTAGAGACCTATTCTGCACAGATCCAAAAGTCCTGAAACTTCACGGAAGTCATTTAACGAATCAATAAAAAATACTGGCAAAAGAAAGTACCAGAGGGGGCCCACACCACAGCCACGAGGGGGGCGCCCTACCCCTGGCGCGCCCCCTGCCTCGTGAGCACCCTGGCAGGCCTCCGGTGCCCATCTTCTACTATATGAAGTCTTTTACGCTGGAACAAATCATAAGCAAGCTTTCGGGAAGAAACTCCGCCGCCACGAGGCAGAACCTTGACGGAACCAATCTAGGGCTCTGGCAGTGCTGTTCTCCCTGGGAAACTTCCCTCCGGGAGGGGGAAATCATCGCCACCATCATCACCAACGATACTCTCATCGGGAGGGGGTCAATGTCCATCAACATCTTCACCAGCATCATCTCCTCTCAAATCCTAGTTCATCTCTTGTATCCAATCTTTGTCCCAAAGCCTCTGATTGGTACCTGTGGGTTGCTAGTAGTGTTGATTACTCCTTGTAGTTGATGCTAGTTGGTTTATTTGGTGGAAGATCACATGTTCATATACATTATGCATATTAATACCCCTCTGATTTTGAACATGAATATGATTTGTGAGTAGTTACATTTGTTCCTGAGGACATGGGAGAAGTCTTGCTATAAGTAGTCATGTGAATTTGGTATTCGTTCGATATTTTGATGAGATGTATGTTGTATTTCCTCTAGTGGTGTTATGTGAACGTCGACTACATGACACTTCACCATTATTCGGGCCTAGAGGAAGGCATTGGGAAGTAATAAGTACATGATGGGTTGCTAGAGTGACAGAAGCTTAAACCCTAGTTTATGCGTTGCTTCGTAAGGGGCTGATTTGGATCCATATGTTTCATGCTATGGTTAGGTTTACCTTAACACTTCTTCTGTAGTTGCGGATGCTTGCAATAGGGGTTAATCATAAGTGGGATGCTTGTCCAAGAAGGGACAGCACCCAAGCACCGGTCGACCCACATACCAAATTATCAAAGTAACGAACGCGAATCAAATGAGCATGATGAAAATTAGCTTGACGATAATTCCCATGTGTCCTCGGGAGCGCTTTTCTCTATATAAGAGTTTGTCCAGGCTTGTCCTTTGCTACAAAAAGGATTGGGCCATCTTGCTGCACCTTGTTTACTTTCATTACTTGTTACCCGTTAAAAATTACCTTATCACAAAATTAGTTGTTACCGATAATTTCAGTGCTTGCAGAGGATACCTTGCTGAAAACCGCTTATCATTTCCTTCTGCTCCTCGTTGGGTTCGACACTCTTACTTATCGAAAGGACTACGATAGATCCCTATACTTGTGGGTCATCAAGACTCTTTTCTGGCGCCATTGCCGGGGAGTGAAGCGCCTTTGGTAGGTGGAATTTGGTAAGGAAAAATTTATATAGTGTGCTGAAATTTACTGTCACTTGTTACTATGGAAACACTACAAAAAAATACACTTGCGTGACGATACGAGTTTGTCACAGTAGGTCATGTTTTCTTCCATGCATGTACATCCATGACAAATTTATGACAGAATCAAGATAGTCATACCTGTGCTGTCATAGAAGTGTTCCATGACATTACCAAAATTATCATCACGGAAGTGTCCCCTTCCATGACGATAAATCGCGCGTCACAGAAGTGCTTTCGTCAAGGGTGACCGACACGTGGCATCCACCGTAAAGTAACGCCGTTAAGCTATCCGGTCCAGTTTTGGATCCGATAACCCGTTAATAGCCCCGACCAATGGGCATTTTCCACGTGTAAAATCATCATTGGTTGGAGGAAACACGTGTCGGCTCATTGTTGGGACAAATGTCATCCACTCATTGGACCCAAAGCGCCTAAGATATGTCGACACGTGGGACGGCTCAACAGAGGCCCATTCCTATGAAAAGGCCGGCCCGTTTTACTTGGTCAAAAGGTGGCGGGCCAGCCCACGGCAAGCCTGTTAATGGCTTGTTCGCATATAGCCCATTTACAGCCCGCTAACCCAGGGCCCGTTTACGGCCTATCCGAATTAGGCCCAGTAGCGTCATCTGGGCCGTCCAATATAATTCCAGCCCGTTTTAACTTCCGGCCCATGTCTGGCCGATGATGTCTTTTGGCCCATATGACGCCCTTAGTAACCCTTTGCCCATTAACGGCCCGTGTTAAAGCTGTCCCGTAATGAACAGTGTATCACTTTATACCCATTTACGGCCCGTTATTCCGTTGGGCCGTTTCCAGCCCATGTTATCTTTCGGCCTTCTCAGGGCCCATTTGTTCTTGGGATCATTTCCAGCATTCGTTTACTTTCTGCCCATTACTGTCATTTCCTGCTTGTGGGCCAAATTCAGCCCGTGGTTACAGTCGGCCCGTTTGTGGCCCGTTAGTATGTTGGGCCGTTTTCATAGCGTCATCAAATACGGCCGATTAACGACGGCCCGTTATGGTCGGCCCATGAACGGACGATTTCAACTCTAGCCCATTTACGACCATAATGTGGTCTGTTATTGGCCCATGTTTGGCCAACCGATCATAAGGCCCGTAGAAGGCCCATTGATGATACGGCCCGTAGAAGGCCCAATGTGTCTACGCCCCATAGAAGGCCATTGTTTCTATGGCCCATAGGAGGCCCATGTTAACTACAGTAAATATGTAGCCCATTGTTAATGTGGCCTAGTTTTAAAAAATAGGTTATCGCGGACACTAGCAAACCGTGGAAAAAGAACTGCATTGACTACAAGAAAACAAATAAACAAGACAATAAGAAAATAAATAAGCAAGCAACTTACGCTAGGCTATCACGACTATTACACATATTACATCCACTGGGCATCAAAGTTCGCCACAAGTACAAATAAAGGGAACAAAGCAGCATATAAACGCCGCAGCAAAACAAGTCCAGAACTAAAACCACTTCAGAAGAGCTCAAGAAACAATATCCTGGGTACCAATAATGCTGGCAAGATGCTTAGCAAGCTTATTAACTTTCTCTTGTTTGGCGCTTAAATCCTCCAAAGACTTGTCACTGCACTGTAAAGTATGCACCTGAATTCTGCAGGGACTTCCTCAGTCCTTCGGCTTCCTGTCGCATAACATCTGATCGATGTCTTTCAACTTGAAGTTGAGACTCAAGAAGCCGAACTGATTCAGGCAGCGAGTTCGAAGAGCTGGTGCTAGTAGTAGTAGCTAGTAACTCGAACACTACATCAAGACAGCACTTTAGGGTTGTCTCAGTGTCTTCATTTTAGTTTTTATCAGCTTTCTTGGAGAAGAACAGGGATGTCTCACTATCTTGAACCTTATCTTCATTACTTCCTTTACCATTGCATAACGGGGTACTCTTCTCCAATATTTTATCCGCGTTCTAAAAGAGAAACAAACAAACACATCACATGTTTACAATGTAGTATATGAAACTCATTTTGGTAAACCAGTTCGGTAGTAAGGTGGTCGTGATAACAAAGATGAAACAAACATATATCTATGTAGTATGGTCCTTGTATGGTCTATATCATTCTAGTTTATGTTGCCAAATCAAGATAGATACAGTTCGAATCATATCTATTTAAGACAAAGCGGCATAGACAGAATATAAGTGTGGGAAACTACACAGCAGTAACAACACTTGTAATGTGCATGGCATGAGAACATAACTATTTATTCAATTGAAACTGAAATCAACATAGAGCAAGTTACAATTGCAAACACGTTAAAGAAAAAGGTTTAAAACATACCTGTTGCGCCATTGGAGTTTCAATTGCATCCTTCAAATTTGAAATTAGTTGGTATGAGTAAATACAGTGATGCAAGAGCAAAGTAGTATGAACCATAGCTACTGATCGTGTTTGGGTGCTCTGTGGTGGAGACGGTGCTGTGTCAAAGGGAACTGAGTTACTATCTGCTGGGGTTGGGGTTAGAAGGGGTGTAGCTAGTTCTCTGTCCAACTGGGTAGGGGTACAATCTGCGTGAGTCTGGGTTATGTTTGGTGGGGCTGGTTCTTGGGCAAGTACAACCGTGTTCTATCTCCATCGACAGGTAGCACGATCTTTTCTGAAGACCGTGTTTTTACTCCCACAAATACTGCCATCACCCCCTCCAATTGAAATGGCTGATAAACAAGAAAAGTAATTGAATGTATAGACATTGTAAGATAGATAGGTGCAATGGATATTAGGGAAGAAAACAGGGCATGAAATAATTCACATTTATGTTGTCTAACCAAACAGAATAGCAGGACATAATTTCACATATATGATGGCTAATTAAACAGGATAGCATGACACAATTTCACATGTATGATGGCTAACTAAACAGGATAGAATGACATACTTCAAAATATGATGACTATGTAAATAGGATGACATGATATAACCATATGATGTGTCTATTAAAGTGGTTGGCATGCAATAAATCACAAACATGCCGTCGATGGAAACATGATGGCATGATATAATTCACGGATAGAATGACATAATTCAAAATATGATGACTATGTAAAAAGGATGAGATGATATAACTATATTATGTCTTTAGAAAATGGGTTGGCATTGTTGGAAATATACCCTAGAGGCAATAATAAAAGGATTATTCTTATATTTCCTTGTTCATGATAATTATCTTTTATTAATGCTATAATTGTATTATCCGGAAATCGTAATACACGTGTGAATACATAGACTACAACATGTCCCTAGTGAGCCTCTAGTTGACTAGCTCATTGATCAATAGATAGTCATGGTTTCCTGACTATGGACATTGGATGTCATTGATAACGGGATCACATCATTAGGAGAATGATGTGATGGACAAGACCCAATCCTAAGCATAGCACAAGATCGTGTAGTTTGTTTTGCTAGAGCTTTTCCAATGTCAAGTATCTTTTCCTTAGACCATGAGATCGTGTAACTCCCGGATACCGTAGGTGTGATTTGGGTGTACCAAACGTCACAATGTAACTGGGTGACTATAAAGGTGCACTACAGGTATCTCCGAAAGTGTCTGTTGGGTTGACACGGATCGAGATCGGATTTGTCACTCCGTATTACGGAGAGGTATCATGGTCCCACTCGGTAATGCATCATCAAAATGAGCTCAAGGTGACCAAGTGTTTGGTCACGGGATCATGCATTACTGATGCGAGTAAAGTGACTTGCGGTAACGAGATTGAACGAGGTATTGGGATACCGACGATCGAATCTCGGGCAAGTAACATACCGATTGACAAAGGGAATTGTATACGGGCTGCTTGAATCCTCGACATCGTGGTTCATCCGATGAGATCATCGAGGAGCATGTGGGAGCCAACATGGGTATCCATATCCCGCTGTTGGTTATTGACCCGAGAGCGATCTCGGTCATATGCACTGCTCTCCGAACCCGTAGGGTCTACACATAAGGTTCAAAGGCGCTAGCGTTGTATGAATATGAGTATGCAGCAAACCGAAAGTTGTTCGAGTCCGGATGAGACCCCTGGACGTCATGCGGAGTTCGGAATGGTCCGGAGGTAAAGAATTATATATGGGAAGTCGAAGTTTGACCATCGGAAAGTTTCGGTCCACCGGTATTGTACCGGGACCACCGGAAGGGTCCCGAGGTCCACCGGTGGGGCCACCTATCCGGAGGGCCCCATGGGCTGAAGTGGGAGGAACCAACCCTTGGTGGGCTGGTGCGCCCCACAGGCCCCTCTGCGCCTAGGGTTGGGAACCCTAGGGGAGGCGCCCACTTGCCTTGGGGGCAAGTCTCCCCCTTGGCCGCCACCCCCTAGGAGATCCCATCTCCTAGGGCCGGGCGCCTGGGTCCCTATATAAAGAGGGGGGTGGTGGGAGGGCAGCCGGACCCAACACAGGCGCCTCCTCCCTCCTGCTACACCTCTCCCTCCCGTAGTTGCTTGGCGGCCTGCTTGAACCTGCTGCATCCACCACCACGCCGTCGTGCTGCTGGATCTTCATCAACCTCTCCCTCCTCCTTGCTGGATCAAGGTGCAAGAGACGTCATCCGCTTCGTACGTGTGTTGAACGCGGAGGTGCTGTCCGTTCGGCACTTGGTCATCGGTGATTTGGATCACGACGAGTACGACTCCCTCAACCCCGTTCTCTTGAACGCTTCCGCTCGCGATCTACAGAGGTATGTAGATGCACTCCTATCACTCCTTGCTAGATGAACTCATAGATGGATCTTGGTGAAACCGTAGGAACATTTTTATTTTCTGTAACGTTCCCCAACAGTGGCATCATGAGCTAGGTCTATGCGTAGTTCTCTATTGCACGAGTAGAACACAAATCTGTTGTGGGCGTAGATGTTGTCAACTTTCTTACCATTACTAGTCTTATTTTGCTTCAAAGTGGTATTGTGGGATGAAGCGGCCGGACCGACCTTACACGTACGCTTACGTGAGACAGGTTCCACCGACTGACATGCACTAGTTGCATAAGGTGGCTAGCGGGTGTCTGTCTCTCCCACTTTAGTTGGAGCGGATTTGATGAAAAGGGTCCTTATGAAGTGTAAATAGAAGTTGACAAATCACGTTATGGATTTTTCGTAGGTAGGAAAACGTTCTTGCTAGAACCCTATTGCAGCCACGTAAAAGATGCAACAGCAATTAGAGGACGTCTAACTTGTTTTTGCAGCAATTGCCTTGTGATGTGATATGGCCAAAAGTTGTGATGAATGATGAATGATATATTGTGATGTATGATATCATGTTCTTGTAATAGGAATCACGACTTGCATGTCGATGAGTATGACAACCGGCAGGAGCCATAGGAGTTCTCTTAATTATTGTATGACCTGCGTGTCATTGATTCAACGCCATGTAATTACTTTGCTTTATTGCTAAACCGTTAGCTATAGTAGTAGAAGTAATAGTTGGCGAAAGCAACTTCATGGAGACACGATGATGGAGATCATGGTGTCATGCCGGTGACAAGATGATCATGGAGCCCCGAAGATGGAGATCAAAGGAGCTATATGATATTGGCCATATCATGTCACTACTATATAATTGCATGTGATGTTTATTATGTTTATGCATCTTGTTTACTTAGAACGACGGTAGTAAATAAGATGATCCCTTAGAATAATATCAAGAAAGTGTTCTCCCTAACTGTGCGCCGTTGCTAAAGTTCATCATTTCGAAGCACCACGTGATGATCGGGTGTGATAGATTCCTACGTTCACATACAACGGGTGTAAGACAGTTTTACACATGCAAAACACTTAGGTTAACTTGACGAGCCTAGCATCTACAGAGATGGCCTCGGAACACAAGAGACCGAAAGGTCGAACATGAGTCGTATGGAAGATACGATCAACATGGAGATGTTCACCGATGATGACTAGTCCGTCTCACGTGATGATCGGACACGGCCTAGTCGACTCGGATCATGTAACACTTAGATGACTAGAGGGATGTCAAATCTGAGTGGGAGTTCATTAAATAATTTAATTAGATGAACTTAATTATCATGAACTTAGTCTAAAATCTTTGCAAAAATGCCTTGTAGATCAAATGGCCAACGCTCATATCAACATGAACTTCAACGCGTTCCTAGAGAAAACCAAGCTGAAAGATGATGGCAGCAACTATTCGGATCGGGTCCTAACCCGAGATCATCCTCATAGCAGCCAAGAAACAATATGTCCTAGAAGCACACCGCTAGGTGAAGCACCCATCCCGAAGAACCAAGGCGTTATGAATGCTTGGCGGTCTCATGCCGATGATTACTCCCTCGTTCAGTCGGCATGCTTTACAGCTTAGAACCGGGCTCCAAAAGCGCTTTGAGCAACATGGAGCATATGAGATGTTCGAGGAGCTAAAATGGTTTTCCAAGCTCATGCCCGGTCGAGAGATATGAAGTCTCCGACAAGTTCTATAGTTGTAAGATGGAGGAAAATAGTTACATCGGTGAGCACATACTCAAAATGTCCGGGTTGCACAACCGCCTGTCCCAATGGACATTAACCTCCGGACGAGGCGGTCATTGATGAATCCTTCGCCGCTTCCCACCGAACTACAAGAGCTTTGTGATGAACTACAATATGCAGGGATGGTGAAAACTATTCCTGAAGTATTTTCAATGTTGAAGTCAGCAGAGGTAGAAATCAAGAAGGAACATCAAGTGTTGATGGTGAATAAAACCACTAAGTTCAAGAAGGGCAAGGGTAAGAAGAACTTCAAGAAGGACGGCAAGGATGTTGCCGTGCCTTGAAGCCAGTTGCCGGAAGAAGTCAAAGAATGGACCCAAGCCCGAGACCGAGTGCTTTTATTGCAAAGGGAAGGGTCACCGAAGCGGAACTGCCCCAAATACTTAGCGCATAAGAAGGTGGCAACACTAAAGGTATATTTGATATACATGTAATTGATGTGTACCTTACCGATTACTCGTAGTAACTCCCGGTATTTGATACCGGTGCGTTGCTCATATTTGTAACTCACGGCAGGAGCTGCGGAATAAACAGAGATGGCGAAGGGCGAGGTGACGATGCGCGTCGGGAATGGTTCCAAGGTCGATGTGATCGTCGTCGCACGCTACCTCTACATTTACCTACGGGGTTAGTTTTAAACCTCAATAATTGTTATTTAGTGCCAAGTTTGAGCATGAACATTGTATCATGATCTCGTTTAATACGAGATGGCTACTCATTTAAATCCGAGAATAATGGTTGTTCTATTTATATGAGAGATATGTTTTATGGTCATGCTCCGATGGTCAATGGTTTATTCTTAATGAATCTCGAATGTGATGTTACACATATTCATAGTGTGAATACCAAAAGATGTAAAGTTGATAATGATAGTCCCACATACTTGTGGCAATCGCCGCCTTTGGTCACATTGGTGTCAAGCGCATGAAGAAGCTCCATCTTTGATGGACTTTTAGAGTCTCTCAATTATGAATCATTTGACACATGCGAACCATGCCTCATTGGCAAAATGACCAAGACTCCGTTCTCCGGAACAATGGAGCGAGCAACCAACTTATTGGAAATCATACATACTGATGTGTGCGGTCCAATGAGCGTTGAGGCTCGCGAAGGATATCTTTATGTTCTCACTCTCACAGACGACTTAAGTAGATATGGGTATGTCTACTTGATGAAACACAAGTCTGAGACCTTTGAAAAGTTCAAGGAATTTCAGAATGAGGTAGAAAATCAACGTGACCGAAAAATAAAGTTCTTACGATCAGATCATGGAGGAGAATATTTAAGTCACGAATTTGGTACACACTTAAGGAAATGTGGAATCATTTCACAACTCACGCTACCGAACACCTCGGTAATAAAGGTGTGTCTGAACGTCGTAATCACACTCTATTGGATATAGTGCGATCTATGATGTCTCTTACTGATTTACCGCTATCATTTTGGGGATACGCTCTAGAGACAGCTACATTCACTTTAAATAGGGCACCGTCTAAATCCGTTGAGACGACACCGTATGAATTATGGTTTGGGAAGAAACCTAAGTCACAAGCTTCTGAAAGTTTGGGGATGTGATGCTTATGTCAAGAAACTTCAACCTGAAAAGCTCGAACCCAAGTCGGAAAAATGCGTCTTCATAGGATACCCTAAGTAAACCATTGGGTATACCTTCTACCTTAGATCCGAAGGCAAGATCTTTGTTGCCAAGAACGGATCTTTTCTCGGAAAAGAGTTTCTCTCGAAAGGAGTAAGTGGGAGGAAAGTAGAACTCGATGAAGTACTACCTCTTGAACCGGAAAGTAGTGCAGCTCAGGAAAATGTTCTTGTGGTGCCTACACCGACTGGAGAGGAAATTAATGATGATGATCAAGGTACTTTGGATCAAGTTGCTATTGAACTTCGTAGGTCCACAAGGACACGTTCCACACCAGAGTGGTATGGCAACCCTGTCCTGGAAATCATGTTGTTGGACAACGGTGAACCTTCGAACTATGAAGAAGCGATGGCGGGCCCAGATTCCAACAAATGGCTTGAAGCCATGCAATCCGAGATAGGATCCATGTATGAAAACAAAGTATGGACTTTGATAGACTTGCCCGATGATCGGCGAGCGATAGAAAACAAATGGATCTTTAAGAAGAAGACGGACGCGGATGGTAATGTTACCATCTATAAAGCTCGACTTGTCGCTAAGGGTTATCGGCAAGTTCAAGGGGTTGACTATGATGAGACTTTCTCTCCGTGGCGAAGTTGAAGTCCGTCCGAATCATGTTAGCAATTGCCGCATACTATGATTATGAGATATGGCAAATGGACGTCAAAACGGCATTCCTTAACGGCTATCTTAAGGAAGAACTGTATATGATGCAGCCGGAAGGTTTTGTCGAGCCTAAGAATGCTAACAAGGTATGCAAGCTCCAGCGATCCATTTATGGGCTGGTGCAAGCATCTCGGAGTTGGAACATTCGCTTTGATGAGATGATCAAAGCGTTTGGGTTTATGCAGACTTATGGAGAAGCCTGCGTTTACAAGAAAGTGAGTGGGAGCTCAGAGCATTTCTCATATTATATGTGGATGACATACTTTTGATGGGAAATGATATAGAACTTTTGGACAGCATTAAGGCCTACTTGAATAGGAGTTTTTCAATGAAGGACCTTGGAGAAGCTGCTTACATATTAGGCATCTAGATCTATAGGGATAGATCGAGACGCCTCATAGGTCTTTCACAAAGAACATACCTTGATAAGATATTGAAGAAGTTCAAAATGGATCAGTCCAAGAAAGGGTTCTTGCCTATATTACAAGGTGTGAGATTGAGCTCGGCTCAATGCCCGACCACGGCAGAAGATAAAGAAGAGATGAGTGTCATCCCCTATGCTTCAGCCATAGGATCTATTATGTATGCCATGCTGTGTACCAGACCTCATGTAAACCTTGCCGTAAGTTTGGTAGGAAGGTACCAAAGTAATCCCGGCAAGGAACAATGGACAATGGTCAAGAATATCCTGAAGTACCTGAAAAGGACTAAGGACATGTTTCTCGTTTATGGAGGTGACGAAGAGCTCGTCAGTAAAGGGTTACGCCGACGCTTAGCTTCGACACGAATCTGGATGACTCTAATTCACAAACCGCATACGTGTATATGTTGAATGGTGGAGCAGTAAGCTGGTGCAGCTGCAAGCAGAGCATCGTGGCGGGATCTACATGTGAAGCGGAGTACATGGCAGCCTCGGAGGCAGCGCATTAAGCAATTTGGGTGAAGGAGTTCATCACCGACCTAGGAGTCATACCAAATGCGCCGGGGCCGATCAAACTCTTCTGTGACAACACTGGAGTTATTGCACTTGCCAAGGAGCCCAGGTTTCACAAGAAGACCAGGCACATCAAGCGTCGCTTCAACTACATTCGTGAAAATGTTCAAGATGGAGACATAGAAATTTGCAAAGTGCATATGGATCTGAATGTCGCAGATCCGTTGACTAAACCTCTTCCATGAGCAAAACATGATCAACACCGTAACTCTATGGGTGTTCGATTCATCACAATGTAACTAGATTATTGACTCTAGTGCAAGTGGGAAACTGTTGGAAATATGCCCTAGAGGCAATAATAAAAGGATTATTATTATATTTCCTTGTTCATGATAATTGTCTTTTATTCATGCTATAATTGTATTATCCGGAAATCGTAATACACGTGAATACATAGACTACAACATGTCCCTAGTGAGCCTCTAGTTGACTAGCTCGTTGATCAATAGATAGTCATGGTTTCCTGACTATGGACATTGGATGTCATTGATAACGGGATCACATCATTAGGAGAATGATGTGATGGACAAGACCCAATCCTAAGCATAGCACAAGATCGTGTAGTTCGTTTTGCTAGAGCTTTTCCAATGTCAAGTATCTTTTCCTTAGACCATGAGATTGTGTAACTCCCGGATACCGTAGGAGTGCTTTGGGTGTACCAAACGTCACACCGTGAATCGGGTGACTATAAAGGTGCACTCTGGTATCTCCGAAAGTGTCTGTTGGGTTGACACGGATCGAGACTGGGATTTGTCACTCGGTATTACGGAGAGGTATCACTGGGCCCACTCGGTAATGCATCATCAAAATGAGCTCAAGGTGACCAAGTGTTTGGTCACGGGATCATGCATTACAGTACGAGTAAAGTGAATTGCCGGTAACGAGATTGAACGAGGTATTGGGATACCGGCGATCGAATCTCGGGCAAGTAACATACCGATTGACAAAGGGAATTGTATACGGGGTTGCTTGAATCCTCGACATCGTGGTTCATCCGATGAGATCATCGAGGAGCATGTGGGAGCCAACATGGGTATCCAGATCCCGCTGTTGGTTATTGACCGTAGAGCGCCTCGGTCATGTTCCGCACTGTCTCCCGAACCCGTAGGGTCTACACACTTACGGTTCAGTGACGCTTGGGTTGTATGAATATGAGTATGCAGCAAACCAAAAGTTGTTCGGAGTCCCGGATGAGATCCCGGACGTCACGAGGAGTTCCAGAATGGTCCGGAGGTAAAGAATTATATACGGGAAGTCAAGTTTCGGCCATCGGGAAAGTTTCGGGGTCCACCGGTATTGTATCGGGACCACCGGAAGGGTCCCGAGGGTCCACCAGGTGGGGCCACCTATCCCGGAGGGCCCCATGGGCTGAAGTGGGAGGGGAACCAGCCCCTGGTGGGCTGGTGCGCCCCCTCGGGACCGCCTCTGCGCCTAGGGTTGGGAACCCTAGGGGAGGGGGCGCCTCCACTTGCCTTGGGAGGCAAGTCTCCCCACCTTGGCCGCCGCGCCCCCTAGGAGATCCCATCTCCTAGGGCCGGCGCCCCCCCTGGGGTCCCTATATAAAGAGGGGGGTGGGAGGGCAGCCGGAACCAACACCTGGCGCCTCCCTCCCTCGCTACACCTCTCCCTCCCGTAGTTGCTTGGCGAAGCCCTGCTGCATCCACCACCACGCCGTCGTGCTGCTGGATCTTCATCAACCTCTCCCTCCTCCTTGCTGGATCAAGGTGTGGGAGACGTCATCCGCTCCGTACGTGTGTTGAACGTGGAGGCGTTGTCCGTTCGGCACTTGGTCATCGGTGATTTGGATCACGACGAGTACGACTCCCTCAACCCCGTTCTCTTGAACGCTTCTGCTCGCGATCTACAAAGGTATGTAGATGCACTCCTATCACTCGTTGCTAGATGAACTCATAGATGGATCTTGGTGAAACCGTAGGAAATTTTTTATTTTCTGCAGCGTTCCCCAACAGGCATGCCATTATTCAGATACATGATGTCTATGTAAACATCATGACATGATATAATTCAAATATATGATTTATGTACTAAGGAAGTGAGCAGAGGGCAATCGTATATATGATGTGTCAACTAAGGAGATGGCATTCAATATCGTGTATATGATGTAAAAACTAAGCATTGCAATACAACATATGCATGATATGAGTAATATAACCCTGCCAAGTTTGAGCATACACCTCGTGGGGATAATAGGACTGGTCATCTGCCTCTCAATCCTCCTCCAAGAGCTATCTCAGAATCAGCAAGATATCTGCTTCAGCAGGTAACATTGTCTGCTCAAGACCTTGTTTTCACCTGCATTCTCCATCACCAATTCAATTGGCTGATGCACAGAAGAGCAGTTGAATATACAAACATTGTCGACAAAAGCAATGAGAAATACAAAAAAGGACGACATGATATAATTCATATATGACGCTTGGCTAAACAACATGGCATTGCATAATTCACATATATAATGCCTTGCAACAAGATAGCAATGCATAATTCACATATATAATGTCTTGCAACAAGATGGCATTGCATAATTCACATATATGGTAATTAGACACTAAACAGGTGGCATTCACACAAATCATGTCTAAACTAAGAAAATGACATAGCAATGCCAGATACCATACGCACGGTATGAGAAACATAACCCTGCCAAGTTAGAGCATGCACCTTGGGGGGGGGGATAGGACTGGTCATCTGTCTTTGAATCCTCCCCTGAGGAGCTATCTCAGAATCAAAGAAGACATGCGCTTCATCGATAGCATTGTCCGCTCAAGACCTTGTTTCCACTCCAGATTTTTCCATGACCGTGCCGAATGGCTGATGCACAGGAAGACTAATTGAATGTACTAAAATTATTGACAAATTTAACACGTAATAAAATATGATGTCATGATATAATTCACATATAAGATGACAGGCTAACCAAGGTGGCATTGCAAAATTCACATATATGATGCCTGGCTAAACAAGATGGCAATGCATGATTCACATATACGATAAAGAAACTAAACAGATGGCTTTGACACAAAGCATGTCTATACTATGCAGATGACATCTTTGATGTATACAGTAAGCAATGCAAGGCACCATATGCATGATATTACCAACATCAGCATGCCAAGTTAGAGCGAAGACCTCATGGGGTAAATAGGAGTGGTCTTCTGATGACCCAAAAGTATAGGGGATCTATGGTAGTCATTTCGGTAAGTAAGAGTGTCGAACCCAACGAGGAGCAGAAGGAAATGATAAGCGGTTTTCAGCAAGGTATTCTCAGCAAGTACTGAAATAAGTGGTAACAGATAGTTTTGTGATAAGATAAATTGTAATGAGCAACAAGTAACAAGAGTAAATAAAGTGCAGCAAGGTGGCCCAATCCTTTTGTAGCAAAGGACAAGCCTGGACAAACTCTTATAATAGGAAAAGCGCTCCCGAGGACACATGGGAATATCGTCAAGCTAGTTTTCATCACGTTCATATGATTCGCGTTCGGTACTTTGATAATTTGATATGTGGGTGGACCGGTGCTTGGGTGTTGTTCTTACTTGAACAAGCATCCCACTTATGATTAACCTCTATTGCAAGCATCCGCAACTACAACAAAAGTATTAAGGTAAACCTAACCATAGCATGAAACTTATGGATCCTAATCAGCCCTTACGAAGCAACGCATAAACTAGGGTTTAAGCTTACATCACTCTAGCAACCCATCATCTACTTATTACTTCCCAATGCCTTCCTCTAGGCCCAAATAATGGTGAAGTGTTATGTAGTCGACGTTCACATAACACCACTAGAGGTTAGACAACATACATCTCATCAAAATATCGAACGAAAACCAAATTCTCATGACTACTAATAGCAAGACTTCTCCCATGTCCTCGGGAACAAACGTAACTACTCACAAAGCATATTTATTTTCATAATCAGAGGGGTAATAATATGCATAAAGGATCTGAACATATGATCTTCCACCAAGTAAACCAACTAGCATCAACTACAAGGAGTAATCAACACTACTAGCAACCTACTAGCACCAATCCCGGACTTGGAGACAAGAATTGGATACAAGAGATGAACTAGGGTTTGGAGATGAGATGGTGCTGGTGAAGATGTCGATGGAGATTGCCCTCTCCCGATGAGAGGAGCGTTGGTGATGATGATGGCGATGATTTCCCCCTCCCGGAGGGAAGTGTCCCCGGCAAAACAGCTCTACCGGAGCCCTAGATTGGTTCCGCCAAGGTTCCGCCTCGTGGCGGCTGAGTCTCGTCCCGAAAGGTTGCTTATGATTTTTTTTCATCGGAAGACTTCATATAGGAGAAGATGGGCATCGGAGAGCCACCAGGGGGTCCACGAGGTAGGGGCCGCGTCTAGGGGTGAGGGCGCGCCCCCACCCTCGTGAGCAGGTTGTGGGCCCCCTGGCCTTCATCTTTGGCGATGATTTTTCTTTATTTATTTTAAGATATTCCGTGGAGTTTCAGGACTTTTGGAGTTACCTGAGAATAGGTCTCCAATATTTGCTCCTTTTCCAGCCAGAATTCCAGCTGCCGGCATTCCCCCTCTTCATGGTAAACCTTGTAAAATAAGAGAGAATAGCCACAAGTATTGTGACATAACGTGAAATAACAGCCCATAATGTGATAAATATCGATATAAAAGCATGATGCAAAATGGACGTATCATCTTCTGCTTCTGAATCCCCCTCAGAACAGTTATCTTCCTCTTGATTACGATCCAAAATGGGTGGAGGGAGGGGGGGCTGCCTTTGCGCCCACCATGGAGCGACGTCTGCATGAAATTTTATTGCCACACAAGGATCATCTCTTTTGCTCTACATGTTCAGTTCCATTGTGTACAATAACTGACATGCATAGGAATAAAACATAGTGAGATTATGCAAGGAGTGCATGCACACATCCGGAGTGAAGGTAGCAAACTGTGGATAGACCCAAAACCAATGATAGCAGGCAGATAATAGCTTTAGTTAAAAAATACAGATAATGGCTCCTTTAATGTTTGTTTGCACCCAACATGAAACTCATAGTAGACACCGAGATTAACCAGATAGTTGACAGATAGTAATCGATTGCTGCCCCAATATGTACCCCACAACCATTTAAAAACTCAATTTTCAAAGATAAGTTTGGACCTCGACTCCGAGTCTAATAGGTGAACACGATGATAAAGTAGCATGTCATCATATTAAGCGATGCATAACGTAAGCAGACACGGAAGAGTGCGACCTCTCTTGCGGACCCGTGTAGTCCTCAAGATCATCTCCTCAGTTGATGTTGGTAATGCAGTTGTTGTGGCTGCCGGCGGCAGGGAAGAAGATCTGAGGCGGCGAAAGACAGTCTGGAGAGCGGATCCCTGCTGTGGTGAACCCTTCTGTCGTTGGAGCAGCTGAGCTGGGGTGGAACACAGCACCGCAGGAGCAGGACAAACCACACAAGGTTTTCTTTGACACATATCTGTAACAAAAGTAATTGTGTAAGGGCTTGTTTGAATTTGAGGATTATAACAATGCAGGGATAGGAAATAGATAGGAATTGGATAGGAATGCACGTTCAAAACAGAGAATTTAAAAACATAGGATTTCTGCCAATCTGCGTGTTTGGTTTCACAAGAATTGGAAGATCACAGGATGCAAAGAAGCATGGTGAGATTAAGTCAAACCACTAGAAGTGTACAACCTCTTTGGCGAAGCCATGTCGATCTCAGCGTGATTGGGTTGGCCGGTGAGGATACTCCGGCTGACTTGGCTGTCGGAGGAGGGGAAGAAGATCTTAGGCGTCTGGAGATGGAGCCCGAGGTACTGCTCCGCTATGATGGAGGGTTTCCTCGTTGGAGCAGCTCCGGTGAGTTGTACGATGCCGAGGCTGCAGTAGGACAAGAGAGACAATGTTAACCTGAGTGGAATTCTAATAGCATCTCCAATACATGACGTAAAATACATAACCACAAAGTGCTAGATGTATACATCAGCCGCTCATCTCTGAACTTAACTGTCAAAACTGAATTTCACTGTCGAAACTGAACTTAACTGTCGAAACTGAATTTTGCTGTCGAAACTGAATTTTACTGACGTAACTGAACGCACTAGATTGAGGCTACACGTCAGTCAACTCACTTCTTCATCTCTGGTCAGTCGATTTTGCAGCCGTTGGATACGAAATCAAGGGCCTGCAGTTCATCTTCAATCTCCACCCCCGAACCGCTGACCACCACCGCCAAACAGCCGCCCGTCATGACGGTGGCCGCCCTTCGCTGATGACCCACAAGTATAGGGGATCTATCATAGTCCTTTCGATAAGTAAGAGTGTCGAACCCAACGAGGAGCGTATGAAATGATAAGCGGTTTTCAGCAAGGTATTCTCTGCAAGTACTGAAATAAGTGGTAACATATAGTTTTGTGATAGGATAATGTAACGAGCAACAAGTAACAAAAGTAAATAAAGTGCAGCAAGGTGGCCCAATCCTTTTTGTAGCAAAGGACAAGCCTGAACAAACTCTTATATAGAGAAAAGCGCTCCCGAGGACACATGGGAATATCGTCAAGCTAGTTTTCATCACGTTCATATGATTCGCGTTCGGTACTTTGATAATTTGATATGTGGGTGGACGGTGCTTGGGTGTTGTTCTTACTTGAACAAGCATCCCACTTATGATTAACCTCTCTGCAAGCATCCGCAACTACAACAAAAGTATTAAGGTAAACCTAACCATAGCATGAAACATATGGATCCAAATCAGCCCCTTACGAAGCAACACATAAACTAGGGTTTAAGCTTCTGCCACTCTAGCAACCCATCATCTACTTATTACTTCCCAATGCCTTCCTCTAGGCCCAAATAATGGTGAAGTGTTATGTAGTCGACATTCACATAACACCACTAGAGGCTAGACTACATCTCATCAAAATATCAAATGAATACCAAATTCACATGACTACTAATAGCAAGACTTCTCCCATGTCCTCAGGAACAAAGGTAACTACTCATAAAGCATATTCATGTTCATAATCAGAGGGGTATTAATATACATAAAGGATCTGAACAGATGATCTTCCACTAAATAAACCAACTAGCATCAACTACAAGGAGTAATCAACACTACTAGCAACCTACTAGTACCAATCCCGGACTTGGAGACAAGAATTGGATACAAGAGATGAACTAGGGTTTTGAGAGGAGATGGTCTTTGGTGAAGATGTTGATGGAGATTTCCCTCTCCCGATGAGAGGAGCGTTGGTGATGACGATGGCGATGATTTCCCTCCGAAGGGAAGTGTCCCCAGAGAGCTCTCACTGGAGCCCTAGATTGGTTCCGCCAAGGTTCCGCCTCGTGGCGGCAGTGTCTCGTCCCGAAAGGTTGCTTATGATTTTTTCCTCGACGAAAGACCTCATATAGCAGAAGATGGCCACAGAAAGCCAACAGGGGGCCCACGAGGTACGGGGCGCGCCCCCACCCTCATGGCCAGGTGGGTCCCCCTCTGACGTACTTCTTCCGCTCAATATTTTGTATTATTTCCAAAAATTACTTTCGTGGAGTTTCAGGACTTTTGGAGTTGTGCAGAATAGGTCTCTAAAATTTGTTCCTTTTCCAAATTTCAGATTCCAAGCATTCTCCCTCCTTATGTAAACCTTGTAAAATAAGAGAGAATAGGCATAAGTATTGTGACATAACGTGTAATAACAGCCCATAATGCGATAATTATCGATATAAAAGCAGGATGCAAAATGGACGTATCAACTCCTCCAAGCTTAGACCTCGCTTGTCCTCAAGCGGAAGCCGATAACGATAAATATGTCCACATGTTTAGAGGTAGAAGTGTCGATAAAAATAAAATACGTACATGAAAGCATCATGATTATTTTTATCACAGCAACATATATGGATATTGTCATATGATTCTTATGCTCAAGTAATAACCTATTCACAAATGGAAGTATGAATCAGAAACTTTATTGAGAACTAGCAAACTATAATCCCAGTCATTGAAGCAATTGCAATTTATCATAACATTAGAAAGAGTCTATGTCAGAGCTTTGTAGCAAGTCCATATGCTCAACTATCATTTAGTCTTTCATAATTGCTAACACTCACGCAATACTTGTGGTTACGGAGTTTTAATCGGACACAGAGAAAGATAGGGGCTTATAGTTTCGCCTCCCAACCTTTTACCTCAAGGGTAATGTCGACAGTAATAACTCATGCCCCCCTACATCCAATTAGATATATCTATCAGGATCTTTCCAACACCCTGTTCTTGCCAAAGGATAAAATAAAAAGGAAAGGTGAAGATCACCATGACTCTTGCATAAGGTAGAAGATAATAGTAACAGATAGGCCCTTCGCAGAGGGAAGCAGAGGTTGCCATGCGCTTTTATGTTTGGATGCACAAAATATTAATGCAAAAGAACATCACTTTGTATTGCCCCTTGTGATATGAACCTTTATTATGCAGCCCGTCGCTTTTATTTCTTCCACATCGCAAGATCGTATAAAGCTTATTTCCTCCACACCAATCAATCATACATATTTAGAGAGCAATTTTTATTGCTTGCACCGATGACAACTTACTTGAAGGATCTTACTCAATCCATAGGTAGATATGGTGGACTCTTATGGCAAAACTGCTTTAAGGGTTTTGGGAAGCACAAGTAGTATCTCTACTTGGTGCAAATAATTTGGCTAGCATGAGGGGGAAAGGCAAGCTCAACATGTTGGATGATCCATGACAATATACTTTATCTCAGATATAAGAAAACATAACCCATTACGTTGTCTTCCTTGTCCAACGTCAACTCTTTAGCATGTCATATTTTAATGAGTGCTCCCAATCATAAAATATGCCTATGATAGTATATTTATATGTGAAACCTCTCTTTCCTTATTACTTCCTATTAATTGCAACGATGACCAAAGCTATGTTTGTCAACTCCCAACAATTTTTAATCATCATACTCTTTCTATGTGAAGTCATTACTCTTGATAAGATCAATATGAACTCTTTGTTTCTTTTTATTATTTTCCCTTTTCTTTTATTCACTCAAGATCATGGCAAAATAATCAAGCCCTTGACTCAACACCAATCTTTATTATATATCTCACGGACTCGATTACATAGAGAGATCATAAAGCAAAACTCAAAACTAGATCATGCAAAAACTTTATTCTACTAGATCAAGATACTACTAATAGGATCGAACTAAGGAAAACGGTAAAGATAGGAGTGTGATGGTGATACGATACCGGGGCACCTCCCCCAAGCTTGGCAGATGCCAAGGGGAGCGCTCATACCCATGTGATTATGTCTCATTCTTTGTTGATGGTGTAATATTCTTGGCAATGATGCCCCTCAGGATACGATTCTCCTCCTCGAGCTTATTGACTTGCTGCTTGAGGTCCATTATTTCCATACAAAGCTTTCCAGTAACGGCTATGGCTCCTTGCACCCAAGGATGTTGCATAGCTGCAGGAGAACAAGTGACACTCCTCTTCATATTTTCATAAGAAAGAAATCTAACATGGGAAGGGATATCCGAGTTTGGAATAGCTGAGCTCTGTAGTTCCCCCATCGTGAATCCAGCTCGGAAGCGAGAAGTGACTTCTAGATCTTCCTCCATGGCATCCATCCTCATCAAGTCAGCCTCCATCTCTTCCTCCATTGCTGGCCCAAAGTGGTCAGCAACGCTGTTTGTCCTTGGTTCCGATGCCGGATGAGACACCCGGCTCTCCCCAACTGACTCTTGAGAAGACATCTTTCTCTAATTTGCAGCAGCAACAGCTCGAAACAAAAACAGAGAATATTTGCGTGATACGGGAGTCAAAACCTTCGGGAGAATATATAATGAATTTTTACCGACCAAAATACGTATCGTGAAAGAAAACGGAGTCCGGAGAGTGCACGAGGTGCCCACGAGGTAGGGGGGCACGCCCAGGGGGTAGGGCGCGCCCTCCACCCTCGTGGGGACCTCCTGTGCTTCCCGGACTACTTCTTATTTTTCTATTTTTCTAAATATTCCAAAATGGAGAAATATTGCCTTAAAAACTATTTTGGAGTCGGTTTACTTACCGTACCACATACCTATTCCTTTTCGGAGTCTGAAACGTTCCGGAAAGTGTCCCTTATGTATTCCTCCGGGGTTACGGTTTCAATAATGTTTAATTCTTTGACCGTTCACCACCTTCGGATTTGTGCCTTCAAAGTTGTTGATTTTTATGGCACCGGAACGATAGACCTCCTCGATAACGTAAGGACCTTCCCATTTAGAGAGAAGTTTTCCTGCAAAAAATCTTAAATGAGAGTTGTATAGCAATACATAATCACCTACATTAAACTCACGCTTTTGTATTCTTTTGTCATGCCATCTTTTGACTTTTTCTTTAAACAACTTGGAATTTTCATAAGCTTGGGTTCTCCATTCATCAAGTGAGCTAATATCAAATAACCTCTTCTCACCGGCAAGTTTGAAATCATAATTGAGCTCTTTAATAGCCTAATAAGCCTTGTGTTCTAGTTCGAGAGGTAAGTGACATGCCTTTCCATAAACCATTTTATACGGAGACATACCCATAGGATTTTTACATGCAGTTCTATAGGCCCATAATGCATCATCAAGTTTCTTGGACCAATTCTTTCTAGACCTGTTGACAGTCTTTTGCAAAATTAATTTGAGCTCTCTATTACTCAATTCTACTTGACCACTAGACTGTGGGTGATAAGGAGATGCAATTCTATGATTAACATCATACTTAGCAAGCATTTTATGGAAAGCGCCATGAATAAAATGTGAACCACCATCAGTCATTAAATATCTAGGGACTCCAAACCTCAGAAAAATAACTTCTTTAAGCATCTTAATAGAAGTGTTATGATCAGCACTACTAGTTGGAATAGCTTCTACCCACTTAGTAACGTAATCAATGTAAACTAAAATATGTGTATATCCATTAGAGGCAGGAAAAGGTCCCATATAATCGAAGCCCCAAACATCAAATGGTTCAATAACAAGTGAATAATTCATAGGCATTCCTTGACGTCTACTAATATTACCAATTCTTTGACATTCATCACAAGATAAGACAAACTTACGAGCATCCTTGAAGAGAGTAGGACAATAAAAACCGGATTGCAATACCTTATGTGCAGTTCTATCTCCAGCGCGGTGTCCTCCATAAGCTTCGGAGTGACATTTGCGTAGGATATGTTCCGGTTCATGCTCAGGTACACAACGTCTAATAACACCATCTACTCCTTCCTTATAAAGGTGTGGGTCATCCCAAAAGTAATGTATCAAATCATAGAAAACCTTTTTCTTTTGCTGGCAGATGAAACTAGGTGGTATAAATTTAGCAACGATGTAATTAGAATAATCAGCATACCACGGAGTACTACGAGAGGCATTTATGACATTTAATTGCTCATCAGGAAAGCTATCATCAATAGGTAGTGGGTCATCAAGAACATTTTCTAACCTAGACAAGTTGTCTGCAATGGGGTTCTCAGCTCCCTTTCTATCACCAATATGTAAATCAAATTCTTGTAGCAAGAGAACCCATCTAATAAGTCTAGGTTTAGCATCTTTCTTTTTGATAAGATATTTAATAGCAGCATGATCCGTGTGAATAGTTATTTTAGAATCAACAATATAAGGTCTGAACTTATCACAAGCAAATACAACAGCTAAGAATTCTTTTTCAGTAGTAGCATAATTTCTTTGAGCATTGTCTAGAGTTTTACTAGCATATTGAATAACATTTAATTTCTTATCAACTCTTTGCCCAAGAACAGCACCTACAACATAATCACTAGCATCACACATAATTTCAAAGGGTAAATTCCAATCAGGTGGCTGAACAATAGGTGCAGAGATCAATGCTTTCTGAAGTATTTCCAATGCTTCTACACAATCATCGTCAAAGACAAATGGTATATCTTTTTGTAATAAATTAGTCAGAGGCCGAGAAATTTTGGAGAAGTCCTTAATGAACCTCCTATAAAAACCGGCATGACCAAGGAAACTTCTTATACCTTTGATGTCCTTGGGACATGGCATCTTTTCAATAGCATCAACCTTGGCTTTATCAACTTCAATACCTCTTTCAGAAACTGTATGCCCCAAGACGATACCTTCATTAACCATAAAGTGACACTTTTCCCAATTCAAGACAAGATTAGTTTCTTCACATCTCTGCAAAACTCGATCAAAGTTGCTCAAGCAATCATCAAAAGAGGATCCATAGACGGGGAAATCATCCACGAAAACCTCACAAATCTTTTCAGAGAAGTCAGAGAATATAGCCATCATGCATCTTTGAAAGGTAGCAGGTGCATTACATAAACCAAAAGACATACATCTATAAGCAAAAGTACCAAAAGGGCAAGTAAAAGTAGTCTTTGATTGATCATTGGCTGACACGGGTATTTGAGAAAAACCAGAATAAGCATCTAGAAAGCAAAAATGTGTATGTTTGCATAATCTTTCTAGCATTTGGTCGATAAAAGGTAAGGGGTAATGATCTTTCTTAGTAGCCTTATTTAATTTGCGGAATTCAATTACCATCCTATAACCTGTAATAATTCTTTGCAGGATCAATTCATCTTTATCATTAGGAACGACAGTAATGCCTCCCTTCGTAGGGACACAATGGACAGGACTTACCCACTAACTATCGGCAACGGGGTAAATTATACCTGCCTCCAGAAGCTTTAGTATTTCTTTTCCTACCACTTCTTTCATTTTAGGATTCAGCCTTCGTTGATGATCATGAACTGGTTTGGCACCTTCCTCCAAATTTATTTTATGTTGACATAGAGTGGGACTAATGCCCTTAAGATCATCAAGAGTATATGCAATAGCAGCATGGTGCTTCTTCAGAGTTTCCAATAATCTCTCTTCTTCATGCACCGAAAGGTTAGCACTAATAATAACAGGATATATCTTTTTCTCATCAAGATAAGCATATTTAAGAGTATCAGGCAATGGTTTAAGCTCAAACACGGGATCACCCTTGGGTGGAGTGGGATCCCCTAGGATTTCAACAGGCAAATTGTGTTTCAGAATAGGCTCCTGTTTAAAGAATACTTCATCTATCTCCCTTCTTTCATTCATAAACATATCATTTTCATGGTCTAGCAGATATTGTTCTAAAGGATCACTAGGAGGTACGGCAATAGAAGCAAGGCCAATAATTTCCTCCTTACTAGGAAATTCTTCTTCACGCTGTTGTCCACTAAATTTAGAGAAATTAAACTCATGAGACATATCACCCAAACCAATAGTAACAACATTCTTTTCGCAGTCTATCCTAGCATTGACGGTGTTCAAGAAGGGTCTACCAAATATAATGGGACAAATGCTATCTTGTGGGGAACCAAGAACAAGAAAATCAGCAGGATATTTAGTTTTCCCACACAAGACTTCAACATCTCTAACAATTCCCATTGCTAATATAGTATCTCTATTGGCAAGTTTAATTGTAACATCGATATCTTCTAACTCAACAGGTGCAATCTCATACTTAATTTCTTTGTATAAGTCATGAGGTATGACACTAGCACTAGAACCCATGTCACACAAGCCATGATAACAATGATCCCCTATTTTAACAGAAATAACAGGCATGCCTACCACAGGTCTATGTTTATCTTTAGCACAAGGTTTGGCAATTCTAGCAGTTTCACCGCAGAAATAAACAACATGCCCATCAATATTATCAGCCAAGAGATCTTTAACAATAGCAATATTAGGTTCAACTTTAACTTGCTCAGGAGGTGTATAAGTTCTAATATTGATTTTACGAACCACGGTTGAAGCTTTAGTAGGTGCAGCTACTTTTACTTCTATGGGAGGATGATATTTAAACCACTTCTCCTTGGGAAGATCAACATAAGTAGCAAAAGATTCACAGAAAGAAGCTACTATCTCAGAGTCAAGTCCATATTTAGTGCTAAATTTACGGAAAACATCGGTATCCATAAAAGATTTAACACAATCAAACTTAGGTGTCATACCTGACTCTTACCTTCGTCGAGATCCCAATCTTGAGAGTTGCGTTTAATTCTATCCAATAAATTCCATTTGAATTCAATAGTCTTCATCATAAAAGAGCCGACACAAGAAGTATCGAGCATGGATTGATTATTACGAGAAAGCCGAGCATAAAAACTTTGAAGAATTATTTCTCTTGGGAGCTCATGGTTGGGGCATGAATATAACATTGATTTAAGCCTCCCCCAAGCTTGAGCTATGCTTTCTCCTTCGCGAGGCCAAAAATTATATATATAATTGCGATCACGATGAACAAGATGCATAGGATAAAACTTCTGATGAAATTCCAATTTCAATCGTTTATAGTTCCATGATCCCGTATCATCACATAGTCTATACCATGTAGATGCATCTCCCTTCAAAGATAAAGGGAAGACCTTCTTCTTAACAACATCATTGGGTATACCTGCAAGCTTAAATAATCCACAAAATTCATCCACATATATTATGCTCATCAGGATGCTTTGTTCCATCTCCTGCAAAAGGATTATCTAGCAGTTTTTCTAACATACCCGAAGGAACTTAAAAGGGAACATTTTCATTTTCAGTAGGTTCAGTAGGTTGAGGAGCAATTCTTTGCTCTACTGCTCGGGGTGAAGATACCCCGAACAAGCCCCTCAGAGGGTTACTTTCCATAGTAACAAGTGACAGTAAATTTCAGCACACTATATAAATTTTTCGTTACCAAATTCCACCTACCAAAGGCGCTTCACTCCCCGGCAACGGCGCCAGAAAAGAGTCTTGATGACCCATAAGTATAGGGGATCTATCGTAGTCCTTTTGATAAGTACGAGTGTCGAACCCAACGAGGAGCGGAAGGAAATGATAAGCGGTTTTCAGCAAGGTATTCTCTGCAAATCTTTGGAATAAGTGGTAACAGATAGTTTTGTGATAGGATAATTTGTAACGAGAAACAAGTAATAAAAGTTAATAAAGTGCAGCAAGGTGGCCCAATCCTTTTTGTAGCAAAGGACAAGCCTGAACAAACTCTTATATAGAGAAAAGCGCTCCCGAGGACACATGGGAATATCGTCAAGCTAGTTTTCATCACGTTCATATGATTCGCGTTCGGTACTTTGATAATTTGATATGTGGGTGGACCGGTGCTTGGGTGCTATTCTTACTTGAACAAGCATCCCACTTATGATTAACCTCTATTGCAAGCATCCACAACTACAACAAAAGTATTAAGTTAAACCTAACCATAGCATGAAACATATGGATCCAAATCAGCCCTTACGAAGCAACGCATAAACTAGGGTTTAAGCTTCATCACTCTAGCAACCCATCATCTACTTATTACTTCCCAATGCCTTCCTCTAGGCCCAAATAATGGTGAAGTGTTATGTACTCGATGTTCACATAACACCACTAGAGGCTAGACAACATACATCTCATCAAAATATCGAACGAATACCAAATTCACATGACTACTAATAGCAAGACTTCTCCCATGTCCTCAGGAACAAACGTAACTACTCACAAAGCAGATTCATGTTCATAATCGGAGGGGTATTAATATGCATAAAGGATCTGAATATATGATCCTCCACCAAATAAACCAACTAGCATCAACTACAAGGAGTAATCAACACTACTAGCAACCTACTAGTACCAATCCCGGACTTGGAGACAAGAATTGGATACAAGAGATGAACTAGGGTTTTGAGAGGAGATGGTGCTGGTGAAGATGTTGATGGAGATTGCCCTTTCCTGATGAGAGGAGCATTGGTGATGACGATGGCGATGGTTTCCCCCTCCCAAAGGGAAGTGTCCCCGGCAGAACAGCTCTGCCGCAGCCCTAGATTGGTTCCGCCTCGTGGCGACGGAGTCTCGTCCCGAAAGGTTGCTTATGATTTTTTCCTTGACGAAAGACCTCATATAGCAAAAGATGGCCACCGGAGAGCCAACAGGGGGCCCACGAGGGTGGGGGGCACGCCCCCACCCTCGTGGCCAGGTGGGTCCCCCTCTGACGTACTTCTTCCGCTCAATATTTTTTATTATTTCCAAAAATGACTTTCGTGGAGTTTCAGGACTTTCGGAGTTGTCTTTGAATAGGTCTCTAATATTTGCTCCTTTTCCAAATTTCGAATTCCATGCCATTCTCCCTCCTTATGTAAACCTTGTAAGATAAGAGAGAATAGGCATAAGTATTGTGACATAACGTGTAATAACAGCCCATAATGCGATAAATATCGATATAAAAGCATGATGCAAAATGGATGTATCACCCGCCCCGAAAACACTCCCCACCGCCGGTCTGCCGCCGCCCCGGCCATCCCTCTAGCCCCCCCCCCTGTGCCGAGCTTTTTCTCCAGCGATCCCCACGCCACCGCCCCACCACCGCCGGCGACCATCGCCCCCACCCTGAACCCTAAGATAGATAGTGGGGTACCTCTTCGATGAGCCCCTCCTCACAAGGCTGGTTCTTCCTTAACTCATGAGCCCCCTTAAAATCGATCGACCCAAAAGTTGATTCAATGATCAAGTGTAGCAATCGAGCAGCATCGCAAGCAAGAGCAAGAGCGAGAGCAGCGATGAAAGCAAGAGCAAGAGCAGACCAGGCAGGGGACCAAGAGCAAGAGCACAAGAAGAAATAGCTGGCGAGAGCTAAAGCGATAGCAGCTCCCATCGATGTGGACGTCACCGCCGAGGGAGCGACGCCGTGGAGGAAGTGGCGGCACGCTGCCGTGGATGGAGCCGCGCCGTGTCGGCTCGGGACCGGCGCCGACAAAGACCGTGAGATCGAATCAAGAATAAAATGTGGCGATTAGTGTACAACCTCTTTGGTGGCGCCGATTAGGCCGCAGCTTCATCTCGAGGAAACGGTGATGATGATGCTCTTCCGGTGCAGTGGTGAAGACGGCGGTGTGGGAATGGAGGTGGCACGAAGATGAGGGGAACATCGGGGCAGCTCCTTGGAGGTGGAGGACGGGTGGCTGAATCAAGGGACGACCAGATCGACGACGGATCCTCATCCGGGACGGTGGATGAGGGACGTCGAGGTGTTGCTGTGGACGACGTTGTCGGGGAAGAGGCTCTGGCTGGGTGGCGGACGGAGGAGGGTGTGGGGCTTCGCGGGTTTTCCCGGCCTCGGTGTATGAATGGGTGGGCGGATGGGATGGGAGTGGGGAACCATGGCTTAGGGACGCGCTTGTCCGAAATGTGGGGTAAGTCACGAAAGTACCCCCACCGATTTGAGGCGGTTCTTTCAGTTCAGGGGTATCACGGGCATTTCACGTGTCGGGATTTCACAAGAGGTGGGAGTTTTCGCGCGTGTTGTAATTTTGGAATAGCAAGGCGCGGGTTGAGATGGAGGGAGTTGTCGGAGCACAATGAGACAAAGATATATCTTAAATATTTCGGGCTAACAAGGCGCGGGTTGAAATTTCTGGACAAGCCTAACGTGTACTTTACCAAATCAATTTGCACTACAAATGTCATTCGAAACTTTGAATTCATGTTATGTTCAATTAAAATATTTCGCTACATGTATAATGCATGCAACCTAGTACTCGAATGAACATTTTAGTGCATTCCAAACGTATATACTACCGCTTCAATACGAACTAAATTTGAATTTGTTTCTCTATTTGAATAAGATCTACAATAATGATTGTTCTGAAGTCAAAGCATTTGAATTCGTTTCTCTGTTTTAATAAGATCTACATTCGTCATTATTGTCATGTTAAACCATCGTTTGTGTATTATCTTCACAACACACCACATGATTAGTCTCGAGTTACATATGAACTATGTGTATTATATGAACTCGAACTCGATTTTTTGAATCCACTTTATGTTGATTTCAAATCATAGTACATTTCAAGCTCTAGCTAGATCTTCACAAACTAAACCATGTCTCATATGTATAATGTGTTTATCACATTATGTATGGTGCCCCGCCCCCTACGCCTACAAGTATTTAGATGTGAGTTGCAAACATCACACATTACCACAAATTCAAATAAAATGTGAGAATGTTCGATATATAGTATTATTTAGAAAGTTCGATATTTAGTTGTAAGCTGCAAACGCCACACATTATCACAAATTCAAAAAAAATGTGAGATTGTTCGATGTATAGTATGGTTTAGATTGTTCGACATTTCGTTGTGAGTTGCAAACGCCATGCATTATCACATTATGGTATAACATGTGCAAAACCACAACACGTCTATCACCGTTATATTCATGCATGCATATGTTTAAAACACTATGATCTCCTAACACTTTCATATCAAATTATGATCTTTGTTAGTCTCTTACACCCACACAATCCTCTAACCTTTGTAGCTATCACTAACTTTCTCTCGTGCATGCAAACACCCTCCTCGCCCTCCCCCTCCCTCAGCATTCTATCCATCGCGCACATTCATTTTTTTCTTTAGGTCATTCTCCCACAGTCTCCACAACTCCTTTCTGACACACACCGATCGATAAACCTCTCCAGCGATGTCTGCCTACAACATACATACGCACCTTCAATCCCTCCTTTATGTGTCCTTGCCTCGTATCTCTCATACGGTCCCACACACGTGTAAACTCTCGCCCCTCTTTTCATCGATCTCACAACCGCACACTCCTCCCCCTATCTAGCTAGTAGTTGGGCCTCTCGCACCACCTCCTAGCTCCATTCTCTCTGTCTATCTGTCTCGCCGGGACTTATTTGCCTCTAACAAATGGAGGTACACCGACCGATCTCCCGCTATACATATAACTAGCTAGGTCCTTATAACTCATTTTTTCCCATGCGTCGATCGATCTACCTCATTAGTTATGTCTCTCCCTCCCTCCGACAAACAACAATTGATCTACCGTTCTAGTTAGGTTTGCTTACCAAACAGATGGTTCCCCTTCATCATCCATGGATGTGTCCCGACAGATCTATCACGCACAGGCACACACAGAACACATCCCCACTCTTATTGATAATATTGCAGTTCCACCCTCAGTTTGTCTAGTAGGCCTCTCCCACCATCTTCGAGAAGCAACTCCATCACTCATCCAGCACTCTACCCCTCTCCCTCCCTCTCTCTCTCCTCTCTCTCTCTGTCCCATCCTATTTCCCGTCCTTCAGTTATGTATGGATGTCGACCGATCTCCCTTAAGACATAGCTGGGTCTCTCCTTCTCAACACATATACGAGTCGTTCTACCTCTATAGTTAGGCCTCTGCCTACCCCTTCCCCCACCCCCTCCCACACACACACACCGACACATCTAGCGCTCTAGTCATGTCTCCCTGCCACACACAAACTTGACTCTGTGCCCTCCGATGTTCCAAAGAGCTAGGTCGATGCGCCCTATATCATTCACTTGCACACACACACAATTTCGATGGCTCTCTTCATCAATCTCGCACCCACCCACATGATCCTCTCTTCGACTCTATCGATATCTATGACCCCTCCCTCTCTTCTCGTGGCTCGCCCGACCCTCTATTTATGATATGGATAGGCCTCCATTTCACACACATTGGATGCAAAATTTTGTTTGAGATGTCATCGACACATATTCCCACAAATACATTCACGAAATCAACCTCCCCCCCAAAATAAAAAACACTCACGAACGCACAAGCCATATGTCTAGGTTTGTATCACTCACACACACCCACGTAGGTGGGGGATGTGCACGAAGAGAAGAGGTGCACGCACGGCACACGTACTCCTGTCTCTTTCCCAACCACACCCACGCGCGTGCACGGTGGAGCTCATTTCTGTACGAAAAGGCAGCCCACGTGGTAATTTGACACGTTTACTGGTTTTCCACTAGATGGAGGGAGGATTGTCTACCACGGATGAACAAACAAATTGCGACTTGACGCGTTATGTTAAAAAAGAGGCAAACCATGTGGGGCCTACCTTAGAGGCAAGGCTCTATACATTGGAGTACTTTTGATGTGTCCTGTCAACTCGTAGAACGAGGGAAGCTTTCTTAGTACGCCGTCTCCCCCGCCCACGGGTGTGGTGGCACGCAAGATGAGGTGAAGCTTGCTTACTAGTAGTAGTATTGTACGCCTTACGCCCGCTCACTCGCCCATGCGTGCGGTGGCTCGTAGGACGAGGAGAAAATTTTACTACTCCCTTCGTTTACTCCTCGTCCCTACTACCTTGTTTAGAGAGATTATCATATTGTTTGGAATATATATGTCCTTTAGTAGATTTCAATATGAACTACTAGTACATACTCCAAACACTGATGTATATAGACGTATTTTAGAGTCTAGATTCACTCGATTTGCTCCGTATGTAGCATAAAGTTGAGACACTTATTTTGGAACGGAGGGAGTACATATTTTCTATGATCTGTCAATCATTGAGATGCAATAGCATGCATGTTAGTCTCCTTTGTATTTGATGAAATGTTGCAACGGGCAACCTTGGACGCAAGATACATGTAACAGAAGCTGGAAGCTTCATAGCATTGTACTATCTCGCTGATAAATTACAGTACATACTATACAAGTACTTCCTCCGTTCCTAAATATATGTCTCTGTAGAGGAACCACATACAGATGTATATAGATGCCTTTTAAGTGTAGATTCATTCATTTTGTTCCGTATGTAGCCCACCTAGTGGAATCTCTACAAAGACTTATATTTAGGAACAGAGGGAGTACTATGTAAAGAGTTAGGTGTCGCATGGTGTCTAGAAAATATGGTGATAGTGTGATGTGGGCCATGTAATCATTGAGCCTGCATGTTTTCACTGCTCTTGCACTCCTCCGTCGTAAGAATGGAGAAAATTGTAATCTAGTAGTACCTCCTTTTGCCGAAAGCGTGGGACATCCAGCAGTCCTACCACCTCGAATAATGACCAATGAGTCATCAAATCACATAGACCCAACAAGAAGTTGGATGCATAAAGCAGCCATCACTCTTGAATCCGCTTCTCCCTTCAACGCAGGCGCCAGTGAGAGGTCGCGTCCGCTCTGCCCGGGCATGAATGCGGCACCGATTCTTTGGAGCGGTGCTGACCGTTTCGGGCGGGAAGCGCACGCGGGTGATGGAGGGGCTTTGGGTGGGCCAGGCTGGTCAGGAGCGGGCGTGGCAGTTGTCCTCCTGTTCCTACCGGACGCCCGGAAATGAGAGGATGCACCAACTCTCGCGGTAAAATCATACACTACACACCGTCTCTCTGCAGGAGTAGGTCGATCAGTCGATCTCTCTAACACACATATGTTGTTAAACACACACACGCACACGCACATGCACACGCACACGCAGGTTCATAGAATAGGAAAATCGTGCGAGTGCGAAGCCACATGAAGTGAGATACAAATGGAGTACGTACAAGAAGAGAAGAGGTGACGAATATTCCATCAAACCTGGACCGAGGAGTAGTACTCCCTCCGTCTAGGTGTTAAGTCATCCTACGGAAATTAGATATTCCCAAAATGTTTAGGCGTCGTCCATTAACTTCGCATCTCAATCCCCTCCTGGCCTCATTGCTAGCGAGCGTTGTTACTTAGGGAGCGTTTGGATCCTTAGCAAGAACAGCTTCTAGCATAGCTGGGCAAGGTTAGGCGTTTGGAACTGTTAAAATATGTTAGCTTTTGTGGGCCAGCTAGCTTGGGTGGGCTAGAAAACCCTTGCTAGCTCAGGAGAGCCAGATCGGCTCGCTTCCGATGGCAAACTTCGCGTAGTAGTAACATAGACTAGTAACATATGCATGTTACAAGTCCAAGTTACTCACCACTATGACCAGCCTAAGCAATGTAACCAAACGCTCCTTACTCTACCTTGTTATCTCCCCAGGAAACCCAATGCATGGAGCGCAACTACGCATTGATCAGTCAAGAAATCAAAGTCGGCTTGCATGCGAGTTAATACGTGGCCCTGCATGGTAGCTAAAACGACATCTCTTAGTTGTTTGGATTAATTGTGGCATTTAGAGACATGAATCAGGGCTTTGATTGGAGGAATGACCGGTCAAGTTTCTCCTTCTCCTCCAATCTGCTTGCACGTTGGTCCCGCTACACCTTCTAACGTGACTTATTACACCTAGACGGAGGGAGTCGTACGAGATACGGTGGCACATTGACTTAGGTCGAATACAAGTGCCCAAAATTGTGTGCATGTTATAATAAGGATTCACTTAAAATAGTACATGAGCGAAAAGAGGGATCAATTGGACAGTGTTCCAGAGCAGTAGCGAGATGTGTGAGGTAAGATACACCACTGGCACATTTAGTTTTTCTTATTAATTTGTTTGTTTCACCCTCTGACTGGTGGGACCCAACGTACTACGTGGAGAGAGGTAAGGTGACTAAGGCTGCATTATTTTCGCACCACTGTGGATAGTCTTACCACCAAAGCCACATGACACGATTATGATTTAAATCCCAATGACTCCCACACACACAAAAAACACGACATGCTTGTCACACGAATGCAGGAATGTATAAAAGGTTATTTTCCTCTCGTTGAACATAACGGGAGGGTTGTGTAGCTGGTTAGCTTGTTCGCTCATCAAACTTGAGGTCTCGGGTTCGATAACTACACTTGAGCATAATTCGTGCAAGGGGGATTCTTTGACTGGTCAAAATGGATGGATACGGAACTATATGATCTCGTAGTGACCGTATAATCACCTCATCACGTATAAGCTGCAAACCTCGGCGCTTGTTTTCTAGGGTTTGCACTCTTCACACTCTCTCCAGTATATATATACACACTAGAGCCTCAGCGCTTGTAGTTGCTCTCTTCACACTCTCTCACCCTCTCCAGATCTAAACAAGACTTCGTTGGCCTCTCTCTCTCTCCCCTCACTGCTGGTCTGCTTGTAGTTGCTCTCTTCACACTCTCTCACCGTCTCCAGATCTAAACAAGACTTCGTTGGCCTCTCTCTCTCCCCTCACTGCTGGTCAAAGAGCCGGCAGGATACGTCCGCAGGGAAGGGAAGTAGGATTAACACTGTCGGCATCGGCGAGGGAGGGAATCCACTACCAGCAATTGTTCACTTTCACCCAAAGGTCGGCGCTGAGGGCCTCCGACCCGTTCTTCTTCGCCGCTGTACATAGTGTGGGTCGAACGGCCTCCGGTCGCCCACCGAACCACACCCCAAGAACCTTAAGGTATAATTAACTTATTCCACATGCATTGCTCTAGCTGCATGTGGGCTTTTCCCGCTTCTCCGCTCGAATCTAGGTGTTGGATCAAACAGGAAAGTAGTGGGGAAAGATGTATACCATGAATCTAGGACGTGGTTCAAAGAGGAAAGGAACGGGGGAAAGTAGTGGGAAAAGTTGTATAGCATGAATCTAGGACATGGTTCAAAAAGGAAAGGAAGGGGGAAAGTGGTGGGGAAAGTTGTATCGCATGAATCTAAGACGTGGTTCAAAGAGGACAGGAATGGGGGAAAGTAGTGGGGAAAGTTGTATAGCATAAATCTAGGATGTGGTTCACAGAAGAAAGGAAGTGGGGAAAGTACTAGTACAGATCGGCTATCCAAAGCACCTACGTTGGTAGAAAAGGGAAAACAATGACAAACGCAGACGCATATCTCAGAATAATCGATCTTTTGTTTTGGGGGACAAGGTCAGAGAGTTTGAGCAGGACTAGATTTGTTGCGCTCACATAGGGAAAGGTCTCTAAAGATAACAAAACTGGGACCAACACAAATATGCTCCTTGGTTGTTTGTTCTTTGTTGCAACAGACTGTGCATCACCCTAGTACATCGGTAGATGCACATGGTGTCAAAAGGCCCACCGTCCCTGCAACTCTTTAGCTGTTGTTAATCTAAGGCCCTGTTTGGTTAGTCCCAACCTGCTTGGTTCCAGGGACTAAACATGGACTAGATGTTATTAAATGACATGCTAAAAGACCATATTATCCCCTAGTAATGAACTAATAGAGACAAGGTGCGATGCGTGGCAGGGGCAACTGTTGGAAAAAGTCCCAAAATGACTCTCCCTCGGGGTCTTGTTTCTTTAGTCCCAAATGCCCACTTTTAGTCCCTAAAAGTCCCGCCTGTTTAGTTTAGATGGGACTGACACGGAGTTTTTTTAGTCCCACCACCAAAATGTCCCTATAAACAAACACCCTCTAATAATGCCGCTGGAAAATTGATGCAATGCCATAGTTAAAAGCAAATTACATGTTTAACGAATTTTATCTTTAATATAATCTCTCTGTTAATATTAATCAATACCACCGTTTGAGAAATGCTACTGTCTTTCTTTCTTTCCCATCTATATAAGGAAGATGCTTCTTTTTGTTGTCTTCGGTGTCATCCACCGTTATTGACCACTAGTTGTTTCCTTTGCACCTCTGTGTAAACAGGGTTATCTACTTCACCTCGTTGCCATTGTGACCTTTTGTTGCACTGCACAAAACACTTGTGTTTTAAGAGTGTTTTGTGCAGTTCAACCAAAATGTCACACCGACAATGTTGCTTGATTGCTTGATCTTAGTGGAACTGCACAAGAGGAAATCTTACTTCCTATCCGTGCTAGCAGATTTGGTTCAGATCTTCTTCTGGTGAGTTGTTTGAATTCCGCGTCATGAGAGGTTAGTACTAGCCTTCTTCTGGTAATGTTGCTTGATTTTAGTGAACTGCACAAATGGAGACAAGACTTCCAATCTGTATGTGCACCATAATATCCCATTGATGTAAGGTAAGGATATTCCACAACTGTTGGCCTGTATTTTGGCACTTTCATCAGAAAATTAATGTCATTGTTTAGTGCTATACTTGTGCAACCTAATTCACATGCCAAATCTTACATTGAAGGCAAAGCTTGTCTGTTATTGAACCAAGTGATGAAGGGGAAGAACAAGCAGAAGAAAAACAAAAATCAACTCCTAGTGCTGTAAGGAAGCACTGGAACTGTGATGACACAAGTAATGATATAGTTTTGCATCTTCATTTATTGCTATGGCTGGAACGAGCAATTTTTTTGCCACTGATTTGATGCCACTCTTAATGTAATACGTAATTATCTTTACTTGTGCAAACAGGGATCTTCTTTGAAGATACCGTATATTTTAGTCGAACTGCACAAGAAGATGTTGAAAACATTAATCTAATCGAGGAGTATATAGTAAGCATGGCCACCACAGTAGATAGCAACAGATGGTTCCAGAGAAGTGCTTCATCTGTATGCTCTACACAATAAGCCTCCTGAAAGTGCGTTATATCGACTAGAGGGGGGGGGGTGAATAGGCGATTTTTATTAATTCTTCACTGAGGAATTTGCCGGTGAGGAAATTCCTTAGCGAAGAACTACTTGCAGCGGAATAAGCACTCAGAAGTAAGCATAACAGAATGTGGGCATGGTCATCATGATGAAATGAAGACAAACAAAGAGTACAGAAAGCGTAAACACAGGATAGCACAAGATGAAGACAAAACAGACTGAAGAAATTGAACTGAGGAATTGAGAAAGTCTTCAACAAAGTCTTCGCACACAGATATGAACAAACACTCAACACAATAATGAGGAAATGAAAGGGTTGAGGAAATAGAACCAGCTTAGGTTGGTGAAGACAATGATTTGGTAGACCAGTTCAATCATTGCCCTCGGTTGTACGTCTGTTGGAGCGGCTGAGTATTTAAACTCGAGGACACACAGTCCGGACACCCGCCGAAAGCACGCAGCTCGTGACACCAAGTCCTCACCCTATTCTCCTTGAACTAAGGTCACATGCACTCGTCCAATCACTCGTGGTAAGTCTTCAGGCGACTTCAAAACCTTCACAGACTTGGTCACTTGGCAATCCACAATTCCTCTTGGATGCTCTAGACCATGACGCCTAACCGTCTGGAAGAAGCACAGTCTTCAAAGGTAACAAGCGTCGGATCCACGCATGATCAATCTCTTCTGATGCTCAATCACTTTGGGTTTGTAGGGTTTGGTTTTGGGGTTTTTCTTCACTCGATGATTTTCGCCAGAGTCCTCGGAGGATGGGTTGCTCTCAAATGACAAGTGTCAAGTTCTCTGAGCAGCCATCCAGCTAGTGGTTGTAGGGGGCGGCTATTTATAGCCTAGGGAGCAGCCCGACATGATAAGACATAAATGCCCTTCAATGATATGACCGTTAGGTGGATTTGATATTTTGGGACAGCCAAGGCCAAGAAGACAAAGAACGGTCGGAAATTTGAATCTCAAATTCCTCGTGGCTATCATGTTCCTCTTCCTAACTCCTCGGTCGTAACAAATTCCTCGCCACTGTAAGAACTTCGTCTCATCCTTTGAAGAAATTGACTTAACTGTATGAGATTTCCAAAGGCTTCACTTTCAAGGGATTGGTAGGTGTAGGATTTTGAGTTGAGCATCACATGGAAATTTTTCCTTAATATTTCCTCGACCCCCTTTAACAAAGACGATGTTTCCTATGACTCAAGAAAGAGAAAATGAAACTACGAAAACAAAAGTCTTCACGCTTCATGTTCCTCGAATGAATACCAAGTCTTCAAGGTCACACCAATTTCTTCACTTTCAAAGTCTTCAGAAAGTCTTCAAAATATCAAAGTCTTCAGTCGAAGAACTTCATTTTTAGGGGTCGACTTTCTATGTAAATATCAAACTCCTCATAGACTTATAGACCTGTGTACACTCACAAACACATTAGTTTCTTAACCTATAAGTCTTCAATATACCAAAATCACTAAGGGGCACTAGATGCACTTACAATCTCCCCCTTTTTGGTGATTGATGACAATATAGGTTAAGTTTTCAACGGGGATAAACATATGAAGTGTAAATACTGATATTGAGGAATTTGATTGCAAGATATAGAAGAACTCCCCCTATATCTTGTAATTCATACACGCATTTGACATATAGTATGAAGAATTTGAAATGCATGATGAAATATGGTGCTTGATGAAATTCAGCATGCGTGCAATAATATTAATGAGGAAAAGACATGCAAAATAACGCATCAAGAGTATCAGAGCTCAAGAGAATCAGAGCTCAGTGCATCAAAAGTATCAAAGCATAGTGCCAGAGCACAGTGCATCAAAAGTATCAAAGCACCATCGGGTTTAAGATTACAACTCGATCCAATAAAAGTTTCAGAAGAACGAGAGTTGTAACTTAACAAAAAATTTGCCCATATAATAGACCCGCTTGAAGACTAACTCAAATTTCTCCCCTTTGTCATCGAATGACCAAAAGGATCAAACCGAGGACTAACGCCTGAAGAATTTCAAGTTGAAGAAGGATCGCCAGCGTTGTTGCGGTCGGTGGTTGTAGTAGGGCTTGCCGCAGTGTTGTCCAAGTCTTCATTTTCATCAGTGTCGCGCGATGAAGAATAGGAGCTGGCCACCAAGGAAGGAACTTTGACCTTCTTGTATTTCTTCGAAGGAGGTGCAGACCAGTCAAATTCTTCCTTGAGTCCCATTGTCGCCGGGCTTCTTCCGCATCAGACATTTGAAAGAACAGCCCAGGTGCGTTTGAAGGTTCCATGGAGGTAGTAGTGGTTTTTCTTCACTTCATTGTGTGTAGAGGTCAAGTTGTGAAGAATTGAACCAAACTGACGCTTGACCCATTTATGATTGCGATCAACCTTCTGATGAAGACCGAGGAGTAACTCACGATCACCATCACGCTGGGTGCAAGAGCTTGAGGACTTTGCTTGACCGAGGTATTTGGCGAGTCATGTGTGGCGAGTCATCATTGGTGGAAGCAGGATGTCGCTTTTAAACCTGGCCCATCCAATGGACGAATGCCTTCATTGATCACAACAAAGAGCCTTGCCCTTGTCATCACCGAGGTAAATGTCCGCTTGAGGACTTCAATCGGGGCAACTAGCTGCGATGGTTCGTAGTATCAGCCTTGTAATTGAGTGAAGACCTTGTCCCGATTTAATCTCATTATCCAAGGCGCATAAGGCTTCAAATTTCAAATGGTGACATTGCAATGTTTGCCAGAGTCCTCATGAAGAAATCATGGAAGTTGACGGGAACGCCATGGATGATATTGAAAAGCATATTCTTCATGATGCCAACGACTTCTTCATCATTCGAGTCGTGGCCTTTGATAGGACTCATTGTCTTCGTCAGAATCCGATAGACAGTCCGAGGCACATACAATAATTCCTTGATGAGGAATTTGGTTCTTGGGGCCTGCCTTGGCTTCAAAGGCTTCATCAAGACTTGCATATAGTGATTTGAAAGTTCTCGTTCGTTGTAGATACAACGAGCACCATCAAGTGGAGGACTGAGTGGTAGAGCACGAAGTAATTCAGCTTGTCGGTGCCTTGTAGTGAGTATTTTCGGACATCCAGCCTAACACCCATGAGTTCACGTCTTCAAAGATCTCCGGTGATGTGCAGCGTTGCATAGAATTGAAGAATGAGTTCTTCATTCCAATCACAGATGTCAGTGCAGAAATTCAGAAGTCCTGCATCGTGAAGAACACTGAGGACTGGCTCGAAGCCTGGCAGAGACTCCATGTCCACATGAGGAATCTGAGCATGATCGAAGACTTGTTATTTATTGAAGAGCACTGAGGAATAGAAATTGGCTTGGCTGGCAGTCCAGAAACGCCTCTTCCTTATGCGAGCAGAATCATATGGATTGTAATCAGTGAAGAATACGTGCTTTCGTCAAGAAGTCATCACCTTGAACTTTTGCTTTGTTGAGAAGGGATCCTTTGGCTTTGGCAAAGGAGTGTGAGTGAGTTGCATCACGACCTCGTGAATCGCAATATCAGGTTCTTCAGCCGAGGAATTTCTTGTTCCTCAATAGGTGCGATCGAGGATCAGCAAGAAGCAGTTCATCGCTTAGTGGCTGGAATTTCTTCATGGATGATGAAGTGGGATGAGTTTCTTCAGAGCCCATTTGAACAGTTGGAGCAGGGGACTGAGGTATCTGTTGGATTGGGGTGAAGAGTGTAGAATTTGGGTGCTGACTTTCCCAAAAGTCATCGTTCATCACTGGAGTTGTGCTTCCAATATCCACATCTTCTTCAAGTTCCTCAACACCGGCCTCTTCAGCTGTGAACTGTGGCATAGGCGAGGAAATGATTGGGGTTGAAGAGATTGCTTCCACTTCAATTTCTTCATCAATCTGCTCGACGAAGCGGCCAGAATGATTTTCTTCATCAGATCCGCTTGGGATCACATAATCTTCATCAAAAGGAACAAGGTCCTTTGATGGAATTGAGGAAATTGGAACAACATCAATAGGATTTTCAAAGGAGATGGTCATTGGCTTCATTTTCTTTGCAGCAGAAGAATTTGACGCAGCTGATGATTTCCGTTTCTTCACAGCAGCTCGTTCTACAGCGTTGGTCTTCTTCACATCAGAGGCGAATTGGAGTTGGTGTTGGCGCAGGAGGAGCTGAGGAATCTGGTTGAATTTCCTCAGGCGCAACTGATGCAGTTGCCCTGACTTCTTCAGTTTCTTCAGGCGCACCACTAGTGGATGCCCTGGCAATTTCTTCGCCGGGCTGGAATGGGATCATCAGCCTCGAATCGGCATTTTGTTCAAGAGTGAACTTCATCAGTGATCTTGGCATGTTCTTCAATCGGCTGAGCCGAGGCTCCACCGAGAAATTTCATGTTGCGTCAGCAGCAACATTGGTGAACTTCTTCGTCAGTTGATTTAATCGACCTGGCCCCTTGCCAATCAAAGCATAATAAGCATCAAGTTTTTGCTGAGGTCTTGAATTTCAGTCTGGACCTTGAGAAGTTCCTCACGTGTCATTCTGACAACGTTTTTCTTCAGGAACTTCTTCTTTCTGTATTGAGCTTTCTTGATCTCTCTTGCCTTTTCAAACTTCCATTTCTCTTCAGTGATGAAATGGGTCAGCATATGAGTTTTTCCAGGAGTCAGATGAAAATCAGGCATAGGAGTGTTTGGATCCTTGTGCCAGAGATCAATGTAATCGAGGATTTTCCTCGGATCCAACATCAGTGGCACAGATGTGCCTTTGGCTCTAGCGGCCCTTTCTTGGCGGTCTCTGATGATTTCCGCAAGTTCATCATCATCAGCCTCATCATCTTCAGGTGGCTCTTGGAAGGCGACCTATTTCTTCTTGGGACTTGGCCGAGGACCTCGTCGATTGTGGCCTTAGTCTTCAGCAGAAGTCGGGCCAGATGAAGACTTTGGTGCAGCCGAGGAACTTGCCGAGACACCAGAGGCAATGGAGAAGCCTGCAGTCCTTTGGCACGTGGCCGGATGCACAGTGCCGAGGACTTTGCCTGAATCGGCCGAGGACTTGGGAGGAGCTGAGGATTTTGGAGGAGCTGAGGATTTTGGAGGAGCAGGAGCAGCATGAGGAATTGGCTGTGAGGGCACTGCTGGTGAAGCACTTGGCTTGTGTGCGGGCTTCTTTGCCATAGATTTTCTTGGCTTGATAGAGGCCTCAGGGGCAGCAGCAGTAGCAGAGTCCTCATTGAATTTCCTCACTGCCTCGTTGGCTTGTCTTGCCAACTTGGCTTGGCGCTTGGCCCATTCTTCAGAAAGTCCTCACCACGCTTGATCTTTGGTGGGGTCGACTTCTTGACCAGGTGCCAATGGAGCTCTTGGGCATGGAGGATTGAGTGCGAATTTCTTCATGTACTTTGGAGTTACATATCTGTACTCCCTCCATTCCCTTGCCCATCTCCGTTCAATCCTTTGGATGCGCACCTTGCGCTGATTTTTGTTCTCTTTGCCGAACTCGGCTTCATTAGGTGTGCAATAATCAGCATATATTTCCTCAGGGATTTCAAACGCGGTCATGACCTCAGGCCTCTTTCCTCCTTTCTGTGGCTTCTTTCCTTCTGCCATATTCTATAGCTGAGGAATTTGAATAAACGAATTCTCTGAAGAAGTATGCAACTTTTCTTCGAGGAACGCTGCAAATGAGTTAAGTTGATGAGAACCTAGTGATTCAAAGCAATGACATGAGTACCTGTGAACAAAGTATAGTTGCGAGGAATTTGGAGAGGTCATATATGCTCTCGTAAGGTTTTTCAAAAAGAACAAGTTTTGAGGATTTTGACCAGATGAGCCTTGAAGAATTTCACTAAGCGTTCTTTGTCTTAGGTTCCAGAGTTGTACAGATCAAGGATCCACACAATTGAGGAATCTTGAAGAAAAATGATTGCTTAGAGAAACGAATCAAGAGCATATATCTAGTGAGGTGTTTGTGTGTTAGGATTTGAAGAATAAAACACCTTTGAAGATTTGTAGAGTAAAATTTGGATCAACGAGGGCAGTAAAAGTAACTTTTAATTACCCTAAATGAAGAACACGATTTAACTGGGTGTTGTAGATGTGAAGCTTGTTCTGTTCAGATCTTCCACGCCTAACTTGGCGGAGGAAGACAGCTACGGCGGTGGCGGAGTGAGGATTTCTGCAGTCATGAAAGTACGTCGGGCGACGAGGTCGAGGCAGCGAAGCTCTTCCTCACCGGCGATTTATGGAGAAGCGGCTGCGCTTAGGGTTTGAGGAGCTCGAGCGAGAGAGAGAGGTCGAGCGGAGTAAAAGAAGTGAGGATGGAGAGAGGGTATTTATAGAGGCAAGTGAAAAACTGTTCACTCAAGATTTAGGACGAACGTGCCCCTGACCATTCTCCTTCTCACGACATGTGTCACCCACGTACTGTGTAGTGGAGATCGTGTATGATCGTGGTTGAGTAAAATAATGCATCGTGGGATGCGGAACGGTTTGAGCGGCAAAACCGAAAGTTTGGATAAGATCAGTTTTAAAGTTTCGTTCGCAATTTCTTCAGCTGACAAGGACAAAGTGAAGATTTTGAACGAGTTTCAAATAGAACGCACATGAAGAATTTGTGAATAGATTGGGTTGAGTATAGCATAGAGGGGGGAAGGGTCCGATCACATTCACTTAGCAGAAAAAGCGACTTGAAAAATAGCCACAAGTGAATGCTGTAGAGGACACAAACCCATATATATATGTATTGCCAATGAAGAAAAACGACGGAAACAGTGAAGATTTTGCAAAGTTGAAGAACTTGAAAAACTGAAGAATTTCAACAACTGAGGAAAAACTCAAATTGAAGATTTTCAACTTTGGTGGTGGTGTGACCCAATCAGATAAGAATGATGATTACGTACACCGCAGCATAATTGTCGAGGGTTCCGAGAATCAAATTCTTCATTAATTTCTTCACACTTAGAGTGTTATTCTTCATAGATTGAAGAAAATCGTTTCTTCATGTGTTGCACATCTAAGTCATCAATTTTGCACAAGTGTCAGGATGTGTGTCCTTTTCAAAGAACATTCAAAAATTCTAAGATATTTAGCTCACACCGCAACTTGCTAAATCTCTTCTCAACCAAGGGCTTAGTGAAGATATCGGCTAGCTGTTCTTCAATCTTCACATGCTCGTTGGAGATGTCTCCCTTCAACACATGATCACGAAGAAAATGATGACGAATTTGAATGTGCTTTGTCTTCGAGTGCTGAACTGGGTTGTGAGCAATCTTGATGGCACTCTCATTATCACAGTAGAGAGGCACATTCTTCACGTTGATGCCGTAGTCCTTGAGAGTTTGCTTCATCCATAGCAATTGAGCACAACACGAGCCAGCAGCAATGTATTCAGTTTCCGTAGTAGACAGTGATACGCAGTTCTGTTTCTTCGAGGACCAACAGACCAAAGATCGTCCGAGCAAATGACAAGTACCAGATGTTGACTTGCGGTCCACGAGATCACCAACATAGTCAGAGTCAGAATATCCAATGAGATCAAAAGTAGAGCCCTTGGGGTACCATAATTCTAGTGTTGGTGTGTGAGCTAGATATCGAAGAATATGCTTCACAGCCTTATGGTGTGATTCCTTCTGTAGCTTGAAATCGGGCACACATGCAAACACTAAGCATTATATCCGCCTAGATGCACATAAGTATAATAGAGAACCAATCATGGAGCGGTATACCTTGTGATCGAAGTCAATACCATTTTCATCAGTGCATAGATGGCCATTTGTGGGCATAGGAATTTTGACACCTTTGCAATCTTGCATGCCAAATTTCTTCAGGACATCTTTGAGGTATTTCTCCTGAGATATGAATATGCCATTGTGTTGTTGACGAATTTGAAGACCTAAGAAGAATTTCAGCTCTCCCATCATAGACATTTGATATTCTTCACTCATCATATAGGCAAATTCATCACTATAACGTTGGTCAAGACAAACCAAAGATAATATCATCAACATATATTTGGCACACAAACAGTTCACCATCATATGATTTAGTAAAGAGAGTAGGGTCGAGTGAACCGGGTGTGAAGCCATTCTTCACGAAGAATTCCTTCAATGTATCGTACCACGCCCGTGGGGCTTGTTTGAGACCATAGAGGGCCTTGTTGAGTCTGAATACTTTGTCTGGATTCTTTGGATCTTCAAAACCTGGGGGTTGAGCAAAATATACTTCTTCCTCAAGCTTACCATTGAGGAATGCACTTTTCACATCCATTTGATATAAAGTGATATTGTGATGGTTAGCATAGGCCAGTAATATGCGAATAGACTCAAGTCTAGCAACAGGTGCAAAAGTTTCATCGAAATCAATTCCTTCAACCTGTGTGTAGCCTTGAGCTACAAGTCCTGCCTTATTCCTCACCACAAGGCCATTTTCATCTTGCTTGTTGCGGTAGATCCACTTTGTGCCAATGATATTATGTTTGCGAGGATCTGGACGTTTGACCAGTTCTCAAACATTGTTGAGCTCGAATCGATGTAATTCTTCTTGCATGGCCTGAATCCACTCGGGCTCCGTAAATGCTTCATCTACCTTAGTGGGCTCTGTGATAGAGACAAAAGCATAGTGCCCACAAAAGTTAGATAAATGTGAAGCTTTTGAGCGTGTGAGAGGACCTGGCGCTTCAATGCCATCGATGATCTTGTCAACTTGTACTTCTTTTGCAACGCGAGGATGAGCTAGTTGTCGTCGAGGAATTTGATCATTTTCCTCAGCACCATTGTCTTGACATTATCTTTAGGTGCATCAGCCGGCGTTCTTCACAGTCTGAGGAATGAATTCTTCAAAGCAGATTCTTCAAGAGGGAATGACATCCTCGGTTGCCTTGAACTTGATAGATTCCTCAGAGCTGGTTCATCTAACACGTAGGTAGGTGCTCTCTTTGCGAGCCATTAGTTTCATCGAACCGCACATCTATAGTATCAACAATCTTGTGAAGAGCGATGTTGAAGACTCAGAGGTGTGCGAGTCCTTTCCGTAACCAAGCATAAAACCTTCATGTGCTTTCGGTGCAAATTTAGAATTGTGATGAGGATCTCTAATCCAGCATTTAGCAATCAAGACTTTGAAATAACTCACATTGGGTTTCTTGTCGTTGAGGAGTTCATAGGCAGTCTTCTTGAAGAATTTGTGAAGATATACTCTGTTGATGATGTGGCACGCAGATCAATTGCATCAATACAAAAAGCGACTAGGCGTCTTGTATTCATCAAGCATAGTGCGAGCCATCTCAACAAGAGTTCGTTCTTGCGCTCCATGACGCCATTCTCATTGAGGAGTATAGGGAGCAGATAACTCATGAGTAATACCAAGTTCATCAAGATAGGCATCAAGACCGAATTCTTGAACTCAGTTCCATTGTCACTCCCGATGTGTCCGATCTTCACACCAAAGTTAGTTGAAGCCCTCGAGGAAAATCGTTTGAAGACTTCACGCACTTCATTTTTGTAAGTAACAATGTGTACCCATGTGTAACGAGAGTAATCATCAACAATAACAAAGCCATATAGAGATGCATCATTAGTGACAAATTGAGTAATGATTAGGACCAAAGAGGTCCATGTGAAGCAATTCAAGGGACGAGTAGTGGTCATGATAGTCTTCGCTGGATGCTTGGCCTTGGTCATTTTTCCAGCTTCACAAGCTCCACACAAGTGATCCTTGAGGAATTTGACATTCTCAATGCCAATGACATGCTTCTTCTTTGCAAGCATGCTCAACTTCCTCATGCCTGCGTGACCAAGTCGCCGATGCCATAGCCAGCCTTCTGAAGCTTTTGCAAGTAGACACATGGCTGGTTGTGGTCCTGTAGAGAAATCAACAATATACAAGTCTCCTCTCCTAAAGCCTTTGAAGACTTTGGAATTGTCATATTCCATAATCACAACACAACGATACTTGCCAAAGATAACAACCATATCAAGATCACAAAGCATTGAGACTGACATGAGGTTGTATCCTAAGGACTCAACAAGCATGACTTTGTCCATGTGTATGTCCTTAGAGATCGCAACCTTACCAAAACCCAATACCTGACTTTTTCCTTTGTCAGCAAAGATGATATGCTTCAGATGAGACGGTGATAAGGGAGCATCCATCAATAGATTCTTGTCACCAGTCATGTGATTTGTACATCCACTATCGAGAACCCACTCTGTGGCTTTGGGTTGATCATCCTGCAGATGAATTAGTACAACTTACGATCTCATATACTTCATCGCTGAAGAATATGATATCAAGTTCATCGATGAATTTCATCGAGACGATAACAGATAAGCGGTATGAGGACGTGTGAAATGAAAGTTCATTTCTTCATGATTAGCCCTACGCCCTATCGTGCATTTTGTCGTGCCCCTGAAATTCTTCAGACGTTTAAAGCACGCCCGAGACTCGACCCTCTTGAAGAGGTTAGTTCTTTTTCTTCACCACCCACATCTCAAGGGGTGGCAAAGAGTTCATCTCTCATGCGAGCACCATCTGAGTATGGTGGCATAGAGGCCAAACCATTTCGTTTCACATAAGAGGGGTTAGGGTAAGCATATGAATAAGCAGAGAAATTCTTCGAGGACTTTTGAACATATTGGTTTGAAGAATAATGCACATATTCACAGCCCTTAGCTCTACCCTGCGAAATAGAGTTGTTAGCACGATGATAATCATATGAGAACTTTGATCCTTTTGAGGAATTTGATCCACGTGAGGAATTTTGTCCGTATGAGGACTTGGATCCATAAGAAGAATTTGGTCCATATGAAGAGTTTGATCTGAAGTTCCTATTCTTCACAGGTGGTGTCATGAGGACATTCACCTGAAGACTTTCAATGCATTTCTTGGGACCCAGATTTTCTTCATAGGGGAACCGTTCCTGCAGTTAGTGCCAACATATCTAGCAAATACTTCACCATTCTGATTTTTGAACAGTTTATAGTTGGAGTCAAATGACTCATCAGAAGAATGAGGAGATTCGCATGTAAAGCCAGATAAGTTAGATGGATCAATCGAGGTCCCTTTGCAAAGCAACCCATGAGGTTTTGGGATACTGCTCAGGCTTCCAATATGTTCCATCAGCATTGAGTTTCCTCTCAAAGGCGATACCCTCTTTCCTAGGGTTCCTGTTGAGGATCTGCTTTTTAAGCACATCACAAAGAGTCTGATGCCCTTTGAGGATTTTGTACATGCCTGTCATATACAATTCCTTCAGCCCTGCATCGTCAGTGATACTAGCAATGTCCTCAGATGAGGAATTAGTGATAGCAGAGGCAGTTGAAGAATTTGTAACAGTTGAAGCTTTTGAACATTCAGGTGAAGAATTAGCAGATTCACGTTCAATGCACTTTAAGCATGGAGGAACAAATTCTTCCTGAGAAGCGCTGATTTGTTGAGCAAGTAATGAGTCGCGCTCCTTCTGAAGATCTTCATAATTCACTCTTAGCTTCTCAAGATCTTGCTTTCTTTGAAGAAATTCATCAGAAAGTTTCTCATGATCAGATAAGAGAGTGTTATGATGACCTTGAAGTCTGTCAAACCTAGACTGAAGTCTATTAATATTTACAGTCTGGGCTTTAGTGCGATCCATTTCTTAACCTAACCGATCATCACTCTTATCTAGAATGTTTTGAACCTTTTCCAAGGCATGTTGTTGTTTGCGGCAATGCAAACAAGTTTGGTATAGCTAGGTTCATTGTCATCATCAGATCCATCATCATCAGATTCACAGTCACTAAATTCAGATGAGGAACATTCGGTTACCTCGACACCCTTCGCCATGAGACATGATGCTGAAGATAATGATTCTGGTTCGAAAGTCATCGTTTTGAGAGATTCCTTCAAGTCCTCAAACCAGGGATCATGACGGGTTCGATGACCTTCATAGACGTCGGAGATTCGGTCCCAGATAAGCTTCGCATTGCAAAGATGCATAATGCTCGATTTCATCTCTAGATAGGCGAGAACAGATGATATCCTTCGCCATGATATCAAGACGAGTGTACTTGTGAATATCATCTGCGTTCGCCGCTTTGCATAGATCAAGAAGACCAATTTCAAAGGACGGTCCACGACTTGTCATCCATTGCCATGAGGCGCTTCCTCATCATGGCCTTCCACTTGGGATAATCATGACCGTCAAAGATAGGGCATGTCACTTTCTTCATACCTGCGGTCGACATAACTAAAACTCCAGGTGGTTAAACCAAAATCACATAGAACAAAGGAGTACCTTGCTCTGATACCAATTGAGGGTGCGTTATATCGACTAGAGGGGGGGTGAATAGGCGATTTTTATGAATTCTTCACTGAGGAATTTGCCGGTGAGGAAATTCCTTAGCGAAGAACTACTTGCAGCGGAATAAGTACTCAAGTAAGCATAACAGAATCACGGGCATGGTCATCATGATGAAATGAAGACAAACAAAGAGTATGTAAAGCGTAAACACAGGATAGCACAAGATGAAGACAAAGCAGATCAAGAAATTGAACTGAGGAAATTGAGAAAGTCTTCAACAAAGTCTTCAAACACAGATATAAACAAACACTCAACACAATAATGAGGAAATGAAAGGGTTGAGGAAATAGAACCAGCTTAGGTTGGTGAAGACAATGATTTGGTAGACCGGTTCCAATCATTGTCTCAGCTTGTACGTCTGGTTGGAGCGGCCGAGTATTTAAACTCGAGGACACACAGTCCGGACACCCAGTCGCCGAGCACGCAGCTCAGGACACCAAGTCCTCACCGTATTCTCCTTGAACTAGTCACACAGACCTCGTCCAATCACTCGTGGTAAGTCTTCAGGCGACTTCCAAACCTTCACAGACTTGGTCACTTGGCAATCCACAATTCCTCTTGGATGCTCTAGACCACGACGCCTAACCGTCTGGAAGAAGCACAGTCTTCAAAGGTAATAAGCGTCGAGATCCACGCAGATCAATCTCTTCTGATGCTCAATCACTTTGGGTTTGTAGGGTTTGGTTGTTGGGTTTTTCCTCACTCGATGATTTTCGCTCAAAGTCCTGAAAGGATGGGTTGCTCTCAAATGACAAGTGTCAAGTTCTCTCGGAGCAGCCAACCAGCTAGTGGTTGTAGGGGGCGGCTATTTATAGCCTAGGGAGCAGCCCGACATGATAAGGCATAAATGCCCTTCAATGATATGACCGTTAGGTGGATAAGATATTTTGGGACAGCCGCACGCGAAGACAAGAACGGTCGGAAATTTGAATCTCAAATTCCTCGTGGCTATCATGTTCCTCATCGTAGATCCGATCTGGCGAATTCCTAACTCCTCGGTCGGGACAAATTCCTCAACACTGTAAGTACTTCGTCTCACATCAAGAAATTGACTGAATCAGTATGAGATTTCCAAAGGCTTCACTCGAAGGGATTGGTAGGTGTAGGATTTTGAGTTGAGCATCACATGGAAATTTTTCCTTAGTATTTCCTCGACCCCTTTAATAAAGACGGTGTTTCCTATGACTCATGAAAGAGAAAATGAAACTGCGAAAACAAAAGTCTTCACGCTTCATGTTCCTCGAATGAATACCAAGTCTTCAAGGTCACACCAATTTCTTCACTTTCAAAGTCTTCAAAAAGTCTTCAAAATATCAAAGTCTTCAGCCGAAGAACTTCATTTTTAGGGGCCAACTTTCTCTGTAAATATCAAACTCCTCATAGACTTATAGACCTGTGTACACTCACAAACACATTAGTTTCTTAACCTATAAGTCTTCAATATACCAAAATCACTAAGGGGCACTAGATGCACTTACACCTCCTGACAAAGGTTGGTACTCGCCCACTGATTTCATCCATATGAGCTTTGTCATCTCTATTGGTGTTGTGCTACTGTTTAGATACTGTCATCAAAAAGTGTTATTGTCCTTGAGAATTGCTTCATCTGTGTTGTTTTAAATATTTCCTTTCGTTTTTTCGAGCAAACAGGGATGCTAGCATTTAGTTATCATCTTGTCTTTGCACAACAGGATCATCCTCCTCTGAAGAAGAATATGGAGTACGTGAAGTGACTAGTTATGATTATGCGAGGATGAAGAAGCCATGTCTATCTTCTCATAAGAAGGAGCAGTTGAAGGATGGTTACATTAACCCCCACAAGACCAAACTAACTTCAAATTTCGTATGACCGACAAATCTCCATTTTCTTGCTGTGATGCGCGAGTACAATGTTGTTCTAGGATTCTTTCCGGTGAGTTCCATTCTTCTAAAAGTGTGCTCTACATGGACCATGTAGGTGCCTGTTTAAACTATCAATTCATAGTACAATTTGCTTTATACTAATCACTTTTTTTGTATTTGTGCAAACAGGGGTGCTCAGCTTGATTTCAATAGGAACTACACAAAATGTTCATGAATACATCGAATCATTCATTTCCACCACAAGAAAGGAGGTGCCGATAAGTTCAAGGTGTTGCAACATATAAGGGCGAAATCATACAAGCTACGCGCGAATTTGGTTGATTTTGGTGGAACTGCACAAAAAGAACATCTGGTTTATTTAGCACGAGGTGCCATGTCAATTCCAAACTGATGGCTAACCATGCCCATTCCACAATCGTAGGCACTTGATATTTTGGAATGGGAAAACCTTGTCAAATTTTCCTCATTGATTTTAGCAAGAAGACATGCGTTTGATATTTTCGAATGCGTCGATCCATTTTTTCTTTATTCTTTAGTTGTGAAGTAAATATTGGCTCTAACATGTGAATCGCTGAGATGCATAATCATCGATTGTTTTGAATGTTCTCTGTGAATTGTCAGGCCTGTGTGTTTGATTGCAATGTACAGGAACGCAAAAAGCTGCTCAAACTCTTTGTACTCCTTATGTTCCTTTTTACTTTGCACATTGTGAAAGTGCATACTTTTTTCTATAAGATTGGTCAAAGTAGAGATACTTTGATTGCAGACAAAACTTGTATGCAGACTAGAAAGGACCGGAGGGAGTACACGTGAAACTGCTGCAAATGAGGTGATCACCCTGGGAATAATGCTTGTACGTATTGTTTTGCATGTTCATCCAATGCCAGTGATACAAGAATTCGAACTAATCGAAATAAATTCATTCATAGACGATCGGATTTCATATAAACATGCCAGATTTCATTACATTTCAAACATTCTTCAACTAAAAAGGGGTGCGCTGGAGGTATAATTAATTAACCGAAGCTACCCACCTTTTGTCCTACCGAGCAAATGTAGAAGCTTCAAAGGACTTAATCGGAGGTGCAGCCATGAATCGACATGTGGCCCAGATGCCTGTTGGGCCCACGTGTCAGTGAGCCAACTTCACCAGCAGTTAAGTAGAAGCAGCGTCCTTCTCCAACATAGCTCTCCGACTCCATGTCACCACCAAGAAGCTAACTGACCGTCAGTGGTCAACCCGCCTAGCTTGTCATAGCGATTAGGGCAACTAGGAGCCCAATGATCAGGATCCCCACATGACAAACACCTTTCTTCTTGTCATTCTTCTTCTTGAAGTTCGTGTGTTGCACAGCCTTGTTCTTCCCATCAAACTTTGCTTTACCATCAAACTTGCCCTTGTTCTTGAACTTGTGGGGCTGGAAGTTCTTCTTCTGTACCAGATTGGCACTAGATCCTACCTCAATTCCTCAAGCACGTGTATCCCTTGCTCTCTCCTTTTCTTCCACATCAAGAGTGCCAATGAGATCCACGAAGGGGGAAGCTTAGTGATGATACCTCCGGCAACAAACTTGTCCGGTAGCATACAACTGAAGTGCTCAAGTTCTCTAGCAAATGACTGTATCTCATGAGCTTGCTCAACCACGGAGCGCTCTACAATCATCCTGAAATCATAGAATTGATCCATGACGTACAACTCAGTGCCAGCAATTGGAGGGTAGCAGCGGTGGCCTTACTTGGACCCGAGCGGCGGCGACCTACCGTGTTCTACTCTTCCTCGTTTTCTGTGTGGCGCGGCCTCGTTGGCAGCGGGGCGGGGCCTCGGCGGAGCCGGCGATGTCCACTATCTCGTTGCCGGCAGGCGGCGCCTCGGCGGAGCGGGGGAAATCCTCCCCCTCGTTGTCGGCAGGGTGGGGCCTCGGCGGAGCCGACGGTGTCCTCTGCCTCATTGTTGGCGCCGCGGGGCCTCGGCGGAGCAGGGCCTCGTCGACGACAGCGGAGCGGGGACTCGTCGGAGCTGGCATTCTCCTCTGCCTTGTCCTCGGTCTCGCCAAACAGCGCCTCGCCCGCTTCATCGCCCTCTTTGTAGGCGGCTGCAGCCTCCGCCACCCGCATGCGGTACCGCCAGCGCTCGAGGCGGCCCTCACGGACGGAGTGGTACGAGTCGAGCAGCGCCTCCTGCTCCGCCTGCTCCGCGGCGATCTGCTCCTCCGCCTGCAGGTGCTCCTGGAGGAGATGGTGGTTGTAGGCGGCGTCGGCATGCGCCTCACGGATCTGCTCCTCACTCTTCTGCCTCACCGTGTCCATATATTGGGCATGAGCCTCGCCGAGGGTCATGGTGCAATGCATCAGCGAGGATGGCACGGAGGAGGGGGTTGGCGCCGGATCGTCGACTACCATGTTCTCCATTGGGACGTTGTCATCCTCTGGCTGCCTGCCGGCCAGCCAGTCTGCAGCAATGGCTGCCATCTCCTTGTGGTCCGTCGTTCGCTCGTCCCGAAGAGTGCTGGAGCGCGAGGAAGCCATGGTGGGCAGTATTGGTGTGGACTGGAGAATAGGAACAGATGCGGATGACTGCGGCTATGGCTGGCGCAGCAGTTTATATAGCAATGGTGGGCGGCGGAGGGACGGACGTGTGGCGCCAGAGTAGCTGCCTCGGCAACCGCGTATCATTAATGTGGGCGGCAGAAGGATGACGGACGACACTTGTGTCATTTGAAGGCGGAGCAATCGCATGCATCGGGAAGCTGGGCGACGGTGCTTGACCGGGCGGAAAGCAGCGGCGAGGGAGGCGATCTGGGTGGGCCAGGGTAGTCAGGCTCGTGCTTGGCAGTGGGTCGGTCCAGCAGCCGGACATGCTGGCTCGCCAGCTACCTCGCTGAGCTGAGCGACGACAATCAGACGATGGACGTAGCTTCCGACCAGGAGCCGGTGCCACTGTCCAAGCCGATTCATGCCATGTTCACCATAGAGCAGGTGCGGCCGCACTTCGATGCCCTAATGGCGGAAGAGCTACCAGCGCAGGAGGACCTATGCTGCAACCTCCATCTCCTCAACGAGCACCGGTGAACCAGCGAACGACAATGCCGTCGCGGACATGTGGCCCTATGATCCTGGCTTCCCGAATGAGCAGCGGGCGCTGTATCAGACCATCCGTAGGGCCCACGAGGCCCTCTCCGTCATCCTTCGAGTTGTTGCACTCGTCGTGGCACCGCCGTCTCGCATTGTCAACATGGTCAACAGACATGAGGATGAGGAGATGACTTTACTTGGAGAGGATGACAGTGGGGACCTGTCAGGGCCATAGCCGCACATACGCAAGTGCCTACTTATTAGTATATAAAACTATAATTTTTTTGCTTCCTCCTGGTTTCCTGACATTGCGGTCCCACAACATTGTCAACCTATGTAGTCAATAAACGAGAGAATTGCACAAGAAGCGGCCGACAGCTGGGACCAAGCAGCTCGAGCAGTATTTGTGTTTTTGAGGTGTGAGCACTCCAGAGTTTTTCTTGAGCGATGTTTAGCCTAGATATTAATTTTTCTCCTCTGAACAAGAACGAAAACATTGCTGCAGCTATTAACTGGGTGGGCTGTGGCCTGTCTAGCCCAGGCCAGATATCCAGCCCAGATATTAATTTTTTTCAAGCTGAAAATGGCTAGCCCAGCTATAGTTTTTTTTAAGAATACCCACGCAAGGTTAAGTTGTTATTCTCCGCCCCGCTGGGCTGCAAATCTTTCCTAGGAGGGATGAATTAGGCTTAACAAGAAAATGGGCTTTAAGAAATAATAAATGGGATGTAATTATAAAAACTGGGCAGTAACTATAAAAAAATGCACCAAACACGTAATTACTTTATAAAATATTATTTTTGGATATTTAAAATTTTAATTTCATTAATTGTTGCGAGCGCAATGTTTCGTTGGATTTTTACGTAATATAAACTTATATTGAAATTGTATTTAATCTGACTAGAAATTTCGGGATAAAAATATTTCGGATCCCATCAAAATGTGGGAAATTTTATTGAATTATGTTTTGAACGGTTGGTTGAAATGGGATGTACTTTTAACAAACTGTAAATGGGCTGTATTAAATTCCATTAGAATTCAAAAATTGGCTGCACATTCTTACAAATCTAAAATGGGCTATAAGTTCTCTGCCACACACTTGTGGCCTTACTAAGTTGACGCTGGCCCCCTAAAAAAATAGTTGACGCGTATTCAAGGCTTTGTCAACTTATAGTCAACACACGGTTCTAGCAGAAGATGCCCATGGATGTCCATACAACGGATTCAGTGATTCTTATTCAATCTCGGATATTCTAGCTTCACCGCCCAAAAATGATTCCTCCCTCGACATCCGGGGCGCACCATTTCGAAGCTGACACAGGCCTACTAAGTTGACGTGTACCAAGGGCTTTGTCAACTTAGTCAATATAAACGATTCTAGCTGCGGTGACCGTGACGATGTCCATCCAACGGCCGTCGTGCTTCTTCAACCTCTGGTCTTCTTGCTCCAGCCCAAAGCAAAGACCACCGTGTCGCCGCTTCCCGCCTCCCGTGGGTCAGGTCAGGCCATGAGGCCTCACCGCCCCCTACTACTCCCACCGCTGGCCAGGCCATCCCTCCACTCACCCACACCCCCTGTTATTCTACGGCGACGGCAGTCTCACACCGTAGCCGAACCAGTGAACCCTCGTACTCCTCTCCACGTGGGTATCCACTGCCGCATCTTCCCCGGCTCCGCGTCATTCCCTTCCTAGGCCTCGCCGTCGTCCACCGCCGTGGTGCTCTCGGTGCGGCGTGGTCAATGTGGTCAACGACCGACTTCTATCGGAAGAGTATTGTACGTAAAGAGGCTGACAGCTGGGTCTACGGCCACAGCAAGGAAGTTGGTCCTTATTACGCGCAAAATAATTATTTCTCCACCTGACAGCGGGGGCACACCGGACGGGCCATCGTATTTCGCGAAAAAAACGTTTCCCCCTGACTACTGGGACCCACCAGCTACATCTTTGCACGCAAGGAAGTGCGTCTGGGCAGAAAAAACCATTGCCCCGACCGCCGGGACCCACCAGCTACATCTTCGCGACGCAAGGAAATGCTCGATACCGGGACCCACCTGGTCAAAGCGCACGTAGTGTTGTCATTCGGTCGCGAACATGTACATACATACCGGGTCGATGTAGAGGCCGCACGCGTCAGTAGTAGAGGCGCCGCACGTAGCATGTACACGCACGCAGCCGCCGGGTGCAAGAAAGTAAATCTGACCACGCATACATACATACGGGCCGGGTCTCAACACCTACTTGCGCTGCACGCACTTACCGTGGCTCGTGGTACATGGCTGGGTCGGAACGGAGAAACCGTGGTCGCCGTCGTGTTCATGGGGAGGCAACGGAATGTGTCGTGTTCATCGGGAGGCAACGAACGCTGCGTGGGAGCCAACCGCTTGGACGAACAGCCATTGGAAAGCGAGGCCCGGCGACTTTGCAGAACGGAGGAACGGCCTTGTGTTCGACCGCCACGGTCAAACGGGTCCCGCTCACAGGAGGGTCCGCGTGCCGCAAAACGGAGGAAATGGACCTCCTACGGTCAAACAGGGTCATGTTGATCGGGGCCGGGTGTGGCGCATCGCAAAACAGAGCAAACAGACTTGTGTTGGAGCGCCACAATAAACGGGGTCCCGTTTCATCGGGAGGGGTGTGGCGTACCGCAAAACGGGACTCCACGGGATATTGTTCATCTCCACCGTCGACCCCCTCCGCCTCCACGGGCTACTGTTCATCCACCGTCGACCTCCTGCAACCTCCACATGCGACTGTTTATCCACGGGCTCCTGTTCATCCAGCCTCCACAACGCGCTACTCCACCAGCTACTGTTCAACCAGCCCTCTCCATGGGCTCCTGTTCAACCACCCCTCCACGGGCCATCGCTCATCCAGCCCTCCACCGCCTGAGCTCATCCAGCCCTCCACGGGGTGGTCCTGTTCATCCAGCCCTCCACGGGGTGGTCCTGTTCATCCACCCCTCCACGAGGTCCTGTTCATCCAGCCCCAACCGGATCGATCGATCGGGGTCCTGTTCATCCAGAGGCAACACCACGGGGTCCTGTTCATCCACCCCCACGGGAACTGTTCATCCAAACCCCCCAGCAATGCTCACTGTTCATCCAGAGGTAGCATCGATCGGCTTCAGTTAGCAGCAGTAGCGAAGGAATCGCTCGATCGGGTTCAATTAACAACCATCGATCGATCACTCGGGTTCAGTAACGCGTAGCCTGCAGTGAAATCGCTCGGGTTCAGTTAGAGCCCAACGCCTCGCTCGGGTTCAGTTAGAGCCCAACGCCTCGCACACACGCACGTATGTGTATGAGATAAACGCGCATCGCTCGGCCCCCAACCACCCACCGTAACCGGGAACTCCCCCAAATTTTCCTCGCCCTCGCTTCTACCACGGTTTTTTCCGTCATGGACGGCCCAAAGAATGTCATGTAGCTGAGTCTACGACTTGCCCAGGATGAAAAGCCCATTTTCTGTCATGATTTTTTGTCATAGAAGTAGCAGCACACCACATCTATGATGATACCGGGTTTTGTCACAATTATCGTCATAGAAGTGTCATAAGTATGACAGAAAAAATTTCGTTTGGCCCAAAATGTCACGGATGTGTCTTTTTTTTGTAGTGAAAGTAATCCTTTGAGGGGCCTGTTCGGGGTATCTTCACCCCAACCAGTAGAGCAAAGAGTTGCTCCTCAACCTCGAACTCCATCAATATGTTTACTTTGAAATTCCTTCGGGTATGATAGAGAAACTTCTAGCTAATCCTTTTATAGGAGATGGAACATTACATCCCGATTTGCATCTAATCTATGTGCATGAGTTTTGTGGATTATTTAAGCTTGCAGGTATGCCCGAGGATGTTGTCAAGAAGGAGGTCTTCCCTTTATCTTTGAAGGGAGAGGCATTGAAATGGTTTAGGCTATGTGATGATATGGGATCATGGAACTACAACCAGTTGAAATTGGAATTTCATCAGAAGTTTTATCCTATGCATCTTGTTCATCGTGATCGTAATTATATATATATATTTTTTTTTTTTTTGGCCTCGCGAAGGATAAAGCATTGGAATTTCATTAGAAGTTTCATCCTATGCATCTTGTTCATCGTGATCGTAATTATATATATAATTTTTGGTCTCGCAAAGGAGAAAGCATCGCTCAAGCTTGGGGGAGGCTTAAGTAAATGTTATATTCATGCCCCAATCATGAGCTCTCAAGGGAATTGATTATTCAAAAAATTATTGTCGGTGTACTAGAGTAGGGGTACCCTAGTATCCCGAACTTGTGCACGGGCAGTTGCAGCCCTCCGCGGCAGGGCTTACCGGGTGACCGCCAAGGTCCTCCGTGGTCCCTTTGGAGCCACTCAAGAACAAAGTATTCAAGTCAGGGAGGCAAGGCCCCAAGAAGAGGAGCTTGCCGGAAGGCCACCCAAGGCACATAGGAGACAAGGCCCCGGCAAGAGGAGCTTGCCGGAATGCCACCCTGTGCACTTACAAGACAAGGCCACGGCAAGAGGAGCTTGCGGAAGGCCCGTGAGCGACAAGCTTCCGGCGCGACAAGAAAACAACCGCGGCAAGGCGCTTGCCGCTGCATCACCTCCTCAGACTTTCACGCTTCCAACAAGATCCACTAACGTGTCGCCTCGGTCCTTTCCAGCGCCAGTGGCGAGAGGTCAGGCAGCCATGCGAGGTGGCAAGCAGCGCTGACAAGTTTGTCATCGTGGCAAACGGTGGCGCCCCTGACGGTCCCTGTTTGCACTGTTAGGGCGACTAGACGGGCATTTAATGCCTTTGTCCCCTATCGTCAGGGTTAGGTATATTACACTGTACACTGTACAAGTAGGTATACCAACCACTATTTTTCCGTTTGTACCCCCGTCTACGTTGCCACCTGTAGGAGCCCCTTGTGCATATAAAAGGAGGCCCATGCGCAACGTAGAAGGGGTTGGTTAGTCGGTCAGTTCCCCCCACGCTCAGTCTCGTCAGCTGCTCGTGTGTACTGTAGCACTCAGCGCTCCTGAGCAAGAACGCAATACACCTAGACATGCAGCAGTAGGAGTGTTATCTCTCCTGAGAGCTCCAAAGCTGGGTAAACCTCTCGCGTGCTTCGCCTCGATCTGCTCTTCGTGCGACCTCCGCTCCCCGCCGAACCGAAAGGGGCTCGGTCCGCCGGCCCCATAGGTGTTCGTGGGCCAGATCAGCCTGCCCCGACAATTATGCTCGGGTTTCTCTCAATTATCGCTCCATGCTCGATACTTCTTGTACTGGCTCTTTTATGATGAAGACTATTGAATTCAAATGGGACTTATTGGAAAGAATTAAACGCAATTGTGAAGATTGGGATCTCAACGAAGGTAAGGACTCAGGTATAACACCTAAGTTTGATTGTGTTAAATCTTTTATGGATACCGATGTTTTCCGTGAATTTAGCACTAAATATGGACTTGACTCTGAGATAGTAGCTTCTTTCTGTGAATCAGTTGCTGCTCATGTTGATCTCCCTAAGGAGAAGTGATTTAAATATAATCCTCTCATTGAAGTAAAAGTAGTTGCACCTATTAAAGTTGAAGAAAAGACTATCACTTATAATGATCATGTCGTTCCTACTGCTTATATTGAGAAACCACCTTTCCCTGTTAGAATAAAGGATCATGCTAAGGTTTCAACTGTGGTCAACAAAAGTAACATTAAGACACCTAAACCCCCTGAGAAAATTAAAGTTGAACCTAGTATTGCTATGGTTAAAGATCTATTGGCTGATAATATTGATGGGCATGTTATTTACTTCACTGAGGAAACTGCTAGAATTGCTAGACCTGATACTAAAATAAACATAGGCCTGTTGTAGGCATGCCTGTTATTTCTGTTAAAATAGGAGATCATTGTTATCATGGCTTATGTGATATGGGTGCTAGTGCAAGTGCTATACCTCATTACTTATACAAAGAAATTATGCATGATATTGCACCTGCTGAGATAGAAGAAATTGATGTTACAGTTAAGCTTGCCAATAGAGATACTATTTCACCAATCGGGATTGTTAGAGATGTTGAAGTCTTATGTGGGAAAGTTAAATATCCTGCTGATTTTCTTGTTCTTGGTTCCCCACAAGATAGCTTTTGTCCCATTATATTTGGTAGACCATTCTTGAATACTGTTAATACTAGGATAGACTGCAAAAAGAATGTTGTTACTATTGGTCTGGGGGATATGTCTCATGAGTTTAACTTTGCTAAATTTCGTAGACAACCCCATGATGAGGAATTACCTAGTAAAGATGAAATTATTGGTCTTGCTTCTATTGCCGTACCTCCTAATGATCCTTTAGAACAGTATCTGCTAGACCATGAAAATGATATGTTTATGAATGAAAGAAGGGAAATAGATGAAGTATTCTTTAAACAGGGGCCTATTTTGAAACACAACTTGCCTGTTGAAATACTAGGGGATCTCCCTCCACCCAAGGGTGATCCCGTGTTTGAGCTTAAACCATTTCCTGATACTCTTAAATATGCTTATCTTGATGAAAATAAGATATATCATGTTATTATTAGTGCTAACCTTTCAGAGCATGAAGAAAAGAAATTGTTGAAAACTCTGAAGAAGCACCGTGCTGCTATGGGATATACTCTTGATGATCTTAAGGGCATTAGTCCCACTCTATGCCAGCACAAAATAAAATTGGAAAAAGACGCTAAACCAGTTGTTCATCACCAACGACGGTTAAATCCAAAGATGAAAGAAGTGGTAAGGAAAGAAATACTAAAGCTTCTGGAGGCAGGTATAATTTATCCCGTTGCTGATAGCCAGTGGGTAAGTCCTGTCCATTGTGTCCCTAATAAGGGAGGTATTACTATTGTTCCTAATGGTAAAGATTAATTGATCACACAAAGAATTATTACAGGTTATTGAATGGTAATTGATTTCCGCAAATTAAATAAAGCTACTACGAAGGATCATTACCCTTTACCTTTTATTAATCAAATGCTAGAAAGATAATCCAAACATACACATTTTTGCTTTCTAGATGGTTATTCTGGTTTCTCTCAAATACCTGTGTCAAAAGAGGATCAAGAAAAGACCAATTTTACTTGCCATTTTGGTACCTTTGCTTATAGACGTATGCCTTTTGGTTTATGTAATGCACCTGCTACCTTTCAAAGATGCATGATGGCTATATTCTCTTATTTTTGTGAAAAGATTGTTGAGGTTTTCATGTATGATTTCTCCATTTACGGAACTTCTTTTGATGATTGCTTGAGCAACCTTGAACGAGTTTTGCAGAAATGTGAAGAAACTAACCTTGTCTTCAATTGGGAGAAGTACCACTTTATGGTTAATGAAGGTATTGTCTTGGGGCATAAATTTTCTGAAAGAGGTATTGAAGTTGACAAAGCTAAAGTTGATGCTATTGAAAAGATGTCGTGTCCCAAGGACATTAAAGGTATAAGAAGTTTCCTGGGTCAAGCTGGTTTTTATAGGAGGTTCATTAAGGACTTCTCCAAAATCTCCAGGCCTCTGACTAATCTCTTACAAAAAGATATTCCTTTTGTCTTTGATGATGATTGTGTAGAAGCATTTGAAATACTTAAGAACGCATTGATTTCTGCACCTATTATTCAGCCACCTGATTGGAATTTACCCTTTGAAATTATGTGTGATGCTAGTGATTATGCTGTAGGTGTTGTTCTTGGGCAAAGAGTTGATAAGAAATTAAATGTTGTTCAATATGCTAGTAAAACTCTAGACAATGCCCAGACAAATTATGCTACTACTGAAAAGGAATTTTTAGCAGTCGTATTTGCTTGTGATTAGTTCAGACCTTATATTGATGATTCTAAAGTAACTGTTCACACTGATCATGCTGCTATTAAATACCTTATGGAAAAGAAAGATGCTAAACCTAGACTTATTAGATGGGTTCTCCTGCTACAAGAATTCGATTTGCATATTATTGATAGAAAGGGAGCTGAGAACCCCGTTGCAAACAACTTGTCTAGGTTAGAGAATGTTCTTGATGACCCACTACCTATTGATGATAGCTTTCCTGATGAACAATTGGGTGTCATAAATGCTTCTCGCACTGCTCCATGGTATGCTGATTATGCTAATTATATTGTTGCTATATTTATACCACCTAGTTTCACATACCAACAAAAGAAAAAGTTTTTCTATGATTTAATACATTACTTCTGGGATGACCCACATCTTTACAAAGAAGGAGTAGATGGTGTTATTATACGTTGTATACCTGAGCATGAACAAGAAGAAATCCTACGCAAGTGTCACTCCGAAGCCTATGGAGGACACCACACTTGAGATAGAACTGCACATAAGGTATTGCAATCCGGTTTTTATTGGCCTACTCTCTTCAAAGATGCCCGTAAGTTTGTCTTATCTTGTGATGAATGTCAAAGAATTGGTAATATTAGTAGACGTCAAGAAATGCCTATGAATTATTCACTTGTTATTGAACCATTTGATGTTTGGGGCTTTGATTACATGGGACCATTTCCTTCATCTAATGGGTATACACATATTTTAGTTGTTGTTGATTACATTACTAAGTGGGTAGAAGCTATTCCAACTAGTAGTGTTGATCATAACACCTCTATTAAGATGCTGAAAGAAGTTATTTTTCCGAGGTTTAGAGTCCCTGGATATTTAATGACTGATGGTCGTTCTCATTTTATTCATGGTGCCTTTCGTAAAATGCTTGCTATGTATGATGTTAATCATAGAATTGCATCTCTGTATCACCCACAGTCTAGTGGTCAAGTAGAATTGAGTAACAGAGAGCTAAAATTAATTTTGCAAAAGACTATTAATAGATTTAGAAAGAATTGGTCCAAGAAACTTGATGATGCATTATGGGCCTATAGAACTGCATATAAAAATCATATGGGTATGTCTCCGTATAAAATGGTTTAGGGAAAAGCATGTCACTTACCTCTCGAACTGGAACATAAGGCATATTGGGCCATTAAAGAGCTCAATTATGATTTCAAATTTTTCGGTGAGAAGAGGCTATTTGACATTAGCTCACTTGATGAATGGAGAACTCAAGCCTATGAGAATGCCAAACTATTTAAATAAAAAGTTAAAAGATGGCATGACAAAAGGATACAAAAGTGTGAGTTTAATGTAGGTGATTATGTGTTGCTATTCAACTCTCGTTTAAGATTTTTTGCAGGAAAACTTCTCTCTAAATGGGAAGGTCCTTACATTATCGAGGAGGTCTATCGTTCTGGTGCCATAAAAATCAACAACTTCGAAGGCACAAATCCAAAGGTGGTGAACGGTCAAAGATCAAACATTATATCTCAGGTAATCCTATAAATGTTGAAACCAATGTTATTGAAATCGTAACCCCGGAGGAATACATAAGAGACACTTTCCCAAATGTTTCAGACTCCGAAAAGGAATAGGTATGTGGTACGGTTAGTAAACCGACTCCAAAACAGTTCTAATGGCAATTTTTCTCCATTTTGGAATATTTAGAAAAATAGGAAAATAAGAAGTAGTCCGGGAAGGATACGAGGCATCCACGAGGGTGGAGGGCGCGCCCAACCCCCTGGGTGCGCCCCCTGCCTCGTGGGCACCTCGTATGCGCTCTCGACTCCATTTTCTTGCACAATACTTCTTTTGGTCGGTAAAAATTCATTATATAATCTCCCAAAGGTTTTCACCACCGTATCACGCAAATATCCTCTGTTTTTGTTTCGAGTTGTTTCTGCGACAGATTAGAGCAAGATGTCCTCTCAAGAATCAGTCGGGGAGAGCCGGGTGTCTAATCCGACACTGGGACCAAGAGCAAGCAGTGATGCTGACCACTTTGGGCCATCAATGGAGGAAGAGATGGAAGCCGACTTGAAAAGGGTAGATACCATGAAGAGGATCAAGAAGTTACTTCCCGTTTCCGAGCCGGATTCACGATGGGAGAACTACAGAACTCGGCCATTCCAACCTCGGTCATCCCTTCCAATGTTAAATTCCTCTCTTATGAAAATATGAAAAGGAGTGTTACTTGTTCTCCCGCAACTATGCAACATCCATGGGTGAAAGGAGCTTTAACCGTCACGGGTAAGCTCCGTAAGGTATTAATGGATCTCAAGCAGCAAGTCAATAAGCTCGAGGAGGAGAATCGTATCCTGAGGGGCATCATCGCCAAGAATATCACATCACCACCTCCAAAGAAGGAGCCCTAATCCCATGGGTATGGGCACTCCCCTTGGCAACTACCAATCTTGGGGGAGGTGCCCCAGTATCGTATCACCATCACACTCCTATCTTTACTGTTTTTCTTAGTTCGATCCTTTTGGTAATATCTTGATCAAGTATAATAAAGTTTTAGTGTGATTTAGTTTTGAGGTTTGCCTTTTGATCCTTCTATGTAATCGAGTCCGTGAGCTATATATAATAAAGATTAGTGTTGAGTCAAGGGCTTGATATCTTGCTATGATCGTGAGGGAATAAAATAAAATAAAAAGAATAAAAAGAAGTAAAGAGATCATATTGATCTTATGGAATGACTTCACATATAAAGAGTATGATGAATAAAAGTTGTTGATAGTTGACAAAAATAGTTTTGGTCATCGTTGCAATTAATAGGAAGTAATAAAGAAAGAGAGGTTTCCACATATAAATATACTATCTTGGACATCTTTTATGATTGTGAGCACTCATTAAAATATGACATGCTAAAGGTTTGATGTTGGACAAGGAAGGCAAAGTAATGGGCTATGTTTTCTTATATCCGAAATAAAGTATATTGTCATGGATCATCCAACATGTTGATCTTGGCTTTCTCCCTCATGCTAGCCAATTCTTTGCACCAAGTAGAGATACTACTTGTGCTTCCAAATATCCTTAAACCCAGTTTTGCCATAAGAGTCCACCATACCTACCTATGGATTGAGTAAGATCCTTCAAGTAAGTTGTCATCGTTGCATGCAATAAAAATTTCTGTCTAAATATGTATGATTTATTAGTGTGGAGAAAATAAGTTTTATACGATTTTGTGATGTGGAAGCAATAAAAGCGACGGACTGCATAATAAAGGTCCATATCACAAGTGGCAATATAAAGTGACGTTATGTTGCATTAAGATTTCGCGCATCCAACCCTAAAAGCACATGACAACCTATGCTTCCCTCTGCGAAGGGCCTATCTTTTACTTTTGTCTTATACCTTTTACAAGAGTCATGGTGATCTTCAGCTTTCCTTTTTACATTTTATCCTTTGGCAAGCACAGTGTGTTGGAAAGATCCTGATATACATATATATATATATATTATATATATATATATATATATATATATACATATATATATATATCCAATTGGATGTAAGTTAGCATGAATTATTATTGTTGACGTTACTCTTGAGGTAAAAGGTTGGGAGGCAACACTATAAGCCCCTATCTTTCTCTGTGTCCAATTAAAACTACGTACCCATAAGTATTGCGTGAGTGTTAGCAATTATGAAAGACTAAATGATAGTTGAGTATGTGGACTTGCTGAAAAGCTATTATATTGACTCTTTCCGATGTTATGATAAATTGCAATTGCTTCAGTGACTCACATTATTGTTTGTTGGTTCTCAATTAAGTTTCTGATTCATACTTTGCATTGTGAATAGATTATTACTTGAACATAAGAAATCATATGACAATATCCATATATGTTGCTGTTATAAGAATGAACATGATGCCCTCATGTCCGTATTTTATTTATCGACACCTCTATCTCTAAACATGTGGACATATTTATCGTTATCGGCTTCCGCTTGAGGATAAGCGAGGTCTAAGCTTGGGGGGTTGATACGTCCATTTTGCGTCATGCTTTTATGTCGATATTTATCGCATTATGGGCTGTTATTACACGTTATGTCACAATACTTATGCCTATTCTCTCTTATTTTACAAGGTTTACATGAAGAGGGAGAATGCCGGCACCGGAATTCTGCCGAAAAGGAGCAAATATTAGAGACCTATTCTGCACAGCTCCAAACGTCCTGAAACTTCACGGAAGTCATTTTTGGAATTAATAAAAATACTGAGCGAAGAAAGTACCAGAGGGTGCCCTACCCCCCAGGGCACGCCCCCTGCCTCGTGGGCCCCCTGGCAGCCCTCCGGTGCCCATCTTGTGCTATATGAAGTCTTTTACCCTGGAAAAAATCATAAGCAAGCTTTCGGGAAGAAACTCTGCCGCGACAAGGCAGAACCTTGGCGGAACCAATCTAGGGCTCTGGCAGAGCTGTTCTGCCTGGGAAACTTCCCTCTGGGAGGGGGAAATCATCGCCATCGTCATCACCAACGATCCTCTCATCGGGAGGGGGTCAATCTCCATCAACATCTTCACCAGAACCATCTCCTCTAAAACCCTAGCTCATCTCTTGTATCGAATCTTTGTCCCAAAGCCTCGTGTTGGTACCGTGGGTTGCTAGTAGTGTTGATTACTCCTCGTAGTTGATGCTAGTTGGTTTATTTGGTGGAAGATCATATGTTCAGATCCTTTATGCATATTAATACCCTCTGATTATGAAGATGAATATGATTTGTGAGTAGTTACGCTTGTTCCCGAGGACATGGGAGAAGTCTTGCTATAAGTAGTCATGTGAATTTGGTATTCGCTCGATATTTTGATGAGATGTATGTTGTCTTTCCTCTAGTGGTGTTATGTGAACGTCGACTACATGACACTTCACCATTATTTGGGCCTAGAGGAAGGCATTGGGAAGTAATAAGTAGATGATGGGTTGCTAGAGTGATGTAAGCTTAAACCCTAGTTTATGCGTTGCTTCGTAAGGGCTGATTTGGAACCATATGTTTCATGCTATGGTTAGGTTTACCTTAATACTTCTTTTGTAGTTGCGGATCCTTGCAATAGGGGTTAATCATAAGTGGGATGCTTGTCCAAGAAAGGGCAGCACCCAAGCACCGGTCCACCCACATACCAAATTATCAAAGTAATGAACGTGAATCATATGAGCGTGATGAAAACTAGCTTGACGATAATTCCCATGTGTCCTCAGGAGCGCTTTTCTCTATATAAGAGTTTGTCCAGGCTTGTCCTTTGCTACAAAAAGGATTGGGCCATCTTGCTGCACCTTGTTTACTTTCATTACTTTTTACCTGTTACAAATTACCTTATCACAAAACTATCTGTTACCGATAATTTCAGTGCTGGCAGAGAATACCTTGCTGAAAACCGCTTATCATTTCCTTCTGCTCCTCGTTGGGTTCGATACTCTTACTTATCGAAAGGACTACGATAGATACCCTATACTTGTGGGTCATCAGGTACCCTCGTGCATATCAATCAAAGTATCCTAAATTTCCTTTGCATTCTCAAGACGGCTGATTTTGTTGAATTCTTTGGGGCACAATCCGTTGAAGAGGATATCACAAGCTTGAGCGTTGCATTGCAGCATCTGCAACTCTTCCGCAGTTGCTTCACGGTTTGGTTCTCTCCCATCAAAGAATTCACCTTGCAAGCCAATACACGCAATAGCCCAAACAGTAGGGTTATGTCCAAGAATATGCATTTTCATCTTATGCTTCCAACTAGCAAAATTAGTGCCATCAAAATTAAGACCTCTACGGTGGTAATTTCCCTCGCTAGACGCCATACTCTCCTAGGTTGTGAAACCAGGGCTATGATCACCAAAAGCTATGGAAATCAAGGCAAATGGAGACCAAAGCTCTGATACCACTTGTAGGATCGAAAGTATGTCTAGAGGGGGGTGATTAGACTACTTGACCACATAAAAATCTAGCCTTTTCTTAATTTTAAGTCTTGGCAGATTTTAGCAACCTAGAACAAGTCGAGTAATCAACCTACACATGCAAGTCTAAGAGTATAGCAGCGGAATGTAAAACATTAAACAGGAAGGTAAAGGGAGGAGTTTGGAGGGAGCAAACACAATGTAGACACGGAGATTTTTGGCGTGGTTCCAATAGGTGGTGCTATCATAGATCCATGTTGACGGAGACTTCAACCCACGAAGGGTAACGGTTGCGCGAGTCCACGGAGGGCTCCACCCATGAGGGGTCCACGAAGAAGCAACCTTGTCTATCCCACCATGGCCATCTCCCTCGAAGGACTTGCCTCACTAGGGTAGATCTTCATGAAGTAGGCGATCTCCTTGCCCGTACAAACTCCTTGGTTCAACTCCACAATCTTGACGGAGGCTCCCAAGTGACAACTAACCAATCTAGGAGACACCGCTCTCCAAAAGGTAATAGATGGTGTGTTGACAATGAACTCCTTGCTCTTGTGCTTCAAATGATAGTCTCCCCAACACTCAACTCTCTCTCACAGATTTGGATTTCGTGGAAAGATGATTTGAGTGGAAAGCAACTTAGGGAAGGCTAGAGATCAAGATTCTTGTGGTTGGAATGGAATATCTTGGTCTCAACACATGAGTAGGTGGTTCTCTCTGAGAAAATGTATGCTGGAAGTTTCAGCATGTTCTGATGGCTCTCTCCACAAATGAAGAGTGGGTGGAGGGGCATATATAGCCTCCACACAAAATTTAACCGTTACACACAATTTACCAAACTCGATGGGACCGAATCATGAAACTCGGTCAGACCGATTTAGTTCGAAATGTGAATGTTAGGAATTTCGGCGGGACCGACATGTCAACTCGGTGGGACCGATTTCATTGGGGTTAGGGCATAACGTAATCTCGGTGAGACCGATCACATAAACTCGGTAGGACAGATTTCTGTAATAGCCAAACAAAGAGTTGGTCAGGCAAGCTCGGTGGGACCGATTCGCTCATTTCGGTGGGACCGTAACGTTACGAAAGGGAAATAGAGAGTTTGCATTGCGAACTTGGTGGGACCGATCACTCATCTCTGTTAGACTGAAATGTTACGAAGGGAAACAGAGAGTTTGCAATCCCATCTCAGTGAGACCAAGATCCCTATCGGTGAGACCGAAAAGACTAGGGTTTCTCGAAGTGGCTATGTCAAGTGAACTCGGTGGCGCCGGATAGATCAAATCGGTAGGTCTGAGTTTGACTTTTGGTTTGGGACATATGTGGATATGAGAAAGTGGTTTAGGGCTTTTGGAGTATATCACTAAGCATTTTGAGCAAGCAAGCCATTAAGCAACACCTCATCCCCTTTTAATAGTATTGGATTTTCCTATGGACTCAATGTGATCTTGGATCACTAAAATGAAAATGTAGAGTCTTGAGCTTGAGCCAATGTGTGTCCTCAGCATTTTGAGGGGTCCACATTCCTAATCCATGCCATGCAAATCATTGAACTTTCTGAAATGATCATCTTGAAATAGCATTAGTTCAATGAGCTATACGTTGTTAGAAATTACCAAAACCACCTAGGGATAGTTGCACTTTCAACGTATCAACATCCCCAAGCTTAATTCCTACTCGTCCTCGAGTAGGTAAATGATAAAAAGGAATAATTTATGAAGTGTGAATGCTAGCAAAGTGCAAAAGTTTGATCAATGATAATTTCAATCACTTTTCCTAGCATCATAACAACAATTCTTTCTTATAAAACTTTTCATGTTATAGTGGCAATCCATTCACATGTTAAGGTTCAAACAATGAATTCTCTTCAAACTCAACATCTATGTTCTCACTCACCAAGCAATTGCAATTCAACTTATTCAACAGAGTTTAAGTAAGAGCTCCACATACTTAGCCACCATATAGTCTTCTATGATTTCTAACACTCACCCTGTACACATGAGCAAAACGTTTCAACCGGACACATATAAAGACATGGGCTTATTGTTTTGCCTCCCAACGTATTCACCTCAAGGATGATGTCAGCAATAATAACTCATGCTACCCATATTCAACTGGACATATGTGGCTAGATCTTTCCTCACCACATGATGCTTGCCAAAGGAGAAAAATAAAAAGGAATAGAGAGAAAAACTTTGACTCTTTGCATAAAAGTAAATACATAAAAGTAAATGATAGACCCTTCGAGAGGGAAGCAGAGGTTACCATGCGCTTATTTGTTTGTATGCTCAACCCCTTAGTGCAAAAGAATGCCACGTTATATTGCCCCTTAGAATAGCAACCTTTATTATGCAGTTCATCGCTTTTATTACTTTGCCATCACAAGTTCGTACACCGCTCAATTTTCTCTTACACTAAATGATCTAACACTTTTAAAGCAATTTTTATTGCCTTATTGCACTGATGGAAACTTACTTGAAGGATCTTGGTCAGTCCCCTTAGGTAGGTATGGTGAATTCTTGAAAATAAGATTTAGGTTTAGGGGTTTTTGGATGCACAAGTAGTATCTCTACTTAGTACGGAATTTTTGGCTAGCAAAGATGGGGGGCAAGCACCACATATTGAAGGATCTATGACAATATGACTTCTATGTGAATATGAGCAAACATAAATCATTGTGTTGTCTTCCTTGTCCAACGTCAACAATTTTGGCATATAATATTTTGATGGGGGCTCACAATCACAAAATACTTCCAAGATGGTGTATTTGCATGTGAAAGTTCTCTTCCTTATACTAATTATTCGTGAATTGCTTGTATGACCAAAATTGTGATTGTCAAGCCTCAAAAGATTTCACTTTCTAAACCCGATGTGAATTTACCACTATGCATGATATGATTTCAACTTCATGTCATTCAAATTATTCAACAATTTACTTATACGATATAAGTGAAGCACAAGAGTAAATGACATAGAAAAGAGCTTCGTTGACGGGATGTGAATGTTGCTTACTTAGCCTCCCTAGCAATTATTTGAGGACTCTATTTTATTTAAAAACTTTTAGATATAAGTACTTTATTAAAACAACAAGAAAAACAAAATAAATGACATTCCAAAGATAGCACAACTCATGTGAAGAAGCAAAAACTTAGGCTCAACCGACACTAACCGATAATTGTTGAAGAAGAAAGGTGGGATGCCTACCGGGGCATCCCCAAGCTTAGCTGCTTGAGACTTCTTGAAGTATTATCTTGGGATGCCTTGGGCATCCCCAAGCTTGAGCTTTTGTGTCTCCTTAATTCTTGTCATATCACAATTTTCCTAAATCTCAAAAGCTTCATCCACACAAAACTCAACAAGAACTCGTGAGATAAGTTATTATAAACCAATGCAAAAACCTTATCATTCTCTAGTGTAACAAATCACTAAAATTATTATTCAACATTACATGCTAAATGCCTATGCATATTTAATACTGCTATCCTCAAATAGAATCATTAAACAAGAAAACATATGCAAACAATGCAAACATAACATCAATCACCAAAAGCAGACAAATTGTAAAGAATGCAAGAGTATCAATACTTCCCTAACTCAAAAAGTTATGAAAATTCCCACACTGTAGAAAATTTATCAGAGCTTATTTTGCAAAAAGTTTCAACATTTTATCACATTCTGACTTTCTAGGGAATTTTTGCAACATCGATAAACTTTCTGTTTTGAAACAACATGTAGACTTGCAAAATAAGCATGACAAAGGCTATCAATGCCACTTTTATTGAAATAAAAGATGCAAAACTTTATTCTAAATAACATCAAGCAAATCCTAACAAAATAAATTGACGCTCCAAGCAAAACACATATCATGTGAAGAATGAAAACATTGCTACAAGTGAGGTTACTGATAATGTTGGAGACGAAATAGGGGATGCCTTCCGGGGCATCCCCAAGCTTAGTTGCTTGGATCTTCCTTGGATATTACCTTGGGGGTGCCTTAGGCATCCCCAAGATTAGGGTCTTATCACTCCTTATTCTCCTCATATCGACATCTCACCCAAAACTTGAAAACTTCAATCACACAAAACTTAACGGAACTTCGTGAGATAGCTTAGTATGATAAAGAGCAAACCATTTCACTTTGGTACTGTAAAAGACAAGATTAATAATTGTTTCCACACAATGCCTACTATAGCATATCATTTCCACAATTTATATTGAGCAATATAAGCCACATAAACTAGAAAACAAGCAAACTATGCATTGAAAACAGAATCTGTCAAAAACAGAACAGTCTGTAGTAATAAGTACTCAAAACATACTTCTGCTACTCCAAAAATTCTGAAAAATTAGGAACACGTGAGCAATTTGTATATTAAACTTATTCAAAAGGAATCAACTCAAAATCACTCTTACGTTAAAAATGAGAATTATTTTCGTGAGTACAAAAGTTTCTGTTTTTTAGCAAGATCAAATCAACTATCACCCAACATGATCCCAAAGGCTTTACTTGGAACTTTATTGAAACAAAAGCAATAAAACATGATCAATACATTACCATAATCATGTGAACACACAAAAACAGTTGGTAAAAGTGTTGGGTTGTCTCCCAACAAGCGCTTTTCTTCTATGCCTTTTAAGCTAGGCATGATGATTTCAATGATGCTCACATAAAAAATAAGAATTGAAACATAAAGAGAGCATCATGAAGCATATGACTAGCACATTTAGGTCTAACCCACTTCCTATGCATAGGGACTTTTTGAGCAAACAACTTATGGGAACAATAATCAACTAGCATGGGAAGGCAAAACAAGTGTAACTTCAAAACAATCAACACATATAGAAGAAACTTGGTATTATTGAGATATGTAAGGGCATAAGTTCCTTTCTCATAATAATTTTCAGAGGCATCATGAATGGTTTCAATAATATAACTAGCAGATGCGCAAGCATAGAAAATTTATTACTCTTTATGGCATACATGTCATCATAATAATCATCATAGATAGCAACTTTATTGTCATAGTCAATTGAAACCTCTTCCAAAATAGTGGATGTATCACTAAATAAAGTCATGACCTCTCTTAATCCGATTTCATAAATATTGTAGTAAGATTCAACACCCTCCAAAATAGTGGGAGCACAAGTACCTAAAATTGACACTCTTCCAAACCCACTTTCATCAATGTAATCATCATAAATAGGAGGCATGCTATCATCATAATAAATTTTGTTATCAAAAGTAGAAGGAATCAAATGATCATATTCATTAAGCAAAGCATCCCCAAGCTTAGGACAAGCATTTTTTCCAGCAAATAAATCTTCAAACATATCATACTCATCAAACATAGCATCCCCAAGCTTGTGGTTTTGCATATCATCCCAATCATTCTTATCAATAGCATGAATGGCACCAATAGTATAGCAAACATCATTATCATATTCTTCCAAGCAAGTGCTAAAAATATTTTCAAGATCATAAGGGATATCGTTGTCTTCCCAATCATAATCATCACAACAAGCAATAGGCATAACAAAATCATCATCAATATCATCGTCCTCCATCAACATATTTGATTCACTTTCATGAGGAACAATGGTGACAGGAGCAACATTATTTGGGAGAGATACCTTTTTACCTACATTCTTTCTTCTTTTCTTCTTCTTCACCACACCATGTGTGGGTTTAATTAATTTTTTCAAGCTTCTCGTTGAAGAGATTGATTGGATAGGAAGCTCCTCCTCGTTGCCTGATTCATCATAATAAACACTAGGAGGGTATTGGGAAACATTTTCCCTTTCATTGGTACTCACTTCATATTCCATTTGTTTTGTTGACTTTAGATAATTGGCAATATAAGGATTCTCAATGCAATTTACCGCACAAAACATATAAATTTCCTCAAGATCAAATTCAAGAAATCTCTCGAGATTAAATTTTGGAATACCCTTAGTTATACGTTTCATTTCTTCATACCCCAAAAGAAGACTAAGCTTTTATGATGCTCAAGGGTAATAAAGTTATCAAAAATTTTGGACACTATTTGATCATGAAAGAGTTTGTATTGGAGATTTAAATGACCACATTCATTGCAAAGTTCACAAGGATGACAAAAAAATTAAATCTTTTAGCACAATCATCTAGCCTCTCTTGCAATTTTTTTGTTTCTAAATATTTATGCTTCTTACAAAATCTATCTTCCCTTTTTGGTGTCCAATTGCACTCCCAATTCACTCCGCAAAAAGTGACATGCTTATAAGAAACATTTTTGTCATGACTTGTGCAATTACCATTAGCATTTTGTATATTCAAAGAATTCATACTAACAACATTGCAATCATGCTCATCATTTAAAATTTTTTTGCCAAGCATTTTATTGACTTCTTCTTCTAACAATTGAGCACAATTTTCCGAACCATAATTTTCAAGAAAGACATTATAAAGATAATCAATAATATTATGCAACCTCAATTCAATTTTTTATGTAATTTTCTTTTATAAACCAAACTACTGATAAAACAAGAAACTAAAAGATTCAATTGCAAGATCTAAAGATATACCTTCAAGCACTCACCTCCTTGGCAACGGCCCCAGAAAAGAGCTTGATGTCTACTACGCAACTTTATTCTTGTAGACACGTGTTGGGCCTCCAAGCGCGGAGTTTTGTAGGACAGTAGCAATTTTCCCTCAAGTGGATGACCAAAGGTTTTTCAATCCGTGGGAGGTGTAGGATGAATATGGTCTCTCTCAAACAACCCTGCAACCAAATAATAAAAAATCTCTTGTGTCCCCAACACACCAAATACAGTGGTAATTTGCATAGGTGCACTAGTTCGGCGAAGAGATGGTGGTAAAAGTGTAATATTGATGGTAGAAATATATTTTTATAATCTGAATAAATAAAAACAGCATGGTAGCAAATAGTAAACGGGCACAATAACGGCATTGCAATGCTTGAAAATGAGGCCTAGGGTCCGTACTTTCACTACTGCAACCTCTCAACAATGCTAACATAGTTGGATCATATGATTATCCCTCAAAGTGCAATAAAGAATCACTCCCGAGTTCCTGTTAGCGGAGAACAAAAGATATAAATTGTTTGTAGGGTACGAAACCACCTCAAAGCTATTCTTTCAGTTCAATCTATCCTAGAGTTCATACTAAAATAAAGCAAGCTATTCTTTCCGATCGATCTAATCATGAGTTCGTACTAAAATAACACGAAAGAAAATTCATATTCATAATACTCAATCCACACAAATAACTATAAGGGGACCCCCAAAGTTTCTATCGGAGAAAAGGTAATAAGAACGTGCATCAACCCCTATGCAAAGATTACCCCAATATCACCGCTGGAATCTGCAATTTGAATGCCATAACATGTATCAAGTGAATCAATACGATACCCCAATGTCACCTCAAGTATTCATACCGCAAGACATACATCATGTGTTCTCATCTCTTAATATTCAATCCGACATGACAAAACTGCAAAGGGTAAAGATTCAATTCATCACAACAAGAGTATAGAGGGGAGAAACATCATATGATCCGACTACATTAACAAAGCCCATGATATAGATCACGAGAGAGAGAGAGATTAAACACATAGCTACTGGTACAAACCCTCAGCCCCGAGGGTGGAGTAATCCCTCCTCATCGTGGTGCCCGAACGGGTCTAGATTCGTTTACGGTGGCTGCGGAGCCCGGCGGTGGCGGAACTTCTGGTCTAGGTTAACCCCGAGGGGTTTCGGAATATTTGGGAATTTTATAGTGCAAAGAAGGGGTACGGGAGGCCACCAAGGTGGGCACAACCCACCTGGACGCTCCAGGGGGCTGCTACCTCTTGAGCATGCCTTGGTTTTCCCTTGAAGAGGAAAGGGTGATGTAGCAAAGTAGCGTAAGTATTTCCCTCGGTTTTTGAGAACCAAGGTATCAATCTAGTAGGAGACTACATGCAAGTCCCTCGTACCTGCACAAACAAATAAGAACCTTGCAACCAACGCGATAAAGGGGTTGTCAATCCCTTCACAGCCACTAGCAAAAGTGAGATCTGATAGAGATAATAAGATAAATATTTTTGCTATTTTTATGATATAGATTGGAAAGTAAAGATTGCAAAAATAAACAACGAAAGAAATGGCACGTTGGCGGGAGATTAATATGATGGAAGATAGATCCGGGGGCCACAGGTTTCAGTAGTGGCTTCTCTCAAGATAGCAAATTCTACGGTGGGTGAACAAATTACTGTCGAGCAATTGATTGAAAAGCGCATAGTTATGAGAATATCTAGGCATCATCATGTATATAGGCATCACGTCCGCGACAAGTAGACCGAAACGATTTTGCATCTACTACTATTACTCCACACATCGACCGCTATCCATCATGCATCTAGAGTATTAAGTTCATAAGAACAGAGTAACGCATTAGGCAAGATGACATGATGTAGAGGGATAAACTCAAGCAATATGATATAAACCCCATCTTTTTATCCTCGATGGCAACAATCCAATACGTGCCTTGCTGCCCTAACATCCTTTGGGAAAGGACACCACAAGATTGAACCCAAAGCTAAGAACTTCTCCCATTGCAAGAAAGATCAATCTAGTAGGCCAAACCAAACTGATAATTCGAAGAGACTTGCAAAAATATCAAATCATACATATAAGAATTCATAGAAGAACCAAATATTGTTCATAGATAATCTTGATCATAAACCCACAATTCATCGGATCTCGATAAACACACCGCAAAAAGAATTACGTCGAATAGATCTCCAAGAGAATCATGGAGAACTTTGTATTGAGATCCAAAGAGAGAGAAGAAGCCATCTAGATAATAACTATGGACCCGAAGGTCTGTGGTAAACTACTCACACATCATCGGAGAGGCTATGGTGTTGATGTAGAAGCCCTCCTTGATCGATTCCCCTCCGTGAAGTGCGGAAAAGGCCCCAAGATGGGATCTCACGGGTACAGAAGGCTGCGGCGGTGGAAATAGGGTTTCGTGGTGCTCTCGGATGTTTTCGGGTATATGAGTATAGATAAGCGAAAGAAGTAGGTAGGTGGAGCCACGAGGAGCCCACGAGGGTGGGGGCGCACCTACCCCCCTAGGCACGCCTCCCTAACTGGTGGCCGCCTCGTCGCTTCCTTGACGTCCACTCCAAGTCTCCTGGATTGCGTTTGTTCCAAAAATAACTCTCCCGAAGGTTTCATTCCATTTGGATTCCGTTTGATATTCCATTTCTGCGAAACACTGAAATAGAAGGAAAAACAGCAATTTGCACTGGGCCTTTGGTTAGTAGGTTAGTCCCAAAAATAATACTAAAAGTGCATAATAAAGCCCATTAAACATCCAAAACAGATAATATAATAGCATGGAACAATAAAAAATTATAGATACGTTGGAGACATATCAAGCATCCCCAAGCTTAATTCCTGCTCGTCCTCGAGTAGGAATATGGTAAAACAGAATTTTTGATGTGGAATGCTACCTAACATATTTATCCATGTAATTTTCTTTATTGTGGCATGAATGTTCAGATCCGAAAGATTCAAGATAAAAGTTTAATATTGACATAAAAATAATAATACTTCAAGCATACTAACAAAGCAATCGTGTCTTCTCAAAATAACATGGCCAAAGAAAGTTATCCCTACAAAATCATATAGTCTGGCTATGCTCTATCTTCATCACTCAAAAAATTTAAATCATGCACAACCCCGATGACAATCCAAGCAATTGTTTCATACTTTTGATGTTCTCAAACTTTTTCAATCTTCATGCAATACATGAGCGTGAGCCATGGACATAGCACTATATGTGAAATAGAATGGTGGTTGTGTAGAAGACAAAAAGGAGAAGATAGTCTCACATCAACTAGACGTATCAACGGGCTATGGAGATGCCCATCAATAGATATCAATGTGAGTGAGTAGGGAATGCCATGCAACGGATGCACTAGAGCTATAAGTGTAGAAAGCTCAACAAAAGAAACTAAGTGGGTGTGCATCCAACTCGCTTGCTCACGAGGACCTAGGGCATTTTGAGGAAGCCCATCATTGGAATATACAAGCCAAGTTCTATAATGTAAAATTCCCACTAGTATATGAAAGTGAGAACATAAGAGACTCTCTATAATGAAGATCATGGTGCTACTTTGAAGCACAAGTGTGGGCAAAGGATAGTAACATTGTCCGTTCTCTCTTTTTCTCTCATCTTTTTTTATTTGGGCCTTTTTCTCCCTTTTTTATGGCCTCTTTTTTTTCTTTTCTTTTTTTTATTTTCGTCCGGAGTCTCATCCTGGCTTGTGGGGGAATCATAGTCTCCATCATCCTTTCCTCACTTGGGACAATGCTCTAATAATGATGATCATCACACTTTTATTTACTTACAACTCAAAAATTACAACTCAATACTTAGAACAAAATATGACTCTATGTGAATGCCTCCGGTGGTGTAAGGATATGCAATGAATCAAGAGTGACATGTATGAAAGAATTATAAAGGTGGCTTTGCCACAAATACGATGTCAACTACATGATCATGCAAAGCAATATGACAATGATGAAACGTGTCATACAAACGGAACGGTGGTAAGTTGCATGGCAGTATATCTCGGGATGGCTATGGAAATGCCATAATACGTAGGTATGGTGCCTGTTTTGAAGAAGGTATATGGTGGGTGTATGATACTGGCGAAAGGTGTGCGGTATTAGAGAGGCTAGCAATGGTGGAAGGGTGAGAGTGCGTATAATCCATGGACTCAACATTAGTCATAAAGAACTCACATACTTATTACAAAAATCTATTAGTTATCGAAACGAAGTACTATGCACATGATCCTAGGGTGATAGATTGGTAGGAAAAGACCATCGCTCGTCCCCGACCTCCACTCATAAGGAAGACAATCAATAAATAAATCATGCTCCGACTTCGTCACATAACGGTTCACCATACGTGCATGCTATGGGAATCACAAACTTTAGAATAAGTATTTCTAAAATTCACAACTACTCAACTAGCACGAGTCTAATATCACCATCTTAATAACTCAAAACAATCATAAAGAATCAAACTTCTCAGAGTATTCGATGCACTTTATATGATAGTTTTTATTATACCCATCTTGGATGTTCATCATATTAGGACTAATTTTATAGCCAAAGCAAATTACCATGCTGTTCTATAAGACTCTCAAAATAATATGAGTTAAGCATGAGAGATCAATAATTTCTATAAAATAAAACCACCACCGTGCTCTAAAAAGATATAAGCGAAGCACTAGAGCAAAATTATCTAGCTCAAAAGATATAAGTGAAGCACAAAGAGTATTCTAATAAATTCTGATTCATGTGTGTATCTCCAAAAGGTGTGTACAGTAAGGATGATTGTGGTAAACTAAAAAGAAAAGACTCGAATCATACAAGACTCTCCAAGCAAAACACATATCATGAGGTGAATAAAAATATAGCCTCAAGTAAAGTTCTTGATGGGCCGAAGGCGAAAGAGGGATGCCTTAGGGGCATCCCCAAGCTTAGGCTTTTGGTTGTCCTTGAATTTTACCTTGGGGTGCCTTGGGCATCCCCAAGCTTAGGCTCTTTCCACTCCTTATTCCATAATCCATCAAATCTTTACCCAAAAAGTTGAAAACTTCACAACACAAAACTCAACAGAAAATCTCATGAGCTCCTTTAGCGAAATAAAACAAACCACCACAATAAGGTACTGTACTGAACTCATTCTTTTTTTATATTGGTGTTAAACCTATTGTATTCCAACTTCTCTATGGTTCATACCCCCCGATACTAGGCATAGATTCATTAAAATAAGCAAATAACACACGAAAAACATAATCTGTCAAAAAAGCGAGCGATGCAGAAGTTATTTGTATCAAATGTATACTTCTGTAACTCCAAAAATTCTGAATAAATTGGTGGAGTGAGTAATTCGTCTATCAATCATCTTCAAAAAGAATGAACCTAAAATCACTCTCCATTAAAACATGGCAGCTAATCTCGTGAGCGCTAAAGTTTCTGTTTTTTACAGCAAGATCATAAAGATTTCACTCAAGTCTTCCCAATGGTTCTACTTGGCACAAACACTAATTAAAACATAAAACCACATCTAACCAGAGGCTATATGAATTATTTATTACTAAACAGGAACAAAAATTAAGGAACAAAAATAAAATTGGGTTGCCTCCCAACAAGCACTAACGTTTAACGCCCCTAGCTAGGCATAAAAACAAGAATAGATCTAGGTATTATCATAATAATGGTAGGGAAAATTGGGAAAACTCATCTCATATTCCCCACGTTGAGCAGAAAGTTTTCTTTGTGGAAAGCAAAAGTAATCAAAAGGGCTAAATTTAATGGGACAAAAGTCCCCAAGATAAAGCTCGGGAGGTATGGGTTCCTCCTTTGGCCCCTTATATTGCACAACCAATTCATCATTATAAGCATTCTTTTGGCAATAAGTCATGAGCATTTGTTCAAGAGAAAAACCTAACCCATTGTTCTAAATAGAAAAATCATCATTGATTTCAGAAATTCTATCAACTAGAACATCGGTAGGAACCTTCTTTCGAAGGTTTTCATTGTAAGCAACATGATCTAAAGATCGTAAATGCTTTAAGTCTTCTTGATTAAAAAGGACAGCTTCTATGGGAGGACGACCAGCGTCCACCCTATAATGCGCAAAAATTTCATTGGCATCTTTCATTATAAATTTGAACTCATGTGCCAAAAAGATAGTAGCTGCTCGCTTAACAGAAGAATGCTCGATATTGAAAGACGCTAGAAATATCCATTGTATGCAAGGATGCATATGAATAAATTGTCTTTCAAGTTCAACTACGAGCAAGGATATAGCATCTGCAAGACTACTAGTTCTATGAAGAGTAGACCCACCCATAGAGGGCAGGGCACTGACACAAGTAAAGAGATCTTGAATAACTCCTTTTCCAATAATATTACTGTAAGTGCATCTAGTGCCCCTTAGTGATTTTGGTATATTGAAGACTTATAGGTTAAGAAACTAAAGTGTTTGTGAGTGTACACAGGTCTATAAGTCTATGAGGAGTTTGATATTTACAGAGAAAGTCGACCCCTAAAAATGAAGTTCTTCGACTCAAGACTTTGATATTTTGAAGACTTTCTCTAGACTTTGAAAGTGAAGAAATTGGAGTGACCTTGAAGACTGGGTATTCATTCGAGGAACATGAAGCGTGAAGACTTTTGTTTTCGTAGTTTCATTTTCTCTTTCTTGAGTCATAGGAAACACCGTCTTCGTTAAAGGGGGTCGAGGAAATACTAAGGAAAAATTTCCATGTGATGCTCAACTCAAAATCCTACACCTACCAATCCCTTCGAGTGAAGCCTTTGGAAATCTCATACAGTTCACCAATTTCTTGATGTGAGACTAAGTTCTTCCGGTCACGAGGAATTTGTTCGACCGAGGAGTTAGGAATTCGCCAAAGGCGGATTGCCTACACAAAGTGAAGAACATGATAGCCACGAGGAATTTGAGATTCAAATTTCCGATCGTTCTTTGTGTTTCGCCATGACTGTCCCAAAATATCTTATCCACCTAACGGTCATATCATTGAAGGGCATTTATGTCTTATCATGTCGGGCTGCTCCCTAGGCTATAAATAGCTGTCCCCTACAACCACTAGCTGGTTGGCTGCTTCGAGAGAACTTGACACTTGTCATTTGAGAGCAACCCATCCTCTGAGGACTTTGAGCGAAAATCATCGAGTGAGGAAAAACCCAAAAACCAAACCCCTACAAACCCAAAGTGATTGAGCATCATCAAGAGATTGATCCTGCGTGGATCCGACGCTTGTTACCTTTGAAGACTGTGCTTCTTCCAGACGGTTAGGCGTCATGGTCTAGAGCACCCAAGAGGAATTGTGGATTGCCAAGTGACCAAGTCTGTGAAGGTTTGGAAGTCGCCTGAAGACTTACCACGAGTGATTGGACGAGGTATGTGTGACCTTAGTTCAAGGAGAATACGATGAGGACTTGGTGTCTGAGCTGCGTGCTTTCGGCCGGGTGCCCGGGACTGTGTGTCCTCGAGTTTAAATACTCGGCCGCTCCAACCAGGGCATACAAGCGGAGGCAATGATTGGGCTGGTCTACCAAATCATTGTCTTCACCAACCTAACTGGTTCTATTTCCTCAACCCTTTCGTTTCCTCATTATTGTGTTGAGTGTTTGTTCATATCTGTGTTTGAAGACTTTGACTGAAGACTTTCTCAATTTCCTCAGTTCAATTTCTTCAGTCTGTTTTGTCTTCATCTTGTGCTATCGTGTGTTTACGCTTTACAGACTCTTTGTTTGTCTTCATTTCATCATGATGACCATGCCCGCGATACATTATGCTTACTTCGAGTACTTATTCCGCTGCAAGTAGTTCTTCGTTAAGGAATTTCCTCACCGGCAAATTCCTCAGTGAAGAATTAATAAAAATCGCCTATTCACCCCCCCTCTAGTGGATATAACGCACTTTCAATTGGTATCAGAGCAAGGTACTCCCTTGTTCTGTGTGATTTTGGTTTAACCACCTGGAGTTTTAGTTATGTCGACCGCAGGTATGATCAAGGTCTCAGCAGGTTGTCCTACCTTTGATGGGACGGACTACCCCTCTTTGGAAGAACAAGATGCGAATGCATCTTGAGGCAATTGACAACGATCTACGGTATGTTGTGGAAAATGGTGTTCCCTCACCACACCTTCTCCGAATGCAGCCGATGTGAAGAGATTCAAGCAACTCGATTCTCAAGCGAAGAATATCATATGTGGCCTTCGAGCAAAGGACAATATGGAAGAGTGAGTGCTTTGGAAACTGCCAAGCTCATCTGGGACAGGCTGTCCAAAGTAAATGAAGGAGTCTCAACTCAGCGTGACTCTCGAGTTGATGTTCTTCGCAATCTCTTCAACCGCTTCAAAAGACTCAACAACAAAAATGTTCAACAAACCTTCGATCGCCTCACTGACATCTCAAATGAGCTTCAAGCACTTGGCGCCACTGACATCACCGACCATGAGGTGGTGAAGACATTGTTGAGATCGCTTGATTCCTCATTTGATACTCTGGCACTGATGATACAAGAGCGTGTTGACTACAAGTCACTTGATCCAGCTGATATCCTCGAGAGGCTAAATACTCATGAGTTCGACTTGCTGAAAGAGAGATCTCTATGGTTCTAGCTATGGAAAACACGTGCCACGAAGGCCAAGGCGTCATGCGAATCTGAGTGTGAAGACTCGGTAGTAGCCTTGGAGATCCTGAAGAATTAGGTCGAGCTAGCACCGCTCGTGAAGAAATTCCGAAGTTCTCAAGACGTGGTCGCTTTGGAAAATCCTCAAGAAGCGGTGATTCCTCATCCAAAGTGACTATAAGAGAAGACTTTGTCACAAATGCAAGAAACCTGGTCACTACATCCAAGATTGTCCTCGATTGGGAAAAGGAATTAAAGAAGAAGAAACACAAGGATTACGGTTACGATGACGCCAAGAAGAAGAAGAAATCATCGAAATCTTCATCATCAAAATCCTCAAAGCCTTCTTCTCACAAGAAGAGCAGCTCCCAAAAGGCTCGAGCATTCATTGGCACGGAAAAGGACTCTGAAGCTGAATCTGAGGACCATGAGGAAGAGAATCATCAGAAGAATCTGAGTCTGTGGCGAGTCTAGCTCGCCATCGCTTTTCACAAGAAGTCCATCTTCAACTCTGAAGAAAATGACCTCACCAACAAAGTTGATGAAGATAGTGATGACTATGCTCCCACCTATTGCTTCATGGCAAAGGGTGCCAAGGTACTCAAATATACCTCCTCCGAATCTAGTGAAAATGAATCGATGAAGATCTAAAGCCCGATTACTCAAAACTTGCTAAGATTGCTGTAAAACAACAAAGGGCTTTTGAAAAGGTTCAAAACATGCTAGATAAGAGTGATGATATGTTAGGTGAAGAAATGGATCGCACTAAAGCCCCTGATTGAAAATCTTCAGAGACTTCAGTCTAGGTTTGACAGCCTTCAAGGTCATCATAACACTCTCTTATCTGATCATGAGAAACTTTCTTATGAATTTCTTCAAAGAAAGCAAGATCTTGAGAAGCTAAGAGTGAATTATGAAGATCTTCAGAAGGAGTGCGATTCATTACTTGCTCAACAAATCAGCGCTTCTCAGGAAGAATTTGTTCCTCAATGCTTAAAGTGCATTGAACGTGAATCTGCTAATTCTTCACCTGAATGTTCAAATGCTTCAACTGTTACAAATTCTTCACCGCCTCTGCTATCGGTAATTCCTCATCGAGGACATTGCTAGTATCATCGACGATGCAGGGCTGAAGGAATTGTATATGACAGCATGTACAAAATCCTCAAAGGGCATCAGACTCTTTGTGATGTGCTTAAAAGCGAGATCCTCAACAGAACCCTAGGAAAGAGGGTATCGCCATTGAGAGGAAACTCAATGCTGATGGAACATATTGGAAGCCCGAGCGGTATCCCAAAACCTCATGGGTTGTCGCAAAGGGACCTCCAGCTGATCCATCTAACTTATCCTGGCTTTACATGCGAATATCCTCATTCTTCCGATGAGTCATTTGACTCCAACTATAAACTGTTGAAAAATCGTAATGGTGAAGTATTTGCTAGATATGTTGGCACTAATCGCAGGAACGGTTCCCCTATGAAGAAAATCTGGGTTCCCAAGAAATGCATTGAAAGTCTTCGTGTGAATGTCCTCATGACACCACCTGTGAAGAATAGGAACTTCAGATCAAACTCTTCATACGGACCAAATTCTTCTTATGGATCCAAGTCCTCATACGGACAAAATTCCTCACGTGGATCAAATTCCTCAAAAGGTTCAAAGTTCTCATATGATTATCATCGTGCTAACAACTCTGTTTCGCAGGGTAGAGCTAAGGGCTATGAATATGTGCATTATTCTTCAAACAAAAATGTTCATAAGTCCTCAAGAATTTCTCGCTTATTCATATGCTTACCCAAACCCCTCTTATGTGAAACAAAATGGTTTGGCCTCTATGCCACCATTCTCATATGGTGCTCGCAGAGTGATGAACTCTTTGCCACCCCTTCGGATGTGGGTGGTGAAGAAAAGAACTAACCTCTTCTCGAGGGTCAGGTCTCCGCGTGCTTTAAACGTCTCAAGAATTTCTTTGGGGCCCGACAAAATGCATGATAGGACGCAGCTAATCATGAAGAAATGAAATTTCATTTCACACGTCCTCATACCGCTTATACATTATCTTTATCTGATGAAATTCATCGATGAACTTGATATCATATTCTTCACAGATGAAGTATATGAGATCGTAAGTTGTACTAATTCATCTGCAGGATGATCAACCCAAAGCCACTGAGTGGGTTCTCGATAGTGGATGTACAAATCACATGACTGGTGACAAGAATCTATTGATGGATGCTCCCTTATCACCGTCTCATCTGAAGCATATCATCTTTGCTGACAAAGGCAAAAGTCAGGTATTGGGTCTTGGTAAGGTTGCGATCTCTAAGGACATATATATGGACAAAGTCATGCTTGTTGAGTCCTTAGGATACAACCTCATGTCGATCTCAATGCTTTGTGATCTTGATATGGTTGTTATCTTTGGAAAGTATCGTTGTGTTGTGATTATGGAAGCTGACAATTCCAAAGTCTTCGAAGGCTTTAGGAGAGGAGACTTGTATATTGTTGGTTTCTCTACAGGACCACAACCAGCCATGTGTCTACTTGCAAAAGCTTCAGAAGGCTGGCTATGGCATCGGCGACTTGGTCACGCAGGCATGAGGAATTTGAGCACGCTTGCAAAGAAGAAGCATGTCATTGGCATTGAGAATGTCAAATTCCTCAAGGATCACTTGTGTGGAGCTTGTGAAGCTGGAAAAATGACCAAGGCCAAGCATCCAGCGAAGACTATCATGACCACTACTCGTCCCTTTGAATTGCTTCACATGGACCTCTTTGGTCCTAATCATTACTCAGTTGTCACTAATGACGCATCTCTATATGGCTTTGTTATTGTTGATGATTACTCTCGTTACACATGGGTACACATTGTTACTTACAAAAATGAAGTGCAGGAAGTCTTCAAACGATTTTCCTCGAGGGCTTCAACTAACTTTGGTGTGAAGATCGGACACATCAGAGTGACAATGGAACTGAGTTCAAGAATTCCGGTCTTGATGCCTATCTTGATGAACTTGGTATTACTCATGAGTTATCTGCTCCCTATACTCCTCGTGAGAATGGCGTCGTGGGCGCAAGAATGTAACTCTTGTTGAGATGGCTCGCACTATGCTTGATGAATACAAAACGCCTAGTCGTTTTGGATTGATGCAATTGATATGCGTGCCACATCATCAACAGTATATCTTCACAAATTCTTCAAGAAGACTGCCTATGAACTCCTCACTAACAAGAAACCCAATGTGAGTTATTTCAAAGTCTTGATTGCTAAATGCTGGATTAGAGATCCTCATCACAATTCTAAATTTGCACCGAAAGCACATGAAGGTTTTATGCTTGGTTACGGAAAGGACTCGCACACCTACAGAGTCTTCAACATCGCCCTTCACAAGATTGTTGATACTGTAGATGTGCGGTTCGATGAAACTAATGGCTCACAAAGAGAGCACCTACCTTCTGTGTTAGATGAACCAGCTCCTGAGGAATCTATCAAGTTCAAGGAAACTGAGGATGTCATTCCCTCTTGAAGAATCTGCTGAAGAATTCATTCCTGTACGCAAAGAACGTCGAGCTGATGCACCTGAAGATAATGCTGAAGACAATGGTGCTGAGGAAAATGATCAAATTCCTCAACGACAACTAGCTCATCCTCGCGTTGCAAAAGAAGTACAAGTTGACAAGATCATCGATAACATTGAGACGCCAGGTCCTCTCACACGCTCAAAAGCTTCACATTTATCTAACTTTTGTGGGCACTATGCTTTTGTCTCTATCACAGAGCCCACTAAGGTAGATGAAGCATTTCTGGAGCCTGAGTGGATTCAGGCCATGCAAGAAGAATTACATCAGTTCAAGCTCAACAATGTTTGGGAACTGGTCAAACGCCCAGATCCTCGCAAACATAATATCATTGGCACAAAGTGGATCTACCGCAACAAGCAAGATGAAAATGGCCTTGTGGTGAGGAATAAGGCACGACTTGTAGCTCAAGGCTACACACAGGTTGAAGGAATTAATTTCGATGAAACTTTTGCACCTGTTGCTAGACTTGAGTCTATTCGCATATTACTCGCCTATGCTAACCATCACAATATCACATTATATCAAATGGATGTGAAAAGTGCATTCCTCAATGGTAAGCTTGAGGAAGAAGTATATGTTGCTCAACCCCAAGGTTTTGAAGATCCAAAGAATCCCGACAAAGTCTTCAGACTCAACAAGGGCCTCTATGGTCTCAAACAAGCCCCACGGGCGTGGTACGATACATTGAAGGAATTCTTCGTGAAGAATGGCTTCACACCCGGTTCACTCGACCCTACTCTCTTTACTAAATCATATGATGGTGAACTGTTTGTGTGCCAAATATATGTTGATGATATTATCTTTGGCTGTATGCACCAACGTTATAGTGATGAATTTGCCTATATGATGAGTGAAGAATATCAAATGTCTATGATGGGAGAGTTGAAATTCTTCTTAGGTCTTCAAATTAAATCAACAACACAATGGCATATTCATATCTCAGGAGAAATACCTCAAAGATGTCCTGAAGAAATTCGGCATGCAAGATTGCAAAGGTGTCAAAATTCCTATGCCCACAAATGGCCATCTATGCACTGATGAAAATGGTATTGACTTTGATCACAAGGTATACCGCTCCATGATTGGTTCTCTATTGTACTTATGTGCATCTAGGCCGGATATAATGCTTAGTGTTTGCATGTGTGCCCGATTTCAAGCTACAATCAAGGAATCACACCATAAGGTGTGAAGCATATTCTTCGATATCTAGCTCACACACCAACACTAGAATTATGGTACCCCAAGGGCTCTACTTTTGATCTCATTGGATATTACGACTGACTATCTTTGGTGATCGTGTGGACCACAAGTCAACATCTGGTACTTGTCATTTCCTCGGACGATCTTTGGTCTGTTGGTCCTCGAAGAAACAGAACTGCGTATCACTGTCTACTGCGGAAGCTGAATACATTGCTGCTTGCTCGTGTTTTGCTCAATTGTTGTGGATGAAGCAAACTCTCAAGGACTACGGCATCAACGTGAAGAATGTGCCTCTCTACTGTGATAATGAGAGTGCCATCAAGATTGCTCACAACCCAGTTCAGCACTCGAAGACAAAGCACATTCAAATTCACCATCATTTTCTTCGTGATCATGTGTTGAAGGGCGACATCTCCATCGAAAGGCATGTGAAGACCGAAGAACAGCTAGCCGATATCTTCACTAAGCCCTTGGATGAGAAGAGATTTAGCAAGTTGCGGTGTGAGCTAAATATCTTAGAATCTTCGAATGTTCTTTGAAAAGGACACACATCCTGACACTTGTGCAAAATTGATGACTTAGATGTGCAACACATGAAGAAACGATTTTCTTCAATCTATGAAGAATAACACTCTAAGTGTGAAGAAATTAATGAAGAATTTGATTCTCAGAACCCTAGACAATTGTACGCAGTGTCTGAAATCATCATTCTTATACGGTGGGTCACGCCACCACCAAAGTTGAAAATCTTCAATTTGAGTTTTTCCTCAGTTGTTGAAATTCTTAGTTTTTCAAGTTCTTCAACTTTGCAAAATCTTCACTGTTTCCGTCGTTTTTCTTCATTGGCAATACATATATATGGGTTTATGTCCTCTACAGCATTCACTTGTGGCTATTTCTTCAAGTCGCTTTTTTTGCTAAGTGAATGTGATCGGACCCTTCCCCTCTCTATGCTATACTCAACCCAATCTATTCACAAATTCTTCATGTGCGTTCTATTTGAAACTCGTTCAAAATCTTCACTGTGTCCTTGTCAGCTAAAGAATTGCGAACGAAACTTTAAAACTGATCTTATCCAAACTTTCGGTTTTGCCGCTCAAACAGTTCCGCATCCCATGATGCATTATTTTATTCACCCACGATCGTACACGATCTCCACTACACAAGACGTGGGTGACACATGTCGTGAGAAGGAGAATGGTCGAGCACGTTAGTCCTAAATCTTGAGCGAACAGTTTTTCACCGCCTCTATAAATACCCCTCTCCATCCTCACTTCTTTTACTCCGCTCGACCTCTCTCTCTCACTCGAGCTCCTCAAACCCTAAGCGCTGCCGCTTACTCCATCATCGCCCGGTGAGGAAGAGCTTGTTGCCTCGACCTCGTCCCGACGATACTTTCATGACTGCGGAAATCCTCACTCCGCCGCCGCCGTAGCTGTCTTCCTCCGCCAAGTTAGGGCGTGGAAGATCTGAACGGACGAGCTTCACATCTACAACACCCAGTTCGTCGTTTTCCTCATTTAGGGTAATTAAAAGTTACTTTTACTGCCCTCGTTGATCCAAATTTTACTCTAGAAATCTTCAAAGGTGTTTTATTCTTCAAATCCTAACACACAAACACCTCACTAGTTATATGCTCTTGATTCGTTTCTCTAAGCAATCATTTTTCTTCAAGATTCCTCAATTGTGTGGATCCTCGATCTGTACAACTCTGGAACCTAAGACAAAGAACGCTTAGTGAAATTCTTCAAGGCTCATCTGGTCAAAATCCTCAAAACTTGTTCTTTTGAAAAACCTTACGAGCATAAATGACCTCTCCAAATTCCTCGCAACTATACTCTGTTCACACGGTACTCATGTCCATTCTTTGAATCACTAGGTTCTCATCAACTTAACTCATTTGCGGTGTTCCTCGAAGAAAAGTTGCATACTTCTTGGAGAATTCGTTTGTTCAAATTCCTTAGCTGAAGAATATGGCAGAAGGAAAGAAGCCACAGAAAGGAGGAAAGAGGCCTGAGGTCATGACCGCGTTTGAAATCCCTGAGGAAATATATGCTGATTATTGCACACCTGATGAAGCCGAGTTCGGCAAAGAGAACAAAAATCAGCGCAAGGTGCGCATCCAAAGGATTGAACGGAGATGGGCAAGGGAATGGAGGAGATGCAGATATGTAACTCCAAAGTACATGAAGAAATTCGCACTCAATCCTCCATGCCCAAGAGCTCCATTGGCACCGGTCAAGAAGTCGACCCCACCAAAGATCAAGCGTGGTGAGGACTTTCCTGAAGAATGGGCCAAACGCCAAGCCAAATTGGCAAGACAAGCCAACGAGGCAGTGAGGAAATTCAATGAGGACTCTGCTACTGCTGCTGCCCCTGAGGCCTCTGTCAAGCCAAGAAAATCTATGGCAAAGAAGCCCGCACACAAGCCAAATGCTTCACCAGCAGTGCCCTCACGGCCAATTCCTCATGCTGCTCCTGCTCCTCCAAAATCCTCAGCTCCTCCAAAATCCTCAGCTCCTCCTAAGTCCTCAGCAGTTCCGACAAAGTCCTCAGCACCTGTGCATCTAGCCACGTGCCAAAGGACTGCAGGCTTCTCCATTGCCTCTGGTGTCTCGGCAAGTTCCTCGGTGCACCAAAGTCTTCATCTGGCCCGACTCTGCAAGACTAAGGCCCACAGTGGACGAGGTCCTCGGCCAAGTCCCAAGAAGAAACAGGTCGCCTTCAAGAGCCACACGAAGATGATGAGGCTGATGATGATGAACTTGCGGAAATCATCGAGACCGCCAAGAAAGGGCCGCTAGAGCCAAAGGCACATCTGTGCCCTTCTTTGTTGGATCCGAGGAAAATCCTCGATTACATTGATCTCGGCACAAGGATCCAAACACTCCTATGCCTGATTTTCGTCGACTCTGGACAAAGTCATATCTTTGACCCATTTCATCACCAAGAGAAATGGAAGTTTGAAAAGGCAAGAGAGATCAAGAAAGCTCAATACGAGAAAGGAGAAGTTCACGAAGAAAAGCGTTGTCGAGAATGACACCGAGGAACTTCTCAAGGTCCAGATCGAAATTCAAGACCTCGGCAAAACTTCGATGCTTATTATGCTTTGATTGGCAAGGGGCCAAGGTCAGATTAATCAACGACAAAGAAGTTCACCAATGTTGCTGCCCCAACGCAACATGAAATTTCTCTGGTCGGAGCCTCGGCTCACCCGATCGAAGAACATGCCAAGACCACCGATGAAGTTCAAATTGCTGAAAAAATGCCGATTCGAGGGTGATGATCCCATTCCAGCCGGCCGAAGAAATTGCCAGGGCATCCACTAGTGGTGCGCTGAAAAGCCCGAAGAAGTCGAGGCAACTGCATCGATTGCGCCTGAGGAAATTCAACCAGATTCCTCAGCTCCTCCTGCGCCAACACCAACTCCAATTCTTCCATCTGCCTCTGATGTGAAGAAGACCAAGGCTGCAGAACGAGCTGCTATGAAGAAACGAAAAGCATCAGTTGCGTCAAATTCTTCGGCTGCGATGAAAATGAAGCGAATGACCAGCTCCTTTGAAAATCCTATTGATGTTGTTCCAATTTCCTCAATTCCATCAAAGGACCTTGTTCCTTTTGATGAAGATTATGTGATCCCAAGCGGATCTGATGAAGAAAATCATTCTCTTTGCTTCGTCAGAGCAGATTGATGAAGAAATTGAAGTGGAAGCAATCCCTTCAACCCCAATCATTTCCTCGCCTATGCCTCGGTTCACAATTTGAAGAGGCCGGTGTTGAGTAACTTGAAGAAGATGTGGATATTGGAAGCACAACGCCCGGTGATGAACGATGACTTTTGGGAAAGTCGGCATCCAAATTCTCCACTCTTCGCCCCAATCCAACAGATACCTCGGTCCCTGCTCCAACTGTTCAAATGGGCTCAAGAAACTCAGCCCACTTCATCTGTCCATGAAGAAATTCCAGCCACTAAGCCGATGAACATCTTCTTCTTGATCCTCACCGCACTGTTGAGGAATAAGAAATTCCTCAGCCTGAAGAACCTGAGATTGCGATTCCTGAGGTCGTGATGCAACTCACTGACACTCCACTGCCAAAGCCAAAGGATCCCTTCTCAACAAAGCAAAAGTTCAAGGTTGAAGACTTCTTCAGCGAGCACGTATTCTACACTGATTACAATCCATATGATTCTGCTCGCATAAGGAAGAGGCGCTTCTGGACTGCCAGTCAAGCCAATTTCTATTCCTCAGTGCTCTTCAATAAAGACAATGTCTTCGATCATGCTCATATTCCTCATGTGGACATGGAGTCTCTGCCAGGCTTTGAGCCAGTCCTCAGTGTTCTTCACTACGCGGGACTTCAATTTCTGCATCGACATCTCGTGATTGGAATGAAGAACTCATTCTTCAATTCTATGCAACGCTGCACATCACCGAGACGCTGAAGACGTGAACTCATGGGTATTAGATGGATGTCCGAAAATACTCACTACAAGGCACCGACAATCGAATTGCTTCGTGCTCTACCACTCGATCCTCCACTTGGCGTGCTCGTTGTATCTACAACGAACCTGAACTTTCAAATCACTATATGCAAGTCTTGATGAAGCCTTTGAAGCCAAGCGGGCCCCAAGAACCAAATTCCTCGTCAAGGAATTATTGTATGTGCCTCGGACTGTCTATCGGATTCTGACAAAGACAATGAGTCCTATCAAAGGCCACGACTCGAATGATGAAGAAGTCGTTGGCATCATGAAGAATATGCTTTTCAATATCATCCATGGCGTTCCCGTCAACTTCCATGATTTCTTCATGAGGACTCTGGCAAACATTGCTATGTCACCATTTGAGCTGAAGCCTTATGCGCCTTGGATAATGAGATTCATCAGGACAAGGTCTTCACTCAATTACAAGGCTGATACTCTAAACCACTGCAGCTACTTGCCCCCGATTGAAGTCCTCAAACGGACATTTACCTCAGCTGATGACAAGGGCAAGGCTACTGCTGTGATCGATGAAGGCATTCGTCCATTGGATGGACAGTTTACAAAGCGAGATCCTACTCCACCAATGATGACTCTGCCTTAAATACCTCGATCAAGCAAAGTCCTCAAGCTCTGCACCTGTGGTGATGATCGATCGTGAGTTACTCCTCGGTCTTCATCGGAAGGTTGACCGCAATCATAAATGGGTCAAGCGTCGGTTTGGTTCAATTCTTCACAACATGACCTCTACACACAATGCGGTGAAGAAAAACCACTACTACCTCCATGAAACCTTCAAACGCACTTGCTGTTCTTTCAAATGTCTACAAGGCGGAAGAACCGGCGACAATGGGACTCAAGGAAGAATTTGATCGGACTGCACCTCCTTGAAGAAATACAAGAAGGTCAAAGTTCCTTCCTTGGTGGCCAGCTCCTATTCTTCATCGCGACATCGATGAAAATGAAGACTTGGGCGACAACTGCGGCAGGCCCTACTACAACCACCGACCCCAACAACACTGGCGCTCCTTCTTCAACTTGAAATTCTTGTAGGCGTTAGTCCTCGATTCGATCCTTTTGGTCATTCGATGACAAAGGGGAGAAATTTGAGTTAGTCTTCAAGCGGGTCTATTATATGAGCAAATTTTTTGTTAAGTTACAACTCTCGTTCTTCTGAAACTTTTATTGGATCGAGTTGTAATCTTAAACCCGATGGTGCTTTGATACTTTTGATGCACTGTGCACTGGCACTATGCTTTGATACTTTTGATGCACTGAGCTCTCTGATTCTCTTGAGCTCTGATACTCTTGATGCGTTATTTTGCATGCCTGTTCCTCATTAATATTATTGCACGCATGCTGAATTTCATCAAGCACCATATTTCATCATGCATTTCAAATTCTTCATACTATATGTCAAATGCGTGTATGAATTACAAGATATAGGGGGAGATCTCCATGATCCAACTCTTCAAATGTGCATTGCCTCAAAAGCAAATTCCTCACTATGCACATCTTCATGGGGAGTTCTTCTATATCTTGCAATCAAATTCCTCAATATCAGTATTTACACTTCATATGTTTATCCCCGTTGAAAACTTAACCTATATTGTCATCAATCACCAAAAAGGGGGAGATTGTAAGTGCATCTAGTGCCCCTTAGTGATTTTGGTATATTGAAGACTTATAGGTTAAGAAACTAATGTGTTTGTGAGTGTACACAGGTCTATAAGTCTATGAGGAGTTTGATATTTACAGAGAAAGTCGACCCCTAAAAATGAAGTTCTTCGACTGAAGACTTTGATATTTTGAAGACTTTTTGAAGACTTTGAAAGCGAAGAAATTGGTGTGACCTTGAAGACTTGGTATTCATTCGAGGAACATGAAGCGTGAAGACTTTTGTTTTCATAGTTTCATTTTCTCTTTATTGAGTCATAGGAAACACCGTCTTTGTTAAAGGGGTCGAGGAAATACTAAGGAAAAATTTCCATGTGATGCTCAACTCAAAATCCTACACCTACCAATCCCTTCGAGTGAAGCCTTTGGAAATCTCATACAGATTCGATCAATTTCTTGATGTGTGACGAAGTTCTTACGGTCACGAGGAATTTGTTCTGACCGAGGAGTTAGGAATTCGCCAAAGGCGGATTTCCTACACAAAGAGGAACATGATAGCCCCGAGGAATTTGAGATTCAAATTTCCGACCGTTCTTTATCTTCTTGGCCAGCTGTTCCAAAATATCTTATCCACCTAACGGTCATATCATTGAAGGGCATTTATGTCTTATCATGTCGGGCTGCTCCCTAGGCTATGAATAGCCGCCCCCTACAACCACTAGCTGGATGGCTGCTCCGAGAGAACTTGACACTTGTCATTTGAGAGCAACCCATCCTCTAAGGACTTTGAGCGAAAATCATCGAGTGAGGAAAAAACCAAAACCAAACCCCTACAAACCCAAAGTGATTGAGCATCACTGAAGAGATTGATCCTGCGTGGATCCGACGCTTGTTACCTTTGAAGACTGTGCTTCTTCCAGACGGTTAGGCGTCATGGTCTAGAGCATCCAAGAGGAATTGTGGATTGCCAAGTGACCAAGTCTGTGAAGGTTTGGAAGTCGCCTGAAGACTTACCACGAGTGATTGGACGAGGTCTGTGTTACCTTAGTTCAAGGAGAAAACGGTCATGAATTGTTGTCCTCAGCTGCGTGCTCAGAGACTGGTAGTCCGTGACTGAGTCTCCTCGAGATTAAATACTCATCCGATCCAACCAGACGTAAAACTGAGACAAATGATTGGAACTGGTCTACCAAATCATTGTCTTCACCAACCTAACTGGTTCTATTTCCTCAACCCTTTCATTTCCTCATTATTGTGTTGAGTGTTTGTTCATATCTGTGTTTGAAGACTTTGATCAAGACTTTCTCAATTTCCTCAGTTCAATTTCTTGATCTGTTTTGTCTTCATCTTGTGCTATCCTGTGTTTACGCTTTCTGTACTCTTTGTTTGTCTTCATTTCATCATGATGACCATGCCCGCATTCTGTTATGCTTACTTCTGAGTACTTATTCCACTGCAAGTAGTTCTTTGCTAAGGAATTTCCTCACCGGCAAATTCCTCAGTGAAGAATTCATAAAAATCGCCTATTCACCCCCCCTCAAGTCGATATAACGCACTTTCAATTACCACTACCAATCTGAAACCTTTTAGTGTGTAAAATAGTATGTTCTTCATGAGGATCATGAAAAGTATCAATGTTTTCCATGTTATTACCACTATCCTTATCAATGATAACCTCCCCTGTTTCATACATGATGGCAGCAAATTGCACAAAGAACGACCACACAAAAAGCAAGTAAAAAGAGGCGAACGAAAAAGAGGGCGAATAAAACGGCAAAAGTGAAGTGGGGGAGAGAAAACGAGAAGCAAATGGCACATAATGTAATGCGAGGGATAAGAGTTTGTGATGGGTACTTGGTATGTCTTGACTTTTGCGTAGATCTCCCCGGCAACGGCGCCAGAAATCCTTCTTGCTACCTCTTGAGCGTGCGTAGGTTTTCCCTCGAAGAGGAAAGGGTGATGCAGCTAAGTAGCGTAAGTATTTCCCTCAGTTTTTGAGAACCAAGGTATCAATCCAGTAGGAGATTACACGCAAGTCCCTCGTACCTGCACAAACAAATAAGAACCTTGCAACCAACGCGATAAATGGGTTGTCAATCCCTTCACGGCCTCTTGCAAAAGTGAGATTTGATAGAGATAATAAGATAAATATTTTTGGTATTTTTATGATATAGATTGGAAAGTAAATATTGCAAAAATAAATGGCGACAGAAATAGCACCTTGGCGGGAGATTAATATGATGGAAGATTGACCCGGGGGCCATAGGTTTCACTAGTGGCTTCTCTCAAGATAGCAAATTCTACGGTGGGTGAACAAATTACTGTCGGGCAATTGATTGAAAAGCGCATAGTTATGAGAATATCTAGGCATGATCATGTATATAGGCATCACATCCGCGATAAGTAGACCGAAACGATTCTGCATCTACTACTATTACTGCACACATCGTCCGCTATCCGGCATGCATCTAGAGTATTAAGTTCATAAGAATAGAGTAACGCATTTGGCAAGATGACATGATGTAGAGGGATAAACTCAAGCAATATGATATAAACCCCATCTTTTTATCCTCGATGGCAACAATACAATACGTGCCTTGCTGCCCCTGTTGTCACTGGGAAAGGACACCGCAAGATTGAAATCAAAGCTAAGCACTTCTCCCATTGCAAGAAAGATCAATCTAGTAGGCCAAACCAAACTGATAATTCGAAGAGACTTGCAAACATATCAAATCATACATATAAGAATTCAGAGAAGAACCAAATATTGTTCATAGATAATCTTGATCATAAACCCACAATTCATCGGATATCGACAAACACACCGCAAAAAGAATTACATCGAATAGATCTCCAAGAGAATCGAGGAGAACTTTCTATTGAGATCCAAAGAGAGAGAAGAAGCCATCTAGCTAATAACTATGGACCCGAAGGTCCGTGGTAAACTACTCACACATCACCGGAGAGGCTATGGTGTTGATGTAGAAGCCCTCCATGATCGATTCCCCCTCCGGTGGAGTGCCGGAAAAGGCCCCAAGATGGGATCTCACGGGTATAGAAGGTTGCGGCGGTGGAAATAGGGTTTTGTGGTGCTCCCGGATGTTTTCGGGGTATATGAGTATATATAGGCGAAAGAAGTAGGTTGGTGGAGCCACGAGGGGCACATGAGGGTGGGGGCCATGCCTACCCCTTGGACGCGCCTCCCTACCTCGTGGCCGCCTTGTTGCTTCCTTAATGTCCACTCCAAGTCTCCTGGATTGCGTTTGTTCCAAAAATAACTCTCCCGAAGGTTTCATTCCGTTTGGATTCTGTTTGATATTCCTTTTCTGTGAAACACTGAAATAGGCAAAGAGCGATAATTTACCTTTGGGCCTATGGTTAGTAGGTTAGTCCCAAAAATAATATAAAAGTGCATAATAAAGCCCATTAAACATCCAAAACAGATAATATAATAGCATGGAACAATCAAAAATTATAGATATGTTGGAGACGTATCAGGGGCCCTGGCATGCCCTGGTGGGTTGTGCCCCCCTCGAGGCACCCCCAGTTGCTGGTCTGGCCCGTCGGGAGTCTTCTGGCCCATAAAAATCCAGAAAATGTTTCGCAGTGTTTGGACTCTGTTTAATATTGATTTTCTGAGATGTAAAAAACAAGCAAAAACAGCAACTGGCACTGGGCACTGGGTCAACAGGTTAGTCCCAAAAAATGATATAAAGTTGCTATAAAATGGTTGTAAAACATCCAAGAATGATAATATATTGGCATGAATACTTCATAAATTATGGATACATTGGAGACGTATCATCGCCCCGTCGCCGCCCCCTTCCCGCCCCGTCGCCGCCCCTTCCCTGCCTCCCCACCCCCCTCCCGAGCATCCCCGCTGCCGCCTCCCGCCCTTGACAGCAGGTCGACCGCTTCCGAGCGCCGCCTGTAGCCGCCCCTACCCGTCCCGTCGCCACTCCGCCTCGCCGCCGCCCGTCGCCGCCCCTCCGAGCCTCCCCCGCCGCCTCCCGGCCGCTGGTCGACCCCCGAGGCGCCATGCGTCGCGCCCCCCTCCCGCCCAGTCGCCACCCGCCTCGCCGCTGCCCGTCGCCGCCCCCTCCCTTTGTAGGGAAACATAGTAATTTCAAAAAATCCTACGCTACGCAAGATCATGGTGATGCATAGCAACGAGAGGGGAGAGTGTTGTCCACGTACCCTCGTAGACCGAAAGCGGAAGCGTTAGCACAACGCGGTTGATGTAGTCGTACGTCTTCATGATCCCACCGATCCACGTACCGAACGTACGACACCTCCGAGTTCAGCACACGTTCAGCTCGATGACGTCCTGCGAACTCCGATCTAGCAGAGCTTCACGGGAGAGTTCGGTCAGCACGACGGCGTAATGATGGTGATGATGTTGCTATCAACGCAGTGCTTTGCCTAAGCACTACTATGATATGACCGAGGTGGAATATGGTGGAGGGGGGCACCGCCCACAGCTGGGACATATCAACAGATCAACTTCTGGGTCTAGAGGTGCCCCCCTGCCCCTGTATATAAAGGAGCAAGGGGGGAGAGGCGGCCGGCCAAGGAGGGCGCGTCGAGGGGGGAGTCCTACTCCCACCAGGAGTAGGACTCCTCCTTTCCTTGTTGGAGTAGGAGAAGGGAAGGAAGGGAGAGAGGAGAAGAAGGAAAAAGGGGGGCGCCGCCCCCCTCCTTGTCCAATTCGGACTAGAGGGGGAGGGGGCGCGCGGCTGCCCTAGCCGCCCCTCCTCTTCTCCCACTAAGGCCCATTAGGCCTAATATACTCCCCAGGGGGTTCCAGATCCGTATGTATCTTGCAAATCTCTATGTCTCCTACCTGGACTTGATCCCGGATGGAGTTGAAGCGTCTCTTGATGTTCTTGGTTCTCTTGTGAAATCTGGATTCCTTTGCCAAGGCAATTGCACGATATTGTCACAAAAGATTTTCATTGGACCCGATGCACTAGGTATGACACCTATATCGGATATGAACTCCTTCATCCAGACTCCTTCATTTGCTGCTTTCGAAGCAGCAATGTACTCCGCTTCACACGTAGATCCCGCCATGATGCTTTGTTTAGAACTGCACCAACTGACAGTTCCACCGTTCAATATAAACACGTATCCAGTTTGCAATTTAGAATCGTACAGATCAGTGTCAAAGCTTGCATCAACGTAACCATTTACGATGAGCTCTTTGTCACCTCCATAAACGAGAAATATTTCCTTAGTCCTTTTCAGGAATTTCAGGATGTTCTTGACCGCTGTCCAGTGATCCACTCCTGGATTACTTTGGTACCACCCTACTAAACTAATAGCAAGGCACACATCAGGTCTGGTACACAGCATTGCATACATGATAGATCCTATGGCTGAAGCATAGGGAACATCTTTCATTTTCTCTCTATCTTCTGCAGTGGTCGGGCATTGAGTCTTACTCAACTTCACACCTTGTAACACAGGCAAGAACCCTTTCTTTGCTTGATCCATTTCGAACTTTTTCAAAACTTTGTCAAGGTATGTGCTTTGTGAAAGTCCTATCAAGCGTCTTGAACTATCTCTATAGATCTTGATGCCCAATATGTAAGCAGCTTCACCGAGGTCTTTCATTGAAAAACTCTTATTCAAGTATCCTTTTATGCCATCTAGAAATTCTATATCATTTCCAATCAACAATATGTCATCCACATATAAGATTAGAAATGCTACAGAGCTCCCACTCACTTTCTTGTAAATACAGGCTTCCCTAAAAGTTTGTATAAAACAACATGCTTTGATCACACTATCAAAACGTTTATTCCAACTCCGAGAGGCTTGCACCAGTCCATAAATGGATTGCTGGAGCTTGCACACTTTGTTAGCACCCTTAGGATCGATAAAACCTTGAGGTTGCATCATATACAACTCTTCTTCCAGAAATCCATTCAGGAATGCAGTCTTTACATCCATTTGCCAAATTTCATAATCATAAAATGCGGCAATAGCTTGCATGATTCGGACGGACTTAAGCATCGCTACGGGTGGGAAGGTCTCATCGTAGTCAACTCCTTGAACTTGTCGAAAACCTATCGCAACAAGTCGAGCTTTGTAGACAGTAACATTACCGTCAGCGTCTATCTTCTTCTTGAAGATCCATTTATTCTCGATGGCTTGCCGATCATTCGACAAGTCAACCAAAGTCCATACTTTGTTCTCATACATGGATCCCATCACAGATTTCATGGCCTCAAGCCATTTTGCGGAATCTGGGCTCATCATCGCTTCCTCATAGTTCGTAGGTTCATGATGGTCTAGTTACATGACCTCCAGAACAGGATTACCGTACCACTCTGGTGCGGATCTTACTCTGGTTGACCTACGAGGTTTGGTAGTAACTTGATCTGAAGTTTCATGATCATTATCATTAGCTTCCTCACTAATTGGTGTAGCTGTCACAGAACCGGTTTACGTGATGAACTACTTTCCAATAAGGGAGCAGGTACAGTTACCTCATCAAGTTCTACTTTCCTCCCACTCACTTCTTTCGAGAGAAACTCCTTCTCTAGAAAGGATCCATTCTTAGCAACAAAAGTATTGCCTTCGGATCTGTGATAGAAAGTGTATCCAACTGTTTCTTTTGGGTATCCTATGAAGACGCATTTCTCCGACTTGGGTTCAAGCTTATCAGGTTGAAGCTTTTTTACATAAGCATCACAGCCCCAAACTTTAAGAAACGACAACTTTGGTTTCTTGCCAAACCACAGTTCATAAGGCGTCGTCTCAACGGATTTTGATGGTGCCCTATTTAACGTGAATGCAGTCGTCTCTAAAGCATAACCCCAAAACGACAGCATTAAATCAGTAAGAGACATCATAGATCGCACCATATCTAGTAAAGTACGATTATGATGTTCGGACACACCATTACACTGTGGTGTTCCGGGTGGCGTGTGTTACGAACTATTCCGCATTGTTTTAAATGTAGACCAAACTCGTAACTCAAATATTCTCCTCCACGATCAGATCGTAGAAACTTTATTTTCTTGTTACGATGATTTTCCACTTCACTCTGAAATTCTTTGAACTTTTCAAATGTTTCAGACTTATGTTTCATTAAGTAGATATACCCATATTTGCTCAAACCATCTGTGAAGGTGAGAAAATAATGATACCTGCCGCGAGCCTCAATATTCATCGGACCACGTACATCAGTATGTATGATCTCCAACAAATCTGTTGCTCGCTCCATTGTTACGGAAGCGGCGTTTTAGTCATCTTGCCCATAAGGCATGGTTCGCAAGTACCATGTGATTCATAATCAAATGATTCCAAAAGTCCATCAGTATGGAGTTTCTTCATGCGCTTTACACCAAAATGACCCAAACGGCAGTGCCACAAATAAGTTGCACTATCATTATCAACTCTGCATCTTTTGGGTTCAACATTATGAATATGTGTATCACTACTATCGAGATTTAACAAATATAGACCACTCTTCAAGGGTGCATGACCATAAAAGATATTACTCATATAAATAGAACAACCATTATTATCAGATTTAAATGAATAACCGTCTCGCATCAAACAAGATCCAGATATAATGTTCATGCTCAACGATGGCACCAAATAACAATTATTTAGGTCTAAAACTAATCCCGAAGGTAGATGTAGAGGTAGCGTGCCGACGGTGATCACATCGACTTTGGAACCATTTCCCACGCGCATCGTCAACTCGTCCTTAGCTAGTATTCGCTTAATCCGTAGTCCATGTTTCGAGTTGCAAATATTAGCAACAAAACCAGTATCAAATACCCAGGTGCTACTGCGAGCTCTAGTAAGGTACACATCAATAACATGTATATCGCATATACCTTTGTTCACCTTGCCATCCTTCTCATCCGCCAAATACTTGGGGCAGTTCCGCTTCCAAGGACGATGCGCTTGCAGAGAAGCACTCGATCTCGTGCTTAGGTCCAGACTTGGGTTTCTTCTCTTGAGCAGAACTTGTTTGCCGTTCTTCTTGAAGTTCCCCTTCTTCTTCCCTTTACCCTTTTCTTGAAACTGGTGGTCTTGTTGACCATCAACACTTGATGCTCCTTCTTGATTTCTACCTCCGCAGCCTTTAGCATTTGCGAAGAGCTCGAGAATTGTCTTATCCATCCCTTGCATATTATAGTTCATCATGAAGCTCCTGTAGCTTGGTGGCGATGATTGAAGAATTACATCAATGACACTATCATCCGGAAGATTAACTCCCAGTTGAATCAAGTGATTGTTATACCCATACATTTTGAGTATATGTTCACTGACAGATCTATTCTCCTCCATCTTGCAGCTGTAGAACTTATTGGAGACTTCATATCTCTCAGTCCGGGCATTTGCTTGAAATATTCTAGAACATCTCATATGCTCCATGACGTTCAAAACATCGTTGAAGTCCCGGTTCTAAGCTGTAAAGCATGGCACACTGAACTATTGAGTAGTCATCAACACGCGACTGCCAGGCATTCACAATGTCTGCACTTGCCGGGACAGGTGGTACACCTAGCGGTGCTTCCAGGACGTAATTATTCTGTGCAGCAATGAGGATAATCCTCAAGTTACGGACCCAGTCCGTGTAATTGCTACCATCATCTTTCAACTTGGCTTTCTCAAGGAACGCATTAAACTTCAACGGAACAACAACACGAGCCATCTATCTACAACAACATAGACAAGCAAAATACTATCAGGTACTAAGTTCATGATAAATTAAGTTCAATTAATCATATTACTTAAGAACTCCCACTTAGATAGACATCCCTCTAATCATCTAAGTGATCACGTGATCCAAATCAACTAAACCATGTCCGATCATCACGTGAGATGGAGTAGTTTTCTATGGTGAACATCACTATGTTGATCATATCTACTATATGATTCACGCTCGACCTTTCGGTCTCAGTGTTCCGAGGCCATATCTGCATATGCTAGGCTCGTCAAGTTTAACCCGAGTATTCTGCTGTGCAAAACTGGCTTGCACCCGTTGTAGATGAACGTAGAGCTTATCACAACCGATCATCACGTGGTGTCTCGGCACGACGAACTTTGGCAACGGTGTATACTCAGGGAGAACACTTTTATCTTGAAATTTAGTGAGAGATCATCTTATAATGCTACCGTCAACCAAAGCAAAATAAGATGCATAAAGGATAAACATAACATGCAATCAATATAAGTGATATGATATGGCCATCATCATCTTGTGCTTGTGACCTCCATCTACCAAGCATCGTCATGATCACCATCGTCACCGGCGCGACACCTTGATCTCCATCGTAGCATCGTATTCGTCTCGCCAACTATTGCTTCTACGACTATCGCTACCGCTTAGTGATAAAGTAAAGTAATTACAGGGCGATTGCATTGCATACAATAAAGCGACAACTATATGGCTCCTGGCAGTTGTCGATAACTCGGTTACAAAACATGATCATCTCATACAATAAAATATATCACCATGCCTTGACCATATCACATCACAACATGCCCTACAAAAACAAATTAGACGTCCTCTACTTTATTGTTGCAAGTTTTACGTGGCTGCTACGAAATTTGAGCAAGAACCGTTCTTACCTACGCATCAAAACCACAACGATAGTTCATCAAGTTAGTGTTGTTTTAACCTTCTCAAGGACCGGGTGTAGTCACACTCGGTTCAATTAAAGTTGGAGAAACTGACACCCGCTAGCCACCTGTGTGCAAAGCACGTCGGTAGAACCAGTCTCATGTAAGCATACGCGTAATGTCGGTCCGGGCCGCTTCATCCAACAATACCGCCGAACCAAAGTATGACATGCTGGTAAGCAGTATGACTTGTATCGCCCACAACTCACTTGTGTTCTACTCGTGCATAAACATCTACGCATAAACCTGGCTCGGATGCCACTGTTGGGATCGGAAACGTAGTAATTTCAAAAAAAATCCTACGCACACGCAAGATCATGGTGATGCATAGCAACGAGAGGGGAGAGTGTTGTCCACGTACCCTCGTAGACCGAAAGAGGAAGCGTTAGCACGGCGCGGTTGATGTAGTCGTACGTCTTCACGATCCGACCGATCCAAGTACCGAACGTACGGCACCTCCAAGTTGAGCACACGTTCAGCTCGATGACGTCCCGCGAACTCCAATCCAGCAGTGCTTCACTGGAGAGTTTCGTCAGCACGACGGCCTGATGACGGTGATGATGTTGCTATCGACGTAGGGCTTCGCCTAAGCACCGCTACGATATGACCGAGGTGGAATATGGTGGAGGGGGCACCGCACACGACTGGGACAGATCAACAGATCAACTTGTGTGTCTAGAGGTGCCCCTGTAACATCCCAAAATTCTAAATTTTGGAATGTTATAATAAATAGATAGATTTGATTGTTTGTTTGATTGTTGTGTGATTGATTCAGTGAAATTCGAGACTTCTTGAAAGTTAAATGAGAGGGAATAAAAGGACTTTCCCAAACTTTCATTTTGCATTTTGATCTCCGTGAATTCAAATTCTTTTCACCACAAAACCCTGGAGAGAAGATGACATGACTTCTTCCATTTATTTAAATGACAAGGGGTGTTGAAAATATTTGAATTTCATTTGGAAAATATTTCCAACCCAGGAACTTTATGCAACTCAATGATTTTCACGAGCGAAGATAAAATTACTTCTTCAAAACATATGAAATATGAGTTGGGTGTTTCAAAGAATTAAATTCAAAGTTCTTTTGAATTTATTTTCAATTTGGAGTTATTCGAGTTTTATTCAAATTATTTTTCTCCAAAAATAAAATACATGGAAAATAGGGTAACATGATTCCCTACATCGAGAAAATTGGAGAGAAATAAATTTGAATTAATTTTGGTATTTTTAAAATGATTTTTATTGGATTTTATTAGACCAGTAGCACTTATTGAATTATCTGAATTTGTGTGGATTTTATTTGGCATTATAAAAATGTTCATGATGTAGGAAATCTTTTGCTAAAAATTTTGATATATTATAAGCCTATATAATATTTTCATCTTCTTTTGTTTTATTATTTTCTCAGTTTGTTTAAAAATCCCTCACTTGGGGCGGCCCGGCTCAGCCAGGCCACGGCCCGGCCAGCTCAGCGCTTCCCGACCACAGGCGGACTCCGTCCGCCGTCTGCAACCGCCGCCATAGACGCCGTCTGCCTCTGGTCTCCTCCTCGCTTCTCCACGCCGCCGCCCTCCTCTCCTTAAATACTGGGGCCCCGGGCCCGTCTCCCCGCATCTTGCCGACGGCCAAGCCACGCCGCCATGGCGAGATCCACCGCCGCCGCCTCGCTCCGTCCCGTCCCATGACACCGTCGACGCCGCCATCCTCCTCGCCTCGGCCGCCCTCCCGACCCTCCGTTGCCCTCCTCGACGATCGAGCTGCTGCCCGGCCGACCCGAGCTGCCGCCGTCTCCCTCGTCGCCGGTGACTTCCGCCGCAGCAGTAACTCCCGCCTCCTCCCCGTCGGATCTGGATCCAATGGACCGGATCGATTTCTGCTTTTAACTGCTTTTACGCTAAAAGCGAACGTTCATTAGTTAAGCCACTGTAGTGGACGAATTCGTCGCTTATGCTTCTGTAGCAAACGTTCGTTCGATAGGATTTTTCTTTTTATTTTAGTTTTCTGCCAGGGACCCGTTTGTAAATATTTTATTCACAGATTAGCCCTTGGTTTTCAAACGACTACAACTTTTTGCTCGTAAGTCGGAATTCAACGAAACCAACGCCCACTTCTTCGTTACGATCCCCTCTATCCAGTAATAAAACTCAAACATGTTTTTGAAAGTTTAAAATTTGAATTATATCAGATTTGAATTTGAACTTCGTTTGATCATAACTTGAGTCTTGCAACTCCGATTTTGTTGATTCTTTTTGCAAATCGAAGCTCTTGACCTAAACTTTATGATAAGGCCAAATTCATATAATTTTGGTGCTGTTAGGAATTTGTTTTATGTTGCAAGAGTTATTTGCTTGGTTTTGATGTTTTCCGAATCGTCTTCTTCGTTATTTCTGATCTTTTGAGTGATTGCTTATGTGTGGTTACTATTGCTTGCTTACGATAGATTGACCGGAGTGTGACGAGTAGAACTATCAAGAGTTATGAGTGCGAATCATCTTAATCAACATTGCAGGCAAGTTCACACTTTGATCATACTCTTTTCATACCCAGTTTTTGTGCATTAGCTCAATCCTCAAACATTGCATGATTAGGATCTAATTAAATTGTGGGTTTTGGGAAAGTAGATGAGGTAGTACCTATTACCTGTTTTATTATCAAACCCTTGGGAGTTACTTCTACGTTTGCTTATTTTGCCATGCTATGCAAGTAGAGGTGGATTGGGTGAGTGATTTTCCATGACAGATGTGAGATTGTTAATTAATGGTTTATTTAAGGTGGCAACATTAATACACATCTGGGTGGATTGAGGTACCTGGTTATTCCAGGATGGCCTGTTTTTTTATGGGCCGCCACCCAGGCTCAAAGGGATCATAAGATTATTCATGCTAGAAACTTCCGTGTGCAGCCACATGCTATTATGGGCTCTAGCATAGTTGATTAAGTCGTCTGAACTCTTACGGTGGTAGACAAGCGGATGTAGGGGAAAGTAGGTGTCTGGTCTACCCATCGTAAGGTGCTAGTGCTTCGAAAGACTATGTCTCGGTCATTCGCTTCTCAAATACCATGTAGTCTTGAGAAAACCATCGTTGGAGATCGAGTCATGTGGGTAAAATTTCGCAACCTCTGCATAGTGTATAAAATAATCATGATTAGCCGTGTCCCAGGTTATGGACATCTTGAGTATCTGGTTCTTGGATTATCCTGTTGATCTCATCATGTTACTTAAATAATTTGTTGGGTTTTAATGATGATGCTTAATTGGGATTGAGAATGTTGTGAACCATTCTCAATGTTTAACAACCACCATGGTAGTTAAATAAAATATATTCCTTTGCAGTAGGGAAAAATTGGCTTTACGGAAGACATTATAACCATAGAGATTTCCACCAGCCAAATATGCATGTAGCGATAGCTAGTATTCATCATTTATCCTTTGGTGTGAATTTTCCAGTACATTCAATGTACTGACCCTTTGTGGCTGCAACGTCTCATGTTGCAGGATCTTACGACGAGTAAGTGATACGTTAGGGTTACGATTTCTACACTCAACTTTGCCGTTGGTGTTGATGGGAATCCAAATCCTTTGTTACTTCCGCTATTTTGGATTGAGGTAATAGTATTTACGTTACTTTATACATGTGATTTACCTCTGTTATAAATCCTCGAGTAATGTGTGTGTCAGCATACCGATCCAGGGATGACACTTAAGCACAGAGACTTGACCCATTCGGGTCGGGTCACTACAAGATGGTATAAAAGCACATGTTGACTGTAGGACGTGACCCCTAGAAACTGGCAATCCCATAGGAAGATTTTTCTCTACAACTTTCTTTTCAAAAAGTTCTTTTACCTCTCTTCTCTTCTGAGCTTATTCAAATATTCCCTTTTAGAGAGACCATATCCCTTTCCCCTTTTGACCACTCAAAGATTCGGCTGATGAGACCACTCCAAGTAGTACAAGATATCGGACAACTAATACTACTTTGGAATAAAGAGGATTTTTACCGTGCATTACAATGACGGAAACTACAACGGTGAAGACTCCGAAGACTAGGAGAATTTGAAGGCTCTGAAGAATTCCCAGATTTTTTATGACCTAGGAAGGCTACCCTTATGGAACTTGGCAGACTATGTAGGTTGTCAATACCCGAGATCAAGGTATATCGGAGAAAGACCGGAGCATGGAGAGTACAAAACTCAAGTTTTGTCAAGGAAACCTCAATGCAGGAGATATCAACTATGGAGATATAGCTCATGAAAATGACAAGAGCAGAAACACGGCTATCCATGATGTTATCGCCCGTTTATGCTATTGTCATCGTGCTGAGTTAAGCATGCAAATGCATGGAAGGATTGGATGGTAGAAGGCTGATGGAGCACCTATCAGCAAGATGAAGTTTTAACCTTAGTTGGTGTATCACCAGGATCTGGAGTGTTACATCAAGAAGTTAAGATGGACCTACAAGAAGCAGTATTTGGTAAGGAAGCGTTTCGTGAAGAACTCAGGACCCATAAGCTGAAAGTAGCCAAGCTAGAGGAGCCAAACCTTGAGACATCAAAGATTCGTCAGGAACTGAAGGAGAGTAGGATCATGGTTCATGTCGAGGTTGATGAAATCCAGAAGTTGGAACGTAACTCCAGAAATATTAAAGGACGTCATGAGAGAGTTCGTGTCAATAGAGATGATCTGGCAGAAGAGCTTGAAAAGGACAAGCATGATCGGAAGAAGCCATCAGAGACATGAACAAGAATCGAAGAGTTTGATGACTTTGAAGATTTATTGACCATTAGAAGCCCAAACCCCTATTATATACCTGCGTTAGATGTGACGATTGTGAGCTGTCATTTGTTTGAAGTTTTTCCGACAGCCACAATAAAAATTTGTCTTTTCAAAACTATTGTTTGTACTGTGTGCATCCCTCTCGATCTCTCTTATCCCACCCCAAACCCATGGACCCAATAGAGGATGAATGGAAATGAGCTTGTATTGTCTGGACCAATGAGTCAATTGGAGACAGACTAATGGATTCAGAACATGGAGGATCACATGGAGAATAACCCTATAGCCGGAAAGGATATGACCCAGGATGCTCTTCAGTTTTTTGAAGGAGGTGCTGCTACTTGGTGGAGGATGTACCAAACCATCAATGGATGGCAAGGAGTAACCACTTGGAAAGAATTTAAGTCGACTCTGCTAAAGTCGCGGCTTGTGTCCCAGAAATTGAAACCTTATGGAAAGGATATGAAGAAATCTTGTGCATACAAGCTTTCTGGAGAAATAGGACACAACCATAAAGAAAACAAGGACGAATACCCTCATAAGCGGAGGATTACCAAAGGAGTTAGCCGAGGATCTCAGGGAACTTCGGTTGGAGATTGTTCCCAAAGGTTTTGTTGCAGCAATGGAAGTTCGGTCTACATTGTTGGGAAAGATCCGTGAAGCTCGGAAAGGTTGACAAAGAGATTGCTGAGGTAAAAGAGAGGATGAGCAAAGGAAAGGCCAAAGGTTTTCGTAAGGATGAGCACGACACCTTATGGTTCGAGGACCGTGTATATGTGCCCAATAATGCAAAGATCAGGAAGTTAATACTTCAGGAGGCTCATGACTCACCATACTCGATTCGCCTGCAAACACCAAGATGTATTTGGATTTGAAGTAGTGTTCCTGGTGGACTGGTATGAAGAAGGATATTGCGGAGTATGCAATCGTAGGTGATGTATGCCAGAGAGAGTAAAAGCAGAGCATCAGAAGCCAGTCGGATTACTACATCCTATGCCGATACCTGAATGGAAGCAGGATAAGCTTGGCATGGATTTCATTACGGGATTTCCTAGAACCTGATCGGGATATGATTCTATCTGGGTAGTAGTTGATTCGCTTGACCAAAGTGGCTCACTTTATCCCAGTGAAACCACCTATACAAGTGCGAAGTTGGCCAAGATATATATGACCAGGACCATATGTCTGCATGGAGTTCCTAGGACCATCGTAACAGATAGAGGAACACAGTTTACCTCAAAGTGTAGGAATCATCTGCACCGTAATTTGGGTACTAGGCTAGAGTTCAATCTGACCTTTCATCCATGAGACAGATGGATAGACCAAGAGAGTCAATCAGATTCTGGAGGACATGTTGAGAACGTGTGCGCTAGATTATGGATCTAGTAGGGATGATAATATACCTTACGCGGAGTTCTCATTCAACAACAGCTACCAAGTTAGTTTGAAGATGGCACCTTTTGAAGCTTTGTATGGGAGAAGGAGACAGACACCGTTGATGTGGGATGAAGTTGGAGACCGTCAGTTGTTTGGACCAAATGTGATCAAGGAGTCAGAAGAGAATGTTAAGTTGATTCGAGATAGACTGAAGGTAGCTCGGTCCAGGCAGAAGAGTTATGCAAACTCAAAAACGCAAGGAGGTAGTCTATGAAATTGGAGACAGAGAATATCTTCGTGTGTCCCCTCTGCGAGGAGTTAAATGATTTGGAGTTAAGGGAAAGTTAGCCCCGAGATTTGTAGGACCATACCGAGTTTTGGAGCGTATGGGAGCAGTGGCCAACAAGTTGGAGTCACCCGAAGGACTGTCAGAAGTTCATGATGTGTTTCACGTTTCCCGCTTGAAGAAGTGCCATGCGAGAGATGGCCAATATTCCCCTATAAGGACGCTGACCACGGAAAGGATAATGATGTTCCACGAAGTGAGTATGGATTTCATAAGTATAAGTTTTTATCTCGGTAGGTGGGATATCCCACGAGGATGAAGAGATGAATTACTATTGGATATAAAGGAGGTATGATGTTGGAAATATGGATCAAGGTAAATTCCATGATGAGTCTGAGTAATCATGTCCTAGTTTGGTGCCAATAGAAGGAAGGAAGACAGTACAATTGGATGGATTTAAGCATACTAGGAAGTTGGAAATTGGAATAATGATCAGAAGCCCGAGGATAAGTTCAAGGACTACAAGTGATGAGATGGGCCATAACCCACAGGCCCCAGGACCTGCCAAGAAGCAAGCACACTCTTGCTGAAGGAAAAACCCTGGAAGAAGTTACGATTTTATCAACCGACGATTCTATAGGAGTTTATGCAAAACCTGAGAGTTGTTAAGGAACGATAGATGTTTGTTTGGCTTGCGTAATCAATGTATTTATTGGAACTTAGTTAAATGCGACAAGAGAAATTCTGCAATGCTTGTGAGGATGACCGAGTGTTAGAATGCGAGATTCGCTAAACCATGTACAAGGAAATGATTTGGGTGCGGGATGGGTTGATCACCATACCGACTTACTCTTATTATTCGCTTTGCTATATGGGATGGTAAATCTGAGTGACTTACCTATAGTAGAGAGACGACGATCAAAACCCTGTATAAACCTTAGAATGGTATAGGTATTCTTCCCTTGTACAAGGCAGTTTTTGCCAACCGTAGGTTATACGGTGAGGATCAACCTTGACCCATTTTCTGCAAGAGAAACCATAAATTGTTGACCACCATGAGATATCGATAGTTGTTTAGTATTGGCGCCAGAACCGTCAGCTAAGAAGACCCAATCTCGGAATAACCTTACCAAGAGGAAAAAGGACAAAAGAATTGAGGAAAAGGTTATGCCGCTACCGAAAGAGCCAGAGATGGAATTTCCTGAGATCTGGGAAGACCGACACTGTCAACAATAAGGATGGAGTATATGAGTTTTCATGGAACCGTAACCATGCTTCTAAGGGTGGTAGCACCCGAGACCCCGGAGACGATCGATGGATTTTTTAGAAGACCCCAAACCTAACTTATTTCTTTCTAGCCTCTCCGAATCTCGAGGACGAGATTCCTTTTAAGGGTGGTAGGTTTGTAACATCCCAAAATTCTAAATTTTGGAATGTTATAATAAATAGATAGAATTAATTGTTTGTTTGATTGTTGTGTGATTGATTGAGTGAAATTCGAGACTTTTTGAAAGTTAAATGAGAGGGAATAAAAGGACTTTCCCAAACTTCATTTTGCATTTTGATCTCCATGAATTCAAATTCTTTTCACCATAAAACCCTGGAGAGAAGATGACATGACTTCTTCCATTTATTTAAATGACAAGGGGTGTTGAAAATATTTGAATTTCATTTGGAAAATATTTCCAACCCAGGAACTTTATGCAACTCAATGATTTTCACGAGCGAAGATAAAATGACTTCTTCAAAACATATGAAATATGAGTTGGGAGTTTCAAAGAATTAAATTCAAAGTTCTCTTGAATTATTTTCAATTTGGAATTATTTGAGTTTTATTCAAATTATTTTTCCCCAAAAATAAAATACATGGAAAATAGGGTAACATGATTCCCTACATCAGAAAATTGGAGAGAAATAAATTTGGATTAATTTTGGTATTTTTAAAATGATTTTTATTGGATTTTATTAGACCTGTAGCACTCTTTGAATTATCTGAATTTGTGTGGATTTTATTTGGCATTATAGAAATGTTCATGATGTAGAAAATCTTTTTTTGAAAATTTTGATATACTATAAGCCTATACAATATTTTCATTTTCTTTTGTTTTATTATTTTCTCTCTTTGTTTTAAAAAAAATCCCTCCGCCGAACTGGGCCGGCCCAGCTCCCAGCCAGGCCACGGCCCAGCCCAGCTCCGCGCTTCCCCGACCACGGGCGGACTCCGTCCGCCGTACGCAGCGCCGCCGCCATGGACGTCGTGCGCCGCCCGGTCTCCTCCTGCCCCTTCTCCACGCCACCGCCGCCCTCCTCTCCTTAAATACCGGGCCCCGGGCCCCGTCTCTCTCTCTCTCTCCCCACCCCCCACATCTTGCCTTTCTTGCCTCGGCCTTGTAAGCCGCCGCCGGCGAGATCCACCGCCGCCGCCTCGCTCCGTTCCGTCCCAGCGGACACCACCGACGCCGCCATCCTCCTCGCCTCGCCGCGCCGCCCCTCCCCGACCCCTCCGTTGCCCTCCTCGACGACTGGAGCTGCTGCCCTGGTCGGACCCGAGCTGCCGCCCCGTCTCCCTCGTCGCCGGCGACTTCCGCCGCCGCAGTAACTCCCCGCTCCTCCCCCACCGTCAGATCTGGATCCAATGGACCAGATCGATTCTGTTTTTTTAAACCGTTTTCTGCTAAATAGCGAACGTTCATTAGTTAAGCCTCTGTAGTGGACGAATTCGTCGCTTATGCTTCTGTAGCGAACGTTCGTTCGATAGGATTTTTCTTTTTATTTTAGTTTTCGGCCAGGAACCTGTTTGTAAATATTTTATTCACAGATTAGCCCCTGGATTTCAAACGACTACAACTTTTTGCTCGTAATTCAGAATTCAACAAAACCAACGCCCACTTCTTCATTACGATCCCCTCTATCCACTAATCCAACTCAAACATGTTTTTGAAATTTTAAAATTTGAATTAGATCAGATTTGAATTTGAACTTCGTTTGATCATACCTTGAGTCTTGTAACTCCGATTTTGTTGATTCTTTTTGCAAATCGAAGCTCTTGACCTAAACTTTATGATAAGGCCAGATTCATATAATTTTGGTGCTGTTAGAAATTTGTTTTATGTTGCAAGAGTTATTTGCTTGGTTTTGATGTTTTCCGAATCGTCTTCTTCGTTATTTCTGATCTTTTGAGTGATTGCTTATGTGTGGTTACTATTGCTTGCTTACAATAGATTGATCGGAGTGTGACGAGTAGAACTATCAAGAGTTATGAGTGCGAATCATCTTCATCAACATTGCAGGCAAGTTCACACTTTGATCATACTCTTTTCATACCCAGTTTTTGTGCATTAGCTCAATCCTCAAACATTGCATGATTAGAATCTAATTAAATTGTGGGTTTTGGGAAAGTAGATGAGGTAGTACCTATTACCTGTTTTATTATCAAACCCTTGGGAGTTACTTCTACGTTTGCTGATTTTGCCATGCTATGCAAGTAGACGTGGATTGGGTGAGTGATTTTCCATGACAGATGTGAGATTGTTAATTAATGGTTTATTTAAGGTGGCAACATTAATACACATCTGGGTGGATTGAGGTACCTGGTTATTCCAGGATTGCCTGTTTTTTTATGGACCACCACCCAGGCTCAAAGGGATCATAAGATTATTCATGCTAGAAACTCCCGTGTGCAGCCACATGCTATTATGGGCTCTAGCATAGTTGATTAAGTCGTGCGAACTCTTACAGTGGTATACTAGCAGATGTAGGGGAAAGTAGGTGTACCGGTCTACCCATTGTAAGGTGCTAGCGCTTCTGAAAGACTATGTCTCGGTCATTCGTTTCTCAAACACCATGTAGTGCGAGGAAACCAACGGAGGAGATCGAGTCATGTGGGGAAAAGTGCGCAACCTCTGCAGAGTGTATAAACTAATCATGATTAGCCGTGTCCCAGGTTATGGACATCTTGAGTATCTGGTTCTTGGATTATCCTGTTGATCTCATCATGTTACTTAAATAATTTGTTGAGTTTTAATGATGATGCTTAATTGGGATTGAGAATGTTGTCAACCATTCTCAATGTTTAACAACCACCATGATAGTTAAATAAAATATATTCCTTTGCAGTAGGGAAAAATTGGCTTTACACAAAACATTATAACCATAGAGCTTTCCACTAGCCAAATATGCATGTAGCGCTAGCTATTATTCATCATTTATCCTTTGGTGTGAATTTGCCAGTACATTCAATGTACTGACCCTTTGTGGCTGCAACGTCTCATGTTGCAGGATCTTACGACGAGGAAGTGATACGTTAGGGTTACGATTTCTGCACTGAACTTTGCCGTTGGTGTTGATGGGAATCCACGACCTTTGTTACTTCCGTTATTTTGGATTGAGGTAATAGTATTTACGTTACTTTATACATGTGATTTACCTCTGTTATAAATCCTCGAGTACTGTGTGTGTCAGCATACCGATCCAGGGATGACACTTAAGCACAGAGACTTGACCCATTCGGGTCGGGTCGCTACAGCCCCCCTGCCCCCGTATATAAAGGAGCAAGGGGGAAGAGGCGGCCGACCAAGGAGGGCGCGCCAAGGGGGGAGTCCTACTCCCACCGGGAGTAGGACTCCTCCTTTCCTTGTTGGAGTAGGACAAGGAAAGGAAGGGAGAGAGGAGGAGATGGAAAAAGGGCCCCCCCCCTCCTTGTCCAATTCAGACTAGAGGGGGAGGGGCGCGCGGCTGCCCTAGCCGCCCCTCCTCTTCTCCCACTAAGGCCCATTAGGCCCAATATACTCCCTAGGGGGTTCCGGTAACCCCTCGATACTCCACTAAATGTCCGAAACACTTCCAGTGTCCGAACATAGTCATCCAATATATCGATCTTTACGTCTCGAACATTTCAAGACTCCTCGTCATGTCCGTGATCATATCCGGGACTCCGAACTACCTTCGGTAAATCAAAACACAAAAACTCATAATATCGATCGTCACCAAACTTTAAGTGTGCGGACCCTACGGGTTCGAGAACTATGTAGACATGACCGAGACTCTTCTCCGGTCAATAACCAATAGTGGAACCTGGATGCTCACATTGGCTCCCACATAATCTACGAAGATCTTTATTGATCAAACCGCATAACAACATACTTTGTTCCCTTTGTCATCGGTATGTTACTTGCCCGAGATTCGATCGTCGGTATCTCAATACCTAGTTCAATCTCGTTACCAGCAAGTCTCTTTACTCGTTATGTAATGCATCATCCTGCAACTAACTCATTAGTGACATTGCTTTCAAGGCTTATAGTGATGTGCATTACCGAGAGGGCCCAGAGATACCTCTCCGACAATCGGAGTGACAAATCCTAATCTCGAAATACGCCAACTCAACAAGTACCTTCGGAGACACCTGTAGAGCACCTTTATAATCACCGAGTTACGTTGTGACGTTTGGTAGCCCACAAAGTGTTCCTCCGGTAAACGGGAGTTGCATAATCTCATAGTCATAGGAACATGTATAAGTCATGAAGAAAGCAATAGCAACATACTAAATGATCAAGTGCTAAGCTAACGGAATGGGTCAAGTCAATCACATCATTCTCCTAATGATGTGATCCCGTTAATCAAATGACAACTCATGTCCATGGCTAGGAAACTCAACCATCTTCGATTAACGAGCTAGTCAAGTAGAGGCATACTAGTGACAATATGTTTGTCTATGTATTCACACATGTATTATGTTTCCGGTTAATACAATTCTAGCATGAATAATAAACATTTATCATGATATGAGGAAATAAATAATAACTTTATTATTGCCTCTAGGGCATATTTCCTTCATCCACGTCCCGTCGCCGCCCCCCACGGTGAGCCCCTGCCCCCCTATTTTCTTTTCTGTTTTTTTTTGTTTTTCTTTTCTGTTTAGTTAGGTTTTTTAGTTTATGTTTTTTAGTTTAGTTAGTTTAGGTTTAATTAGTTTAGGTTATTTAATTTAATTAGTTTAGGTTATTTAGTTTAGGTTTTTTAGTTTAGGTTTAGGTTTAATTAGTTTAGTTCATATAGTTAGCTAGATTAATTAGATTAGATTATATTCTATTAGTGTTAGGTTTTAGTTAAATAGTCATAATTAAAGGAAGTAAAAAAGATGAAAAAAAAAGAAGAAAAGTATAGAATAAGTAGAAGGGGGAAGAAGAAGAAGAAGAAGAACAAGAAGAAGAAGAAGACGAGGAGGAGGAGGAGGAGGAGGAGGAGGAGGAGGAGAAGAAAAAGAGGAGAAGATGAGAAGGAAAGGGGAATTAGCTTAATTAGTTAGTACTATTAGTTTGATTTTCTAGGTTAGTTAGGTTAGTTATCTTTAGACTAGGTTAGTTAGGTTAGTTTCTTGGTTAGTTAGGTTAATTAGTTTGAGGGGTTTTGGTGATGTCATCTTGTTCTCCAAGAGATGATACTTGGCAAGATAACCAAATATGGCATTTTTTACATGCTAGAATTTTCTTGGAATTTATAGAGAATATTTCCTATGTAAATATTCCAAAAGCTTGAAATATCAGAAAAGGGTTTTTGATGGATATGACCAATATTTTGAACATTACCTTGTGTTGAAACTCTTATATATGGACAATATATGTCGAATGAGCTTCCCTAAATTTTATCAAATATATTTGAAACACTAAAATAATTTTAACCTTGTAAAGACCATTTCTGGCCTTAAGAAAAAGCCTTTAATTAGTTAATTAGTTATTTTTAGGTTAATTACTTAGTTAGTTAGTTAATTAGTTAGTTAATTTTTTTAGGTGTTCTTTTCACCCACTAATTTTTTTATTATGTTTATGTTGTGTTAATTTCGTTTACTCTTTGTCATTGCAGGTGTTGACAGATGGTGGGCGCGGGTCGAGAGCGCTCCGAGCCTCCTTCTTCCTCCGCGCGTGCTGGGAGGGGTGGCTATATACCACCCCAGCGGCTTTAGAGAGCGCTCGTAGACAGCATGGGGACACCGGCGGGAGCTTCATCTTTGGCCGGGAGAGGTCGGGGGAAGACGAAGAGGGGTGGATCTAGATGTAGACGTGGTGGTGGGAGAGGTAGGAAGGTTGTTGTGCCTTCCTCGCCCCCCCCCCCTTCTGGTTCTCCAGACCACCAGAGTGCTCCGTCTCAGGTGGAGCCGTTAGACTTGGACCCGTCTAGGACTCTGGTCCATGAGCCTCAGGATGGCGAGCCTCGGGTCGCCGAGCCTTCGTCCCAGAAGACTCGGGCCCCAGAGTCTTCGTCCCACGAGATCCCGGTCCCAGAGTCTTCGTCCTAGGTGACTCTGGAGACTAGTGGCCATGCTGATGGCGAGGAGACCTGGTCTGACAACAGTTTTAGTGAGGGCGAGCTGGTTGAGCAGGGCAAGAGGGTCTACCAGTGTGGTGGTACAAAGCTCCCGGCCGTGCCGGCGACCCACGATCAGAGGTGGTTGATTGAGCCTAAAAGGGAGAAGTAAGTGCATCTACTCTTTTTTAACCTTTGTCCTTCATGTTTCTTCAAATTAATATCTAATGTGTTGGCCTTGTCATACTGCAGGGGTTAGATACACCCCGATGGTGTCCGCAGGCCCAACCAAGTCCTTGGTGTGATTTGGCGGCAGCACTTCCCGGGCTGGGTCACGTTGCCCGGTGAGGGTCAGGCTCCACAACTAGCAATGAGCTAGGAGTTGTACGTGGCTACCCCGGCCCCGCTAGAGGAGAGGATCGACGGTGTCGTGTGCGAGACGGTGGCCGACATTATGAGGTGGCGGTTTTGAGTAAATTATCCTTACAGAATTAAAAATCAACATTACCTAGTGATTGTACTAATCAGTGTTGTCTTGTTCGATTGCAGATCTTCTACAGGGTTGCTAAGGAACATGAGGCGGAGGCGGCTAGGGTTCTCGAAGCCGAGTGCTGATACGTCTCGAACGTATCTATAATTTATGAAGTATTCATGCTTTTATTTTATCATTCTTAGATGTTTTACAATCATTTTATAGTCATATTATATCATTTTTGGGACTAACCTATTGACATAGTGCCAAGTGCCAGTTGCTGTTTTTCGCATCTTTTTTACATCACAGAAAATAAATACCAAACGGAGTCCAAACACCGCGAAACTTTTTGTGGATTTTTTATGGTCCAGAAGACTCCCGATGGGCCAGAGCAGCACCTGGGGGGTTGATACGTCTCCAACGTATCTATAATTTTTGATTGTTCCATGCTATTATATTATCAATAGTGGATGTTTTATATGCATTTATATGCAATTTTATATGATTTTTGGGACTAACCTATTAACCTAGAGCCCAAAGTGCGGTTTACATTTTTCCTTGTTTTTGATTTTTGCAGAAAATGAATACCAAACGGAGTCCAATTGACGTGCCAAATTTTGATGATTTTTTATGGACCAAAAGAAGCCCCGGAGTAAAAGAGTTGGGCCAGAAGAGTCCCGGGATGCCCACGAGGGTGGGGGGCGCGCCCTACCCCCCTGGGCACGCCCCCCTATCTCGTGGACGGCTCAGAGACCCCCCTGACCTGAGACCTACGCCAAAAATTCCTATAAATACAGAAACCTCCAGAAAAATAACCTAGATCGGGAGTTCCGCCAACGCAAACTTCTGTAGCCACCAAAAACCAATCGGGACCCTGTTTCGGCACCCTGCCGGAGGGTGGAATCCTCACCGGTGGCCATCTTCATCATCCCGGAGCTCTCCATGACAAGGAGGGAGTAGTTCACCTTCGGGGCTGAGGGTATGTACCAGTAGCTATGTGTTTGATCTCTCTCTCTCTCTCTCTCTCTCTCTCTCTCTCTCTCGTATTCTTGATTCGGCACGACCTTGATGTATCGCGAGCTTTTCTATTATAGTTGGATCTTATGATGTTTCTCCCCCTCTACTCTCTTGTAATGGATTGAGTTTTCCCTTTGAAGTTATCTTATCTGACTGGGTCTTTAAGGATTTGAGAACACTTGATGTATGTCTTGCGTGTGTTTATCTGTGGTGACAATGGCATATTCATGTGATCTACTTGATGTATGTTTTGGTGATCAACTTGCGGGTTCAGTGACCTTGTGAACTTATGCATAGGGGTTGGCACACGTTTTCGTCTTGACTCTCTGGTAGAAACTTTGGGGCACTCTTTGAAGTACTTTGTGTTGGTTGAATAGATGAATCTGAGATTGTGTGATGCATATCGTATAATCATACCCACGGATACTTGATGTGACATTGGAGTATCTAGGTGACATTACGGTTTTGGTTGATTTGTGTCTTAAGGTGTTATTCTAGTACGAACTCTATGATAGATCAAACGGAAAGAATAGCTTCGTGTTATTTTACAACGGACTCTTGAATAAATCGATCAGAAAGGATAACTTTGAGGTGGTTTCGTACCCTGGAATAATCTCTTCGTTTGTTCTCCGCTATTAGTTACTTTGGAGTGACTCTTTGTTGCATGTTGAGGGATAGTTATATGATCCAATTATGTTATTATTGTTGAGAGAACTTGCACTAGTGAAAGTATGAAGCCTAGGCCTGGTTTCCTAGCATTGTAATACCGTTTACGCTCACTTTTATAATTTGTTACCTTGCTGTTTTTATAATTTCAGATTACAAAAACCTATATCTACCATCTATATTGCACTTGTATCACCATCTCTTCGCCGAACTAGTGCACCTATACAGTTTACCATTGTATTGGGTGTGTTGGGGACACAAGAGACTCTTTGTTATTTGGTTGCAGGGTTGTTTGAGACAGACCATCTTCATCCTACACCTCCCACGGATTGATAAACCTTAGGTCATCCACTTGAGGGAAATTTGCTACTGTCCTACAAACCTCTGCACTTGGAGGCCCAACAATGTCTACAAGAAGAAGGTTGTGTACTAGACATCAAGCAGTTTCTGGCGCCGTTGTCGGGGAGGTGAGTGCTTGAAGGTATATCTTTAGATCTTGTAATCGAATCTTTTTGTTTCTTGTTTTATCACTAGTTTAGTTTATAAAAGAAAACTATAAAAAATGGAATTGAGTATGCCTCATATGCTTCATCTTTTTAATGTCTTTCGTGAAAATAAGGATTCCAATAATTGTGTTCCAGTTCTAGAAGAAGAATGCATTAGAATGTTTGGCACTAAATCTTTGAATGATGAGCATGATTGCAATGTTGTTAGTACGACCTCCTAGAATATCCATGGTACTAATGATGATTGCACTAGTCATGATGAAAATGTCTCTTATAAGCATGTCAATTTTTGTGGAGTGCATAGAGTTTGCAAGTACACACCAAATAGGGAAGATAGATTTTGCAAGAGGCACAAGTATTTAGAAACTAAATGGTTGCAAGAAAGGCTAGATGTTTGTGCTGAAATTTTAAATTTTCTTAGCCATCCTTGTGAACTTTGCAATGAACGTGGTCATTTAAATCTCCAGTGCAAATTGTTTCATGATCGTATCATGTCCAAAAATTGTGATGACTTGATTTCCCTTGCGCATCATAATGAACTTAGTTTGCTTGTGGGTTATGAAGAAATGAAACGTATAACTAAGGATATTCCAGAATTTCCCTTGAGACAGTTCTTGATTTCGATCTAGAGGAAATTTATATGTATTGTGCGGTGAATTGCATTGAAAATCCTTACATTGCCAATTACATAAAGAAAAGAAAACAAATAGAAGATGAAGAGAATACTAATGAAAGGGAAGAGACTTCCCAATATCCTCCTATTATTTCTTATGATGAATCAGGTAACAAGGAGGAGCTTTCTGTTCAACCAATCTCATTAATAAGGAGCTCAAAAAAGAGGGTTAAACACACACATGATGTGAAGAAGAAAAAGAAAACACGGAGAATCAAAGGTAGAAAGGTATCCCTCCGAAATGATGTTGCTCCTATTACTCATTGTGATGATGATAATTGCTATACTATTGGTGCTATCCATACTATTAATGATGAGAGTGATTATGCTTATGATATGAAAAGGCCCAAGCTTGGGGATGCTATGTCTAATGAAGATGGTATTTTTAGCCTCCCATGTTGTGATGAGCAAATTTATTATGATGATAGCATGCCTCCTATTTATGATGATTATTGTGATGACACTTATGCTATAAAAGGTAGTGATGATTATAGTTATAAAACTTGTCATGATTATGATTACCCTTTTTCTGAACATTACTCTTTTACAGTGGAAACAATTTATAGTATTCGAGTCTCTTATGATACTCCCATTATTCCGAATGAGAAGAATTTTGCTTATGTGGAGAGTAATAAAAATTCTATGCTTGTAGATCATGAAAAGAATGCTTTATGTGATTGTTACATTGTTGAATTCATTCATGATTCTACTGAAAATCATTATGAGGGAGTAACATATGCTTGTAGGAATTGCAATAATATCAAGTTTCCTCTCTATGTGCTTAAAGTTTTGAAGTTATGCTTGTTTTGCCTTGCTATGCTAGTTGATTATCGTTCCCATAAGTTGTTTGCTCACAAAATCCTATGCATAGGAAGTGGGTTAGACTTAAATGTGCTAGTCATTTTCTTCATGATGCTCTCTTTATGTTTCAATTCTTATCTTTTATGTGAGCATCATTGAAATCATCATGCCTAGCTAGGTGCGTTAAACGTTAGCGCTTGTTGGGAGGCAACCCAATTTTATTTTTGTTCTTTGCCTTTTGCTCCTGTTTAGTAATAAATAATTCATATAACCTCTGTTTAGATGTGGTTTTAAGTTTTATTAGTGTTTGTGCCAAGTAGAACCAATAGGATCTTCTTGGGTGATAGTTGTTTGATCTTGCTGAGAAAGACAGAAACTTTGTGCTCACAAAAATAATTGTTAAAATTCACCAGAACTTGATAAAATGCTAATTCTTTTTGCAGTAGATCAAAACACAAATTATCCAGGTTGTCCTAGTTTTTCAGAATTTTGGAGTTCCATAAGTATTCGAACAAATCAGGTTGCTACAGACTGTTCTGTTTTTGATAGATTCTGTTTTCTATGTGTTTTGCTTATTTTGATGAATCTATGAGTAGTATCGGAGGGTATAAACCATAGAGAAGTTGGAATATAGTAGATATTACACCAATATGAATTTAGAATGAGTTCACAATAGTACCTAAGTGGTGATTTTATTTTCTTATACTAACGGAGCTTACGAGTTTTCTGTTGAGTTTTGTGTTGTGAAGTTTTCAAGTTTTGGGTAAAGATTTGATGAACTATGGAATAAGGAGTGGCAAGAGCCTAAGCGTGGGGATGCCCAAGGCACTCCAAGGTAATATTCAAGGACAACCAAGTTCCTAATCTTGGGGATGCCCCGGAAGGCATCCCCTCTTTCGTCTTCGTTTATCGGTAACTTTACTTGGAGCTATATTTTTATTCACCACATGATATGTGTTTTGCTTAGAGCGTCATTTTATTTTATTTTATTTTGCTTGCTGTTTGAATAAAATACCAAGATCAAAAATTCTTAAATGTTAGTGAGTCTTCACATAGTCACATAATTATTCAACTACTCATTGATCTTCACTTATATCTTTTGGAGTAGTTGTCATTTGCTCTAGTGCTTCACTTATATCTTTTTAGAGCACGACGGTGGTTTTATTTTGAAGAAATAGATGAACTCTCATGCTTCACTTATATTATTTTGAGAGTCTTAAACAGCATGGTAATTTTCTTTGGTTATGAAATTAGTCCTAATATGATGGGCATCCAAGAGGGATATAATAAAAACTTTCATAGAAAGCGGATTGAATACTATGAGAAGTTTGATACTTGATGATTGTTTTGAGATATGAAGATGGTAATATTAAAGTTGTGCCACTTGAGTAATTGTGAATTTGAGAAATACTTGTGTTGAAGTTTGCAAGTCCCGTAGCATGCACGTATGGTAACTGCTAGTGACAAATTTGAAACATGAGGTGTTCTTTGATTGTCATCCTTATGAGGGGCGGTCGGGGACGAGCGATGGTCTTCTCCTACCAATCTATCCCCCTAGGAGCATGCGTGTAGTGCTTGGTTTTTGATGACTTGTAGATTTTTACAATAAGTATGTGAGTTCTTTATGACTAATGTTGAGTCCATGGATTATACGCACTCTCACCTTTCCATCATTGCTAGCCTCTTCGGTACCGTGCATTTCTCTTTCTCACCTTGAGAGTTGGTGCAAACTTCATCGGTGCATCCAAACTGCGTGATATGATATGCTATATCACACATAAAACCTCCTTATATCTTCCTCAAAACAGCCACCATACCTACCTATTATGGCATTTCCATAGCCATTCCGAGATATATTGCCATGCAACTTTCCACCGTTTCATTTATTATGACATGCTTCATCATTGTCATATTGCCTTGCATGATCATGTAGTTGACATCGTATTTATGGCAAAGCCACCATGCATAATTTATCATACATGTCACTCTTGATTCATTGCCCATCCCGGTACACCGCCGGAGGAACTCATATAGAGTCATATTTTGTTCTAGTATCGAGTTGTAATCATTGAGTTGTAAATAAATAGAAGTGTGATGATCATCATTAATACAGCATTGTCCCAAATATTAAAAAAATAAGAAATAGAAAAAAAAGAAAGGCCAAAAAAAGAAGGAAGGCCCAAAAAAAGGAAAAAAGAAGGGACAATGCTACTATCCTTTTTCCACACTTGTGCTTCAAAGTAGCACCATGATCTTCATGATAGAGAGTCTCTTATTTTGACACTTTCATATACTAGTGGGAATTTTTCATTATATAACTTGGCTTGTATATTCCAACAACGGGCTTCCTCAAATGCCCTAGGTCTTCGTGAGCAAGCAAGTTGGATGCACACCCACTTAGTTTGTTTTGTTGAGCTTACATACATTTATAGCTCTAGTGCATCCGTTCCATGGCAATCCCTACTCCTTGCATTGACATCAATTGATGGGCATCTCCCTAGCCCGTTGATTAGCTGCGTCAATGTCAGACTTTCTCCCTTTTTGTCTTCTCCACACAACTCCCATCATTATATTCTATTCCACCCATAGTGCTATGTCCATGGCTCACGCTCAGGTATTGCGTGAAAGTTGAAAAGGTTTGAGAAATACTAAAGTATGAAATAATTGCTTGGCTTGTCATCGGGGTTGTACATGATGAGAGCATTTTTGTGTGAAGAAAATGAAGCATGACCAAACTATATGATTTTGTAGGGATGAGCTTTCTTTCGCCATGTTATTTTGAGAAGACATAATTGCTTAGTTAGTATGCTTGAAGTATTATTATTTTTATGTCAACATTAAACTTTTGTATTGAATCTTTCGGATCTGAACATTCATGCCACAATAGGAAAAATTACATTGAAAAATATGTTAGGTAGCACTCCACATCAAAATTTCTGTTTTTATCATTTACCTACTCGAGGACAAGCAGGAATTAAGCTTGGGGATGCTTGATACGTCTCCAACGTATCTATAATTTTTTATTGTTCCACGCTATTATATTATCAATCGTGGATGTTTTATATGCATTTATATGCTATTCATATAATTTTTGGGACTAACCTATTAACATAGAGCCCAGTGCCAGTTTCTGTTTTTCCTTGTTTTTGAGTTTTACAGAAAAGGAATACCAAACGGAGTCCAATTGACGTGCCAATTTTTGATGATTTTTATGGACCAAAAGAAGCCCCAGGAGTAAAAGAGTTGGGTCAGAAGAGTCCCGGGCTGTCCACGAGGGTGGCAGGCGCGCCCTACCCCCTGGGCACGCCCCCCTATCTTGTGGATGGCTCGGAGACCCCCCTGACGTGATACCTACACCAAAAATTCCTATAAATACATAAACCTCCAGAAAATAACCTAGATCGGGAGTTCCGCCACAAGCATCTCAGAGCCACCAAAAACCAATCGGGACCTGTTCCGCACTGCCTGTCGGAGGAACCCTCACCGCTGGCCATCTTCATCATTCCGCCCTCTCCATGACAAGGAGGGAGTAGTTCACCCTCGGTCTTTGAGGGTATGTACCAGTAGCTATGTGTTTGATCTCTCTCTCTCTCTCTCTCTCTCTCTCTCTCTCTCGTGTTCTTGATTCGGCACGATCTTGATGTATCGCGAGCTTTGCTATTACATTTGGATCTTATGATGTTTCTCCCCCTCTACTCTCTTGTAATGGTTTTAGTTTTCCCTTTGAAGTTATCTTATTGGATTGAGTCTTTAAGGATTTGAGAACACTCGATGTATGTCTTGCATGTGTTTATCTATGGTGACAATGGGATATTCATGTGATCTACTTGATGTATGTTTTGGTGATCAACTTGCGGGTTCAGTGACCTTGTGAACATATGCATAGGGGTTGGCACACGTTTTCGTCTTGAATCTCCGGTAGAAACTTTGGGGCACTCTTTGAAGTACTTTGTGTTGGTTGAATAGATGAATCTGAGATTGTGTGATGCATATCGTATAATCATACCCACTGATACTTGAGGTGACATTGGAGTATCTAGGTGACATTAGGGTTTTGGTTGATTTGTGTCCTAAGGTGTTATTCTAGTACAAACTCTATGATAGATCGAACGGAAAGAATAGCCTCGTGTTATTTTACTATGGACTCTTGAATAGATCGATCTGAAAGGATAACTTTGAGGTGGTTTCGTACCCTACAATAATCTCTTCGTTTGTTCTCCGCTATTAGTTACTTTGGAGTGACTCTTTGTTGCATGTTGAGGGATAGTTATATGATCCAATTATGTTATTATTGTTGAGAGAACTTGCACAAGTGAAAGTATAAACCCTAGGCCTTGTTTCCTATCATTGCAATACCGTTTATGCTCACTTTTATCATTTGTTACCTTGCTGTTTTTATAATTTCAGATTACAAAAACCTATATCTACCATCCATATTACACTTGTATGACCATCTCTTCGCCGAACTAGTGCACCTATACAATTTACCATTGTATTGGGTGTGTTGGGGACATAAGAGACTCTTTGTTATTTGGTTGCAGGGTTGTTTGAGAGAGACCATCTTCATCCTACACCTCCCACGAATTGATAAACCTTAGGTCATCCACTTGAGGGAAATTTGCACGTCTACAAGAAGAAGGTTGTGTAGTAGACATCAGGGGTCCTCCGAGGGGGGCACAACCCACCAGGGCGCGCCAGGCCCGCCTGGCGCGCCCAGGTGGGTTGTGCCCACCTCGGTGGCCTCCTGCACCCCCTCTTTGCACTATAAATTCCCAAATATTCCAAAACACTTGGGGTTAACCTAGATCAGAAGTTCTGCCGCCGCTGGCCTCTGTAGCCACCGAAAACCAAACATGACCCGTTTCGGCACCCTGCCAGAGGGGGGAATCATCTCAAGTGGCCATTCTCATCATCCCGGCGGCCACCACAATGAGGAGGGAGTAGTCCACCCTCGGGGCTGAGGGTTTTTACCGGTATGTGTTTTATCTCTCTTTCTCTCTCTCGTGATCTATAACATGGGCTTTGTTAATATAGTCGGATCATATGATATTTCTCCCCTCTATGCTCTTGTTGTGATGAATTGAATCTTTACCCTTTGAAGTGTTGTCATGTCGGATTGAATACTCAGGGATGAGAACACATGATATATGTCTTGCGGTATGAATACTTGAGGTGACAATTGGGGTATCGCATTGATTCACTTTATATATGTTATGGCATTCAACTCGCGGATTCCCGCGGTGATATTGGGGTAATCTATGCATAGGGGTTGATGCACGTTTTTCTCCGGTAGAAACTTCAGGGCTCTCTATAGTTATCGTGTGGATTGAGTTTTATGAATATGAACTTGCTTTGGTGTTATCTTAGTACGGACTCTAGGATAGGTCGAAAGGAAAAAATAGCTTTGTGTTATTTTAGTACGGACTCTTGAATAGATCGAACGGAAAGAATGGCTTTGAGATGGTTTTGTACCCTACAAACAATTCCTATCTTTTGTTCTCCGCTAATAGGAACTCGGGAGTGATTCTTTATTGTACTTTGAGGGATAATCGTATGATCCAACTATGTTAGCAATGTTGAGAGGTTGCACTAGTGAAAGTTCGGACCCTAGGCCTCATTTTTAAGCATTACAACACTGTTTTTGTGCCCGTTTACTATTTTTTACCTTGCTGTTTTTATTTATTCAGATTATAAAAACCAATACTCCCTCCGTTCACTTTATAAGTCATTTAAGACAACTGAAAATAGATCACTTTGCATGCTGTCTGAAATGTCTTCAAGAACTTATAAAAGTGAACATAGGGAGTATATACTATCCATATTACACTTTTATAACCATCTCTTCGCCGAACTAGTGAACTTATACAATTTGCCATTGTATTGGGTGTGTTGGGGACACAAGAGATTGCTTGTATTTGGTTGCAGGGTCATTTGAGAGAGACCATCTTCATTCTACACCTCTCACGGATTGATAAACCTTAGGTCATCCACTCGAGGGGAAATTGCTACTGTCCTACAGAACTCTGCGCTTGGAGGCCCAACACGTATCTACAAGAATAAAGTTGCATAGTAGACATCAAGCTATTTTCTGGCGCCGTTGCCGGGGAGGTGAGTGCTTGAAGGTATATCTTTAGATCTTGCAATTGAATCTTTTAGTTTGTTGTTTTATCACTAGTTTGGTTTATAAAAAGAAAACTACAAAAAAATGCAACTTAGGTTGCATCCTATTATTGATCATCTTTATAATATCTTTCTTGAAAATGATGGTTCGGAAAATATGCTCAATTGTTAGAAGAAGAAGTCAACAAAATGTTTGGCACAAAATATTTGAATGATGAGCATGATTGCAATGTTGTTAGTATGAATTCGTTGAATATCCATGATGCTAATGATAGGCAAAGCTACAAGCTTTTGGATGCTATATTTGATGAATATGATATTTTTAGTTCCCCAAGATTTGATGTACAAATTTGTTATAATGATTGCATGCCTCCTATTTATGATGATTATAATGATGAAAGTGGATTTGGAGAGGCCATGACTTTATTTGGTGATGAATCCACCATTTTGGATGAGGCTTCAATTGATTATGATAACAAAGTTGCTATCTATGATGATTATGGTGATGAGATGTATGCTATAAAGAATAATGATAACCATGAAACTTGTCATCATGATTTTAATTTTCACTCTCTTGATAGTTATTTTGTTGAGTTTGCTCCCACTACTATTGATGAGAAGAAATTTGCTTATATGGAGAGTAATAAGTTTTCTATGCTTTTGTGTCATGAAAAGAATGCTTTATGTGATGGTTATATTGTTGAATTTGTTCATGATGCTACTGAAATTATTATGAGGGAGGAACTTATTCTTGTAGGAATTGCAATAATATCAAGTTTCCTCTCTTTGTGTTGAAAATTTTGAACTTGTGCTTGTTTTGCCTTCCTATGCTAGTTGATTCTTGCTCCCATAAATTGTTTTCTCACAAAACCCCTATGCATAGGAAGTGTGTTAGACTTAAATGTGCTTGTCATATGCTTCATGATGCTCTCTTTATGTTTCAATTCTTATCTTTTATGCGAGCATCATCGAAATCATCATGCCTAGCTTAAAAGGCATTAAAGAAAAGAGCTTGTTCGGAAAAAACCCAACACTTTTACCTATTGTTTTTGTGTGTTCACATGATTAGGCTACTGTAGTAATCATGTTTTATAGCTTTTGTTTCAATAAAGTGCCAAGTAAAGCCTTTGGGATCATGTTGGATGATAGTTGATTTGATCTTACTAAAAACAGAAACTTTTGTGCTCACGAAAATAATTTTCATTTTTAACAGAAGAGTGCTTTTGAGTTTATTCCTTTTGCATAAGATTAATATACAAATTGCTCACGTGGTCCTATATTTACAGAATTTTTGGAGTAGCAGAAGTATGGTAGTTATCCAGATCATTACAGACTGTTCTGTTTTTGACAAATTCTGTTTTCAATGCATAATTTTCTTGTTTTCTAGTTTCTATGGCTTATATTACTCAATATAAATTGTAGAAACGATATGCTACAGTAGGCATTGTGTGAGAACTATTATGAATCTTGTCTTTGTCAGTACCAAAAGTGGAATGGTTTGCTCTTTATCATACTAACCTATCTCACAAAGTTCCGTTAAGTTTTGTGTGATTGAAGTTTTCAAGTTTTGGGTGAGATGTCGATATGAGGAGAATAAGGAGTGACAAGACCCTAAGCCTGGGGATGCCCAAGGCACCCCAAGGTAATATTCAAGGAATATCCAAGCAACTAAGCTTGGGGATGCCCCGGAAGGCATCCCCTCTTTCGTCTCCAACAATATCGGTAACCTTACTTAAAGCTATGTTTTCATTCGTCACATGATATGTGTTTTGCTTGGAGCATCCATTTATTTTTTTAGGATTTGCTTGCTGTTATTTAGGATAACGTTTTGCATCTTTTATTTCAATAAAAGTGGCATTAATACCCTTTGCCATGCTTATTTTACAAGTATACATGTTGTTGTTTGAAAACACAAAGTTTATCGATGTTACAAAAATTCCCGAGGAAAGTCAGAATGTGATAAAATGTTGAAACTTTTTCCATATTAAACTCTGGTAAATTTTATACAGTGTGGTAAGTTTTCATAATGTTTGGAGGTGAATAAATATTGATACTCTTGCATTCTTTATAGACTGTACTATTTTGGCAGATTCTGTTTTGTTTGCATATGCTTGCTTGTTTAATGATTATGTTTGAAGATAAAGTATTAAATATGCAGAGGCATTTAGTATGCAATGTTAAATAATAATTTTAGTGATTTGATATAGTAAAGAATGATAAGGTTTTTGCATTGGTTTATTCTAACTTATCTCACGAGTTCTTGTTGAGTCTTGTGTGGATGAAGCTTTTGAGATTTAGGAAAAACGTGATATGAGAGGAATTAAGACACAAAAGCTCAAGCTTGGGGATGCCCAAGGCATCCCAAGATAATATTTCAAGAATCTCAAGCATCTAGGCTTGGGGATGCCCTGGTAGGCATCCCACCTTTCCTCTACAACAATTATCGGTTAGTATTAGTTGAGCCTAAGTTTTTGCTCCTTCACATGATGTGTGCTATTCTTAGAATATCATTTTATTTTGTTTTTACTTGATGTTTTAATAAAATACTTAGATATGGAACTTTTAAATAAGATAGAGTCCTCAAATAGCTACCTATTTACTTAACTACTCGCATGATCTTCACTTATATCTTTTTGGAGTAGCTTGTCATTTACTCTTGTGCTTCACTTATATCCTATGAGTAAATTGTTGAATAAATTGAATATCATAAAGTTGAAATCATATCATGCCTAGTGGTATCTTCACATTGGGTTTAGAAAGTGAAATCTTTTGAGGCTTGACAATCGCAATATTGGTCATACAAGCAACTCACGAATAATTACTATAAGGAAGAGAACTTTCACATGCAAATATACTATCCTAGAAATCTTTTGTGATTGTGAGCCCCCATCAAAATATTATATGCCAAAATTGTTGACGTTGGACAAGGAAGACAATGTAATGATTTATGTTGGCTCATGTTCACATAGAAGTCATATTGTCATAGATCCTTGAACATGTGGTGCTTGCCCCCCTTCTTTGCTAGCCAAAAATTTCGGCACCAAGTAGAGATACTACTTGTGCATCCAAAAACCCTTAAACCCAAATCTTATTTTCAAGAGTCCACCATAACTACCTAAGGATTGAGCAAGATCCTTCAAGTAAGTTGTCAGGCAATAAAAATTGCTTCTAAAAGTGTTAGATCATTTAGTGTAAGAGAAAATTGAGCGTTGTACGAACTTGTGATGGTAGAGCAATAAAAGCGACAGACTGCATAATAAAGGTTGCTATCATAAGGGGCAATATAACGTGACGTTCTCTTGCACTAAGGGGTTGAGCATACAAACAAATAAGCGCATGGCAACCTCTGCTTCCCTCTACGAAGGGCCTATCTTTTACTATTCAGTATTTACTTTTATGCAAAGAGTCAAAGTTTTTCTCTCTATTCCTTTTTATTTTTCTCTTTTGGCAAGCATCATGTGGTGAGGAAAGATCTAGGCACATATCTCCAGTTGAATATGGGTAGCATGAGTTATTATTGTTGACATCACCCTTGCGGTGAATGCGTTGGGAGGCAAAACAATAAGCCCATATCTTTTTATGTGTCCGGTTGAAACGTTTTGCTCATGTGTACAAGGTGAGTGTTAGCAATCATAGAAGACTATATGATGGTTGAGTATGTGGAGTTCTTACTTAAACTCTGTTGAATAAGTTGAATTGCAATTGCTTGGTGACTGAGAACATAGGTAGTTGGGTTTCAAGAGAATTCATTGTTTGAACCTTAACATGTGAATTGGTTGCTACTATAACATGAGAAGTTTTATGAGAAAGAAATGTTGTTATGATGCTAGGAAAAGTGATTGAAATTATCATTGATCAAACTTGTGCACTTTCCTAGCATTCACACTTCATAAATTATTTCTTTTATCATTTACTTACTCGAGGACGAATAGGAATTAAGCTTGGGGATGCTGATACGTCTCCAACGTATCTATAATTTATGAAGTATTCATGTTGTTATTTTATCATTCTTAGATGTTTTACAATAATTTTATAGTCATTTTATATCATTTTTTGGGACTAACCTATTGACATAGTGCCAAGTGCCAGTTGCTGTTTTTTACATGTTTTTTACATCGCAGAAAATCAATATCAAACAGAGTCCAAACACCGCGAAACTTTTTGTGGATTTTTATGGGCCAGAAGACTCCCGATGGGCCAGAGCAGCATCTGGGGGCTTCCCCGAGGGGGGCACAATCCACCAGGGTGCGCCAGGCCCCCCTGGCGTGCCCAGGTGGGTTGTGCCCACCTCGGTGGCCTCCCGCACCCCCTCTTTGCACTTTAAATTCCCAAATATTCCAAAACCCTTGGGGGTTAACCTAGATCAGAAGTTCCATCACTGCAGGCCTCTGTAGCCACCGTAAACCAATCTAGACCTGTTCCGGCACCCTGCTGGAGGGGGAATCATCTTCGGTGGCTATATTCATCAACCCGGCGGCCACCACGATGAGAAGGGAGTACTCCACTCTTGGGGCTGAGGGTTTGTACCAGTAGCTATGTGTTTTTATCTCTCTCTCTCTCTCTCTCTCGTGATCTATATCATGGGCTTTGTGAATATAGTCGGATCATATGATGTTTCTCCCCTCTATGCTCTTGTTGTGATGAATTGAATCTTTATCCTTTGAAGTTTTGTCATGTCGGATTGAATATTCAGAGATGAGAACACATGATATATGTCTTGCGGTATGAATACTTGAAGTGACAATTGGGGTATGTTATGGCATTCAACTCGCGGATTCCCGCGGTGATATTGGGGTAATCTATGCATAGGGGTTAATGCACGTTCTTCTCCGGTAGAAATTTTGGGGTCTCTCTATAGTTCCTTGTGTGGATTGAGTTTTATGAATATGAACTTGCTTTGGTGTTATCTTAGTACAGACTCTAGGATAGATCGAACGGAAAAAATAGCTTTGTGTTATTTTAGTACGAACTCTTGAATAGATCGAACGGAAAGAATAGCTTTGAGATGGTTTCGTACCCTACAAACAATTCCTATCTTTTGTTCTCCGCTAATAGGAACTCGGGAGTGATTCTTTATTGTACTTTGAGGGATAATCATATGATCCAACTATGTTCGCACTGTTGAGAGGTTGCACTAGTGAAAGTACGGACCCTAGGCCTCATTTTTAAGCATTGCAACACCATTTTTGTGCCCGTTTACTATTTTCTACCTTGCTGTTTTTATTTATTCAGATTATAAAAACCAATATCTACTATCCATATTACACTTTTATCACCATCTCTTCATCGAACTAGTGCACCTATACAATTTGCCATTGTATTGGGTGTGTTGGGGACACAAGAGATTGCTTGTATTTAGTTGGAGGCTCGTTAAAGAGAGACCATCTTCATCCTACACCTCTCACGGATTGATAAACCTTAGGTCATCCACTTGAGGGAAAATTGCTACTGTCCTACAAAACTCTGCGCTTGGAGGCCCAACACGTGTCTACAAGAATAAAGTTGCATAGTAGACATCAAGTGCGAGCGCCTACATCAGAACTTACGGCACGAGGCTAGGTGCAGGCTGTTCAAGACTACTACACCTCGACTAACATTAGGAGGGCCAAGAAGAAGTGCCACCACAAGTATCTGAGTAGGGAGAAGTACATGAAGGTAATTACCTATTCTTAAGGCCTTGTACTTAGTTTCCTTGATTTCATTCGTAGGCGTAGTGCTGAAATTTCTCTTTGCCAAACTTAGGTGCCCCCGAGATGGTGTGCGGATATGATGGACTATTGGGAGGCGTTGGTGGATGAATGGTGCTCTCCCCAATGGCTAGCCGAACACAACAAGGCCGGGGATAAGCGTTCCCAAATGTGAGGTGTGCCACACCATCAAGGGAGCTCCAACCTGTTTGAGTACAGGGATCACTGGGTATGTGGTTTCAACCCTTAACGATTCATGCAATTTCATTCTTCATGCTAACTTCAGCCCTTAACTAATATGTTGTTCCTCTCTTTTAGGCGAAACACAACAAGAAGGAAGTGCCACCGCTGTACAACCTCTATGCCATGGCCCATATGGCCCCGTTCAATAAGGCCAAGGCATTCTCTGAGGATGACCTCATCATCCAGAGAGCTTCACCAACATCTCCTCCCATAACAAGCTCATGAGGTACAGAGACTTTGGGAAGGCGACGAAAGGGGATGACTTCAACCCGAGCCAGAGTCCTTTTGATACAGAGCTCGTGATGCTATCTGGTGATGGGAGGAAACATGGCTCGGTAGCCATTGGGGATGGACTAATACGTTGTCCTAGTAGTCTCCCGGAGATCAAGAAGCGCCACGCGAGGTCTCTTCCTGAGATACCGGCTCGACCACGGCCAGTGGACCTTGCCATCGAGGCTAGGGCCCAGGAGCTTCTGGCGGAGGCAAACAGGCAGGCCAAGGAGAGGGAGATCGAACTGGAGCAGAGGACGACTAGGATGCTGGAGGAGGAGAGGAACCAGAACGACGCGTCTCACCGGAACCTATACGAGCTCCCCGTGGTAAGTTTCTCCTGCTTATTAGCCAAATCATGCATGTAATGTTTGTTTCATTACTAACTAATATGACTGACTCGTAAAAACAAAATGTGCAGTCCGTGTGAAAGAAAAACGGTCAGACCCCTCCGCCGATGCCTCGGATTGGTATAGCGGACACGGTGAGTTTCATTTGAATGGTCATTAGTTACTAGTATTCACATTTCAGTTGCAACAAGCTAACGAGACATTGCAAATGATCTTTGGTGTAGCATGCCTCCCAATAAGCATAGACCGATCCTTCTCCGTCTCGCACTGGCGCAACCCCCACCCCGATCGGTCCTTCTCCGTCTGACATTGGCGTAAAGCCGACCGGTCCTTCACCTCCATGATGATGGTAAGTTTTCTCTAGTGTTTTGCCTACCAAATGCATAAAGACCTAGACTTACCTTTATTTCCTCCAAAATGGTTACCATAATGACCTAGACTTAGCTAATCTTCCTACAAAATGACATAATTAGCTTACTTAGCTCCAAAATGATCTATACTTGACTAAATAGGCTCTAATATGCTTAGTTACCTACATTAGCTAAATAAAGACCTACACTTAGCTTACTTATGTAAAAAATGGCATAATATGCTTAGTTAACTCAAAAATGTCATAATTAGTTAAGTTAGCTCCAAAATGACTCATTTTACCTAGGTTTGCTCCAATATGATCCATTTTACCCACGTTAGCTCCAATATGATCCATTTCAGATAGGTTAGCTCCAATATGATCCATTTTACCCATGTTAGCTCCAATATGATCCATTTTAGATAGGTTAGCTCCAAAATGATCCATTTTACCTACGTTAGCTCAAAAATGGCATAATTACTTATGTTAGCACAAAAATGACCTATACTTACCTTAATTTCCTCCAAATTGACATAATAAGGTTAGTTAGCTAAAAATGGCATAATTACCTATGTAAGCTCTAAAATGACACAAATAAGGAATAAGAAGAAGAAAAACAAGGAAGAGGAGAAAAAGAAAGAATAGAAGAAGAAAGAGAAGAAAAAGAAAGAACAAAAGAAGAAGAATGAGAACGAAAAGGGTAAAAACCTTGTTCTTCTTCTAGTCTTCTTCTTCTTCTAGTCTTCTTATTCTTCTTCTTCTTCTTCTTCTTCTTCTTCTTCTTCTTCTTCTTCTTCTTCTTCTTCTTCTTCTAGTCTTCTTCTTCTTCTTCTCCAAAATGACCTAAGTTAGATCTAAGTTAGCTCTAATATGCTTAGTTACCTAGGTTAGCTCAATAATGACCTATACTTAGCTGCTTTATATCAAAAATGGCATAATATGCTTAGTTCACTCAAAAAAGACATAATTAGCTAGGTTGGCTCCATTTTACTTACGTATGCTTACTTCTTCTTCTTCTTCTTCATTTTCTTCTTCTTCTTCTAGTTTTCTTCTTCTAACTTTCTTGTTTCCCATTTTGCAGATTTCATTTACTTCACGGAAGCTTGCATGGATGGAGTGTTCCCTTTCTGCTTTTCTTTTGTATCGATGAACAATGTAGAACTTGTTATATGGATGGATGGATAGGTGTTGGATGAACAATGTGAAACTATTGTAATATGTATGGATGGAACTATGTGTTGGTTATGTATGTATGATGAAACTTGTGTGTTGGGTATGTCATATGTCTGCTGTGAAATTTGTGTGTTGAAGTTGTGTGTTGAAATTGAATGAATTTATGAAAAAAAAAACAGGGGCTATACAGGCTCTTTGCCATCAGCCAGCAGACGGTAAAGCTGCCATGTGGCAGCTACCTGCGCAACCTGGGGCATTGGCTGGCCTATTTGGTTACTTTACCGTCAACTGGTAGACGACAAAGAGTGTTGCACCTTTGCCGTCCGTCGGCGGACGGCACAACATGACATGTGGCAGCACCTGGGGGCTGGCCTATTTCGCTACTTTGTCGTCCGCTAGCAGACGGCAAAGGTGCAATGGTCTTTGCCGTCTGCCAGCGGACGGCAAAGCACGCCGTTAACCCCTTAACGGACCTAACCTGGCACTTGTGCCATCTAGGCTCTTTACCGTCCGTTGGCGGATAACAAAGAGCGTTTCATCCTTGTCGTCCGCCAGCAGACGACAAAGAGCCCTTCGCCATAGCCTATTCAGCTGGACCTGTTGCTGTCTGCTGGCGGACGGCAAAGGCCTTTACCGTCAGCCAGGAATGCCTTTGCCGTCAGCCATGGCAGACGACAAAGTGCCTGATTCCTGTAGTGTCATGAGGATTCGGATGACGTATCCATCACGAATTCCGAGGTGGAGATCGTGATGAATCATCGACGACTAAAAGAGGCCATGCGTGCTCTAGTTTTTACTAAGCAGGAATTTACTGCCCTCAGCTCCGTGGATGCATATATTCGAGCCGCCCGGGACGGGCTTGCTGGAGTTACTCAACTGTTTTCAAAGGATATGCAGGTAATGGTTTGTGCAATTTTAATAGATATATGCCAGTAGCCCCCGAGACTTGCAGCGGTTAGGCCAACCGATTTAAGGATCATTCCGACCGCAGGTTTTCAGAGAGAAGAACAACGCGTTGTCCCAGGAGCTGAAAACGAGCCAGATAAAACTGCATGCCGCCACCTCAGAGCTTGAGGAAATGAAGAAAGCCACAATGACCATTGATCAAAAGAACTCAAGGAGGAACATGATAAACAAGCCGAAGAAATAAAGAGCTTAAAGGCTCAATTATCATACGCATAAAAAGAGACCAAAAAGTTGAAAGGCGGCATATTCGGTATGACCATTTGAACCAGGTCTGTTAACCGGACGGCCTGAAGAAGAAGTGTCCGGATTTCGAGCGACGTGCTAAAAGAGCTGGCAGTGGTGCATGAGCGGGCCCGGAAGGCCATGAGAAGTATGGCCAAGGCCTTGTGGCCATCCGATGCCCCTCCAGAAAGTATGGAGGGGTTGGCGAACCTGTTCAAAGGTGCCCGACACTGTTTTGAGATATGGAAGGCATTCGCATGCCCTGAATGTGCACGAGAGGCATGGGCGATGGTGAAAATGCGCTACACCGGGCTCGATCCGAATCATATGGCCTGAGTTGGACCTCAGGGACCGGACGGAAAAGAGATTCCCGTGAACTTGGTATATGACCAAGTGATGATAGCTGCGAAATATTCATAAGAACACTATAGCTTAGACAGTCTTATAGATGACATAGATAAAGAGTAGGCGTTCGATTCAATGTATCAATGTACTTGCACCATCGAACTTTATCTCCAACCAAACATGTTAAATTTTTTCATCGCAGGCTTTCGGCTTCAACCTCCGAACCAAGAAGGGGGAGTGTTTTCGGATACCATGGTGGAATGTAAGAAACATTCCTTATGTCCAGAAACCAGGCAATCTAGTTATATTACTCAAACAGACAAAATTTGTTCGGGGAGTTATGTTATATTACTATTTAACATAAGAAACGTCTTCCAGGGAAAATAGTTCCGTTAAGGGTCCCTTTCCTTGGGTTGGCATGCTTTAATTATGCATGCCTAGGCCTTGATCTGATTTACGGGGATCCTATCCCGTATTTGTTACAAGAATTAATAAACGTAAACAATCCGTCGTTGCTTGCCGACCAATTATTCTCTTAAGAACGCTAGCTTTCGGCTTCACCCGTCTCAGGTACAGATCCAGATTACCCGGTTGTAACAATCGTAGAGGTGCTCCCTTTACACCCTAGACGAACAATCGGGAACGTAGGGTATAAACACAGGAGCAAGGCAACCCAGCTTGGCAAAAACTTAAGTCATAGAGGTGCATATAATGGCAAAAAGTGTATATAACAAATGACTAAACAATGTAAGCGACAAGCTTTTAGTAATAAGCTTCGTCAAAGAAGCCCCCAGTCATAGTGGGGTGTATACATTTAAAGATGTGTACCCCTAACAGTTCGGCAGATCCAAACATACCCTGGGATATAAAAAAGGAAAAAATAAAAATAAAAGGAACCTAGAAAAAATAAAAAAGGATGTGGCCGAACTATCCGTAGAATTATCGGAGCCAAACAGTGTTCCATGGATTCGGCTCAAGGCGATTATCCGATGCATTACGAATGCGATAGGCTCCTCATGTGAGAACTTCATATATGATGAAGGGCCCCTCCCATCTTGGTTTCAGCTTATCCTTCTTCTTCTCTGGGAGACGTAAGATGAGTTTGCCGACATTATAAGTCTTGGCCCGCACTTCTCTGCATTGGTATCGCCTAGCCTGTTGTTGATAAAATGCGGAACGGGCTCTTGCAATATCACGCTCCTCTTCAAGGCCGTCTAGGTCGTCCTACCGACTGAGCTCGGCTTCTCTCGTTTTGTACATGCGCACTCAAGGTAAGTCATGAATAATGTCACAGGGCAAGACAGCTTCTGCATCGTATACCATGAAAAAAGGTGTATATCCGGTCGTTCGATTAGGCGTAGTTCGCAGCCCCTAGAGCACGGAATCGAGTTCCTCAACCCAGTGCTTATCTGACTCCCGTAGGGAGCGCACCAGTATGGGTTTAATACCACTCATTATCAAGCCATTGGCCCGTTCAACCTGACCGTTTGTTTGAGGGTGGTAGACGGATGCATAGTCGAGTTTAATGCCCAAGTTAGCACACCAGTTTTTCACCTCATCGGCTGTAAAATTGGAGCCATTATCAGTGACGATGCCATGTGGGACACCATAACGGTGTACCACGCTGGATATAAAGTCGATCACTGGCCCTGCTTTAGCCGTTTTTACTGGTTTGGCCTCTATCCACTTAGTGAATTTATCCACCATAACCAGTAAATATTTCTTCTTGTGGATTACCACTTTAAGGGGTCCGACCATATCGAGCCCCTAGACCACGAAGGGACAAGTAATGGGGATTATTCTTAAGGAAGTGGGAGGCATATGACTTTGATTGGAGAAAAGCTGACATCCCGCACAACGTTGGACAAGGGCTTGTGCGTCTGCTCGGGCCGTTGGCCAGAAAAATCCTGTCCGGAAGGCCTTGCTTACGAGGGCCCGAGCTGCGGTGTGATGGCCACCCAGACCAACATGTATTTCAGCCAAGAGTTGCCGTCCCTCCTCTTTGGAGATGCACCTTTGGAGGACTCCTGTAGGGCTTTTCTTGAACAATTCACCCTCGTGAACTTTGTAGGCTTTGATACGTCTCCAACGTATCTATAATTTTTGATTGTTCCATGTTATTATGATATCTGTTTTGGATGTTTAATGAGCTTTACTATGCACTTTTATATTATTTCTGGGACTAACCTATTAACCGAAGGCCCAGTGCAAATTGCTGTTTTTTTTGCCTATTTGAGTGTTTCGCAGAAAAGGAATATCAAATGGAGTCCAAACGGATGAAACCTTTGGGAGAGTTATTTTTGGAACAAACGCAATCCAGGAGACTTAGAGTGGACGTCAAGAAAGAAACAAGGAGGCCACAAGGCAGGAGGGCGTGCCCAGGGGGGTAGGCGCGTCCCCACTCTCGTGGGCCTCTCGTGACTCCACCGACCTACTTCTTTCGCCTATATATACTCATATACCCTGAAAACATCCGAGAGCACCACGAAACCCTATTTCCACCGTCGCAACCTTCTGTACCCGTGAGATCCCATCTTGGGGCCTTTTCCGGCGCTCCGCTGGAGGGGGAATCGATCACGGAGGGCTTCTACATCAACACCATAGCCTCTCCGATGATGTATGAGTAGTTTACCACAGACCTTCGGGTCCATATTATTATCTAGATGGCTTCTTCTCTCTTTGGATCTCAATACAAAGTTCTCCTCGATTCTCTTGGAGATCTATTCGATGTAATTCTTTTTGCGGTGTGTTTGTTGAGATCCGATGAATTGTGGGTTTATGATCAAGATTATATATGAACAATATTTTAATCTTCTCTGAATTCTTTTATGCATGATTTAATTATCTTTGCAAGTCTCTCCGAATTATCAGTTTGGTTTGGCCTACTAGATTGTTCTTGCTTCCAATGGGAGAAGTGCTTAGTTTTGGGTTCTATCTTGCGGTGTCCTTTCCCAGTGACAACAGGGGCAGCAAGGCACATATTGTATTGTTGCCATCGAGGATAAAAAGATGGGGTTTATATCATATTGCTTGAGTTTATCCCTCTACATCATGTCATCTTGCCTAATGCGTTACTCTATTCTTATGAACTTAATACTCCAGATGCATGTTGGATAGCGGTCGATGTGTGAAATAATAGTAGTAGATGCAGAATCATTTTGGTCTACTTGTCACGGACGTGATGCCTATATACCTGATCATGCCTATATATTCTCATAACTATGCGCTTTTCTATCTATTGCTCGACAGTAATTCGTTCACCCACCGTAAATTATGCTATCTTGAGAGAAGCCACTAGTGAAACCTATGCCCCCGGGTCTATTTTCCATCATATGATTTTCCTATCAATTTACTATTCGTTCTGTCTTTTATTTTGCAATCTTTACTTTCCAATCTATATCATAAAAATACCAGAAATACTTATCTTATTATCTTTATCAGATCTCACTTTTGCAAGTGGTCGTGAAGGGATTGACTACCCCTTTATCGCGTTGGTTGCAAGGTTCTTATTTGTTTGTGTAGGTACGAGGCGATTTGTGTGTGGTCTCCTACTGGATTGATACCTTGGTTCTCAAAACTGAGGGAAATACTTACGCTACTTTGCTGCATCACCCTTTCCTCTTCAAGGGAAAACCAACGCATGCTCAAGAGGTAGCTGGCCTTAGAGCGCCGAACAATGCGACGAGCCTCGTTTTGATCATCAAGAAGCTCCTGCCTATTAAGGTACGCCAGGAAGGGTTCGGTCCATGGAGCAATAACAGCCATGATCTCATGAGCAAAGGGAGTTACATCGGTATCCGGACCCTCCATGATGTGTGTATTGTGTTTGGCTGACGGGGCGTGATTAGGCCAGCATTGGCGTCTCCGCTCTCGTCCTGCCATACCACGGATGGCTTGAAGAGCCTTTCCACAAAGGTATTGGGTGGGATGGGGTCGCGCTTGGCGCCCATTCGAGCGAGTATGTCAGCTGCCTGATTAATGTCTCAAGCGACGTGATGAAATTCAAGCCCCTCGAACCGAGCCGATATTTTTAGTACGGCGTTTCGATATGCCACCATTTTTGAATCTTTTGCATCGAAATCTCCATTTACCTGAGATATTGCGAGGTTTGAATCGCCGCGCACCTCTAGGCGTTGTATGCCCATGGAGACATCCATGCGGAGACTGTAGAAGTGCCTCATATTCGGCTGCATTATTGGAGTCCATATACATGATTTGTAGTATGTAGCGGACTGTGTCCCCCGTAGGGGATGTCAAGATGACACCATCCCCCAGTCTGGCTAGCATTTTAGAGTCGTTGAAGTACATGGTCCAGTTGGAGCATGAATTGTACTCTTTAGGGAGCTCGGCTTCCGTCCACTCGGCGACGAAGTTGGCCAGCACCTGAGATTTAATAGCTCGGCGCGGCTTGTATGTTATCTCAAATGGTAAGAGCTCAATGACCCATTTAGCTATGTGGCCGGTGCCATCCCTGTTGTTTATAATGTTGTTGAGTGGTACTTTGGATGCTAGCATGATCGAACACTCTTGAAAATAATGCCGAAGTTTTCAGGATGCCATAAAGGCCGCATAAGCTATCTTTTGGTAGTGAGGGTATCGGATTTGCATGGTGTAAGGACCGTCGATACGTAGTACACTAGCTTTTGGATGGGGAATTTACGTCCCTCTTCCCCTCGTTCTACGATGAGTACAACGCTCACTACCTGGTGAGTTACGGATATATAAAGCAGCATAGGCTCGCCAACACTTGGGGCGGCTAGGATTGGGTTACCTGCTAATAAGGTTTTTATTTCTTCCAATCCGGCTATGGCCGCATCCGTCCATTTGAAGTTGTCGGTGCATCTAAGCAACCTGTAAAGTGGTAATGCTTTTTCCCCTAATCTGGAGATGAAATGGCTCAAAGCCGCTATGCACCCTGCTAATTTTGGGACCTGCTTTAAGTCTGTTGGTATAGCCAATTGCGACAAGGCTCGGATTTTAGCTGGGTTTGCTTAAATTCCTCTATTGGAGACGATGAACCCTAATAGCTTTCCAACTGGAACACCGAAGACGCATTTTTCCGGATTGAGCCGTATGCCATATGTTCGAAGGTTGTCAAACGTGAGGCGGAGATCGTCCACCAATGATTCGACGTGTTTGGTCTTGATGACCACGTCGTCCACATATGCTTCTACCGTTCTTGCCGATTTGTTTTTCCAAGCATGTTTAAATCATGCGTTGGTAAGTGGCACTAGCATTTTAAGCCCAAAAGGCATAGTGTTGAAACAGAAAGGCCCGTACGGGGTGATGAACGCCGTTGCAGCCTGATTGGAATCCTTCATTTCAACCTGATGGTATCTGGAGTAAGCATCGAGGAAACACAATGAATCGTGTCCGGCGGCCGCATCAATAATCTGGTCAATGCAGGACAACGGGAAGGGGTCTTTAGGGAAAGCCTGGTTGAGGTCCTTTAAATTGACGCAAAGGCGCCAAGATTTATCCTTCTTTGGCACCATGACCAAGTTGGCCAGCCAATCCGGGTGTTTGATTTCTCTGATGAACCCAGCCTCGAGTAGTTTGGCTAGCTACTCTCTCATAGCTTGTCATTTGGGTTCAGAGAATCATTGAAGCGTTTGCTTGACTGGTTTGAACCCTTTGATAATGTCGAGGCTATGTTTGGCCAGTCTGCGTAGGATCCCGGGCATGTCAGAAGGGTGCCAGGAAAAGATATCCCAATTCTGACGTAGGAACGCGCATAAGGCGGCGTCTGTCATCGGATCCAGTTGTGTTCCAATGGACGCTATTTTATTGGGATCCGTTAGGTGCACTTGAAATTAACTATTTCATCTGCTGGCTTGAAAGAGGTGGATTTAGGTCTCTTATCAAGAATCACATCATCCTTGTCCATCATGGATCATAGGGTGGTTAGTTCTTCGGCCGCAAGGGCTTCGGATAGTGCCTCAAGGGCCAAGGATGCGGTTTTGTTTTCGGCACAGAGTGCTTTATCCGGATCACTCGTAACTGTGATTATTCCATTAGGCCCTGGCATTTTAAGCTTCATGTACCCGTAATGGGGTATGGCTTGGAAGCGTGAGAAAGTGTCCCGCCCTAAAAGGGTGTGATATCCGCTATTGAAGGGAGCCACCTAGAAGAGCAACTCTTCAGACCTGTAATTCTCCGGCGTGCCGAATACAACATCAAGTTTGATTTTTCCTGAACATCATGCTTCTGGAATGGGGATGATGCCTCGAAAGGTGGTACTTCTTTGCTCGATGCATGTTCTGTCATTATGCATTTTGTCGAGCGTGTACTCGTAGACGAGGTTAAGCCCACTGCCCCGTCCATGAGCACTTTGGTAAGTCGTAAGCCATCCACAATTGGGTTTAGAACCATGGCGGTGGGTGCCTGGACAGATCAGGCCCTTGGTTCATCGTCAGCAGTGAAGGTTATTGTCGCGTCGTTCCATGGGCTCATTGTGGTTACTTGGTGAATTTCGGCGAGGTCGCGGAGCGCCCTCTTATGCCGATTATTTGAAGAGAAAGTACCAAAGACTATAAAGACGTTGATATTTTCATCCTCCGAAGAATGCTTCTCTGGAGTAGCGGTGGCGAGGATGGCCTCGCCACTTTTAGCCACTTGCTGGAGTACCCAACATGCCCGAAGGTTGTGAGTTGGTTCGGTTCTTGGCACCACATGTATCTGATAGGGCTTGTCGAGGAGTTCGTCAAGAACGGACCTATATCCCGCGAAGGGTTTGTTTTTCTTGTCGACGGGCTTATGATCGGGTGCCTCGTAAGGGTGTACCTGTTTTGCCCGGGCAGTGCACTGCTTAAAGGCAGCATGTTCCAATTGGGGTTTTTGGGCCTTCCATGTGTTTTCCATCGCGCAGTACTTCCGTACTACATGCGATAGTTCTATGAAACTCTGTATGCGACGGCTGTCGAGGGCATTCCGAATTCCCTCATCTGTAAAATTGCGATGAAAGACCGAGACTGCATCGTCGTCGCAGCAATCTTTAATCGTGTTTTTGACAAGTAGGAACCTGGCCCAAAAGTATGGACTGTTTTCTGAGGTTGCTACCATACATACATCAGGTCATATATGTCTGGAGGGCCTGAATTACTTGGAGAGTATTGATTGTGGTGGGTGGGTGGGCTGAAACTTGAACCCTGACCCAAAATTGTGTCCGGAGCTTGAAAAATCTCCGAGGTCACTGGTTCGGGTCCGGGAAGATCCAAGTGCTCCTCGGACCCAAAGTCCGACCTTGAGTTTGGGGGACGCGGGGTCTCATCCGAAGGAAGGGTATCCGGTTCAATGGGTTCGGAGATCCGAACATAGTTGGTTTTTAATTTAGGGGAAGAAGCGTTTTCGGCTCGTTCCTCGACGAACGCCACCAGGTGAGTAATTGGCGGGAGATTAATTTCCCTCTGGTCAGGTTTAAGCCTGATCAGATCATAATCCGTTGAAAGCCCCAGGGCGGCAATGCAATCTAGCAGCTCGTTTAAGGACGAGACATCCGCCGAATCCATCTTTTCGGAGTGTTCGAGACCGATGCAGAGGTGATGTTTGGCAATCGGGGGGGGGGGGGGGACGCCATCAGCTTGATGGCCGTGTAGGCATCCACGGTGAAATCGCCGAGCTGGAGGACCTGTCCTGAAGTCAGGCTCCTTCCGGAAGTGATATCGTTGTTGATGACAAGGCGGGCCATAGATCACTTTTCGTGACTGCATAGCGGAGCTCTCAACGAAAGAACCAATGTCAGTGAGGGAGTCCTGGACTAAGGGGTCCTCAGGCGTCCGGCCTGTTACTCATTGGGCCGGACTGATGAGTTGTGAAGACACGAAGACCAAAGACTATACCCGTGTCCGGATTGGGCTCTCCTTGGCGTGGGAGGCAAGCTAAGAGACCGACTATGAAGATTCCCTCTTATGTAACCGACCTCATGTAACCCTAGATCTCTCCGGTGTCTATATAAACCGGAGAGCATAGTCCGGATAGGACAGATTCATTACCATATACTCATAGGCTCGGCTTCTAGGGTTTAGCCATTACGATCTCGTGGTAGATCAACTCTTGTAACACTCATATTCATCAAGATCAATCAAGCAGGAAGTAGGGTATTACCTCCATAGAGAGGGCCCGAACCTGGGTAAACATCGTGTCCCCCATCTCCTGTTACCATCGATCCCAGACGCATAGTTCGGGACCCCCTACCCAAGATCCACCGGTTTTGACACCAACATTGGTGCTTTCATTGAGAGTTCCACTGTGCCGTCGACGAAAGGATTCGATGGCCCCTTCGATCGTCAGTAATGACGCTGTCTAGGGAGAAACCTTCCTCCCCAGACAAATCTTTGTGTTCGGCGGCTTCGTACTGCGGGCCAACTCTCTTGGTCGTCTGGAGTAGGTCGATAGCTACGCCCCTGGCCATCAGGTCAGATTTGGAAGCTTGAACTATGTCGCGGATATCCGCGGAGACTCGATCTTCGATGGATTTGAGACCGCGGCGATCGCTCCCCTTCTCTCCGATGAACATGACTTAAATCTGTCATCGGGGCACACCCAATAGATGGATCCTGTTACTGCAACGGCCTCAATACCGAAGTAGATCATCCCCTCCGAGGCCATAAAGTATGCGGCTTCAGAGGCGCACACAGACTCGACATCCTGCAATGCCTGCATCGACGAAACTCCGGACTTCTCTCCGGCTTCACATTCAAGATCAAGTGCGCCTGCGGACATCGAGCTGGATCGGTTATCAATTTTAAAATTTAACGCCGCAGACATCTTCCAGCATTCGCCTTTGGGTGACGTACTAAATTCTTTGAAGAACTTGTCCTTGGAGGAAGACTCACAGCCGAACTATGTTCGGTTTGAGCTAGAGGCGGACGATGAGGAATTTTGCTTCCCACCCGCCACCCACTTCATAGCCACCGTCGATGACTTAACCGACGTGCTCGACTATGGGTCCGAAGACAGCATGGACGACGATGCCGACAGGGAGCAAGGCCAAAACCCGCCATTCATTGGATGTTGGACGGCCACCTCTTCGTACGATGTGTACATGGTTGATACGACGGCCACCTATTCGGACTTGATAAATCTAACCACGCTCAGGCCGAACATCACAGACGGACTCCATCAGAACTACGCCACGATGTGGCCCGATATAGAGGCGCCGCACACCCTCTCTGCTTCATGGATGAAGTACTGGATCACGAATTCCCCGAGGGGTTCAAGCCCGTCAATATGGAATCATACGACGGCACAACGGATCCAGTAGTATGGATCGAGGACTTTATCCTCCATATCCACATGGCTCGAGGAGATGATCTCCACGCCATTAAATACCTCCCACTAAACCTCAAAGGGCCATCTCGGCACTGCTTAATTCTGCTGAAAATTCCATCGGCGGTGGGAGGACTTGGAAAAGGCTTTCCTCGACAACTTCCAAGGAACCTATGTCCGGCCACCAGACGCCGATGACTTAAGCCACATAGTTCAACAACCTGGAGAATCAGGCAGAAAATTCTGGACTAGATTCCTAACCAAAAAGAACCAGATTGCTGATTGTCTGGATGCCGAGGCCTTAGCAACCTTCAAACACAGCATCCGCGACGAATGGCTAGCACGCCACCTCGGCCAAGAAAAGCCGAAGTCTATGGCAGCCCTCACGACACTCATGACCCGCTTTTGTGCGGGAGAGGACAGTTGGTTGGCCCATAGTAACAACACAGCCAGCGAGACAGGGCCCTCTGAGGCCAAGAATAGCACTGGCAAGCTCTGGCGCAATAGGCACAAACGCCGAAGCAATGATAACAACACCGATGACACCACAGTCAACGCCGGATTCAGAGGCTCCAAGTCCGGCCAACGGAAGAAGCCCTACAAAAGAAACAATGAAGGACCTTCCAGCCTAGACCGCATACTCGACCGTCCGTGCCAAATACACGGCACCCCGGATAAGAAAGCCAATCATACCAACATGGATTGTTGGGTTTTCAAGCAGGCTGGCAAGTTAAATGTCGAAAACAAAGAAAAGGGATCACAAAGTGAGGACGAGGACGAAGAGCCCCGGCAGCTGAACACTGGAGGGCAGAAGAAATTTCCCCCTCATGTCAAAACGGTGAACATGATATATGCCACACACATCCCCAAAAGGGAGTGTAAGCGTGCACTCAGGGACGTCTATGCGGTAGAGCCAGTCGCCCCAAAATTCAATCCATGGTCGTCATTCCCGATCACCTTCGATCGACGAGACCACCCAACTAGCATCCGCCACGGCGGTTCAACCGCACTAGTCCTGGACCCAATTATTGAGGGGTTTCACCTAACACGAGTCCTGATGGACGGTGGTAGCAGCCTTAACCTGCTCTATCAAGACACGGTGCGGAAGATGGGCATTGAACCCTCACGAATTAGACCAACAAAGACTACCTTCAAAGGAGTCATACCAGGCGTTGAGGCCCGCTGTACGGGCTCAATCACGCTGGAAGTGGTCTTCGGCTCTCCGGACAATTTCCGAACTGAGGAGTTAATCTTCGACATTGCCGCATTCCACAGCGGCTACCACGCACTGCTCGGATGAACAGCGTTTGCTAGATTCAACGTAGTGCCACACTACGCTTATCTCAAGCTCAAGATGCCCGGCCCACGCGGCGTCATAACAGTCAATGGCAACACGGAACGCTCCCTCCGAACAGAGGAGCACACCGCCGCCCTAGCAGCAGAGGTACAGAGCGGCCTTCTCAAGCAGCACCATAGTGCGGCCGCCGAGCCCGTGGACACAATCAAGAAGTTCTGAACTACACTGCGGCAGGACAGCAAGGCTCGTCAAGAGCTCGACTAGCAATTTGGCCTCCGTCCCAGTCCCGAGGAGGTAGTGGCATTTGTGCCACGCGTACATAATTACTCACTCGAAATTCCATGGACGTCGGCGGAAGCACAAGCTAACCCGGGATCTACAATTCGGCTAGACCGACCCGGGACACACTTTTTCCTTTTCGTTTCCGGTTCCTTTTCTCGCGAGCCTGATCATCAGCCCCTTCGGAGGATCGGCATACAAAGGGGGCATGCAGCATAGGTGCGTAGGGCAACCTCCATATGTTCTTCTTGACGGTATTTTTTACTTATTACTCAGGACCCGCACGCTGCCTCTTCTTGATCCTGGCATGTTAAATAGCACGGGTGCTTATCGCACTATTTGTATAAGATACGCCTTGACGTATCCATTCATTTATAATAAAAATGATTTGCGGCCCAGTGTCTGTGGTTTTCGCTTCTTACTTCATTTTATTTCGATCTTCTTATCAGCTACATCGGTACTCTTTTGTACGTTTCATATTCGCGAGGGGCTGCTTATTGCTACCTCTTGAGCACTGCGTTGGATTTCCTTAAAGAGGAAAGGATGATGCAGCAAAGTAGCGTAAATATTTCCCTCAGTTTTTGAGAACCAAGGTATCAATCCAGTAGGAGGCTACGTGCGAGTCCCTCGTACCTACACAAAGCAAATAACTCCTCGCAACCAACGCGATAAGGGGTTGTCAATCCCTTCACGGTCACTTACGAGAGTGAGATCTGATAGATATGATAGATAATATTTTTGGTATTTTTATGATAAAGATGCAAAGTAAAATAAAAACAAAGTAAAAAAGCAAAGGCAATAGCAAAGTGTTGGAAGATTAATATGATGAAGATAGACCCGGGGACCATAGGTTTCACTAGTGGCTTCTCTCAAGAGCATAAGTATTTTACGGTGGGTGAGCAATTCTTTGTTGAGCAATTGATGAATTGAGCATAGTTATGAGAATATCTAGGTATGATCACGTATATAGGCATCACGTCCGAGACAAGTAGACCGACTCCGCCTGCATCTACTACTATTACTCCACTCATCGACCGCTACCAGCATGCATCTAGAGTATTAAGTTCATGAAAATAGAGTAACGCCTTAAGCAAGATGACATGATGTAGAGGGATAAATTCATGCAATATGATAAAAAAAACCATCTTGTTATCCTCAATGGCAACAATACAATACGTGCCTTGCTGCCCCTCATCCTTTGGGAAAGGACACCGCAAGATTGAACCCAAATCTAAGCACTTCTCCCATTGCAAGAAAAACCAATCTAGTAGGCCAAACCAAACTGATAATTCGAAGAGACTTGCAAAGATAACCAATCATACATAGAAGAATTCAGAGAAGATTCAAATATTGTTCATAGATAATCTTGATCATAAACCCACAATTCATCGGTCTCAACAAACACACCGCAAAAAGAAGATTACATCGAATAGATCTCCACGAGAGTGGGGGAGAACATTGTATTGAGATCCAAAAAGAGAGAAGAAGCCATTTAGCTACTAACTATGGACCCGAAGGTCTGAGGTAAACTACTCACACTTCATCGGAGGGGCTATGGTGTTGATGTAGAAGCCCTCCGTGATAGATGCCCCTTCCCATGAGCTCTAACGAGCCCCAAGATGGGATCTCGTGGAGTACAGAAGGTTGCGGCGGTGGAATTAGGTTTTGGCTCCGTGTCGATTGTTTGAAGTGCGTAGTTATATATAGGAGGAAGAATGCGTCGGTGGAGCAACAGGGGCCCACGAGGGTGGAGGCGCGCCTGGGGCGGGCAGGCGCGCCCCCTACCTCGTGGCCTCCTCGAAGCTTCTTTGACTTAGGGTCCAAGTCTCCTGGATCATGTTCGGTGAGAAAATCACGTTCCCGAAGGTTTCATTCCGTTTGGACTCCGTTTGATATTCCTTTTCTTCGAAACTCTAAAATAGGCAAAAAAACAACAATTCTAGGCTGGGCCTCCGGTTAATAGGTTAGTCCCAAAAATAATATAAAAGTGGATAATAAAGCCCAATATTGTCCAAAACAGTAGATAATATAGCATGGAGCAATCAAAAATTATAGATACGTTGGAGACGTATCACTTATCACCCCATAACACGTCAACAAAGTCCGAACACTTCTTGTTTAAAAGTTCGGCACCCCGAAATTTAGCATTATATGTATTGGCTCCGAATCATGTCTTTGGTCAATAGTTGGGTTGCCCGGCTCCTGTGCTTGCTACCCTACGTTCCACTCTATCGGCTAGGGTAGTAAAGGGAGAACTACTGCGATTGTGCCCTGGCCTTGACCGATGAGCCCTCAGTAGAGAAAGCCGAAAACTAACTGTCATGATATGGTGAGAGCCGGTCAGCTGTTCGAGGGTTACAAAATTGTTGGAGATTTTTTTCCGCGTCAGGCAAAGGATAGGCACTTCCCGATCAGATGCTGGTAGTACCCTGGCTTGGACCAGGGGCTGCGCACTTGCTTAACTATAAAACTTCTGTGGCTAAGTGAGGGTGTTTAAGTCGTATAGTCTGATTGCCTTGTTCGTTGCGCTAAACAACTCCTTCAAGGACCATATAATTGGATCAAGATTGTTTAGATCCCATCCCGAACACCTCTGTACTAATTACGTGAGGGCAGAAGCCGACGACTGGCCAATCCTTAGATTGCATATAACAAGGCCGCACAGGAGGAAACAATTTAAAGCATAGCGAAATTACATTACAAAACAAGCTTTGTCTTTATAATACAAGGCAAAGGACAACATGAATGTATTCATTCGAGAATAACGTCCTTCGAACATTGAGCTGCCACAAGTCGAGACCCCTCCGGGACATCCGCAAAATATCGCTCGGGTGTGCGGTGCTCCTTGCCCTCTGGCGGCCCGCGGGCCACTTCAACAGCAGCCATCTTCGCCCACCACATCTTGCAGCGAGTGAAGGCCATACGGGCACCTTCAATACATACAGAGCGCTTGATAACGTCCAGACGTGGACAGGCTTCCACTAGCCACCTCACAAGTCCGAAGTAGCTGTCGGGCATAGCTTCGGCTGGCCATAGCCGGATTGTTAAATCCTTCATGGCTAGTTCGGCCACCCAGTGCAGCTCCACCAGCTGCTTCAGCTGATCGGTGAAGGCCACGGGATGCTCTGGCGTCACATCTGCGTCGAATAACTTCTCCGTCGAACCTCCTCCTTGGCTTGGTAGAACTTCTGCGGTCCGATACGCTACGTGGCAAATCCGCAAAAGCCCCTGGGGAACTCCGAACCCGGGTTAGTAAAAGGTATTGCTTCTCCGCATACTTGCTTTGCATCTTAAAAGCCTTACCCGCCGTGATCTTCCTAGCCTCCTGGATCTCCTGGAGGGCGGCCCGGGCCTCTTTCCGTGCGGTCTCCGCACTCTGACGAGCCTTGGAGAGTTCGGCCTTTTGAGCCAACGCATCATTCTCCAAGATCTCACATTTTTTCACCGCGTCTAGGAGCTCCTGTAGGACCTCCTTGACTCAGGCCTCGCGCTTTTTTCGAGCGGCTTGCTGCTCGACGGCCTTCCCTCGGCCCGGCGAGCCTTTTAGGGCCTCCACCTCGGTTGCGGCTCCTGCACACATTTCGACATTACGGTCAGTATGCAACGCATGTTCTTTCCGAACACACAGCAAGACGATACCTACCTTGCTACTCTTGAAGCCGCATTGTAACCTCGCCGAGCTCGTTCTCGGTCCGCTCCAGCCTCTGCTTCAGTTCAGAAATTTCGGCAGCATGTGAGGTTGCGGCCAATAGAGACGCCTGCCCATGCACACATATCACGTTAGTCTCCTACACTAGAGGATTGATCCTTGATACGTCTCCAACGTATCTATAATTTTTGATTGCTCCGTGCTGCTTTATCTGCTGTTTTGGACTATATTGGGCTTTATTTTCCACTTTTATATTATTTTTGGGACTAACCTATTAACCGGAGGCCCAGCCCGAAATTGTTGTTTTTGCCTATTTCAGTGTTTGAAGAAAGCGAAATATCAAAGCGAGTCCAAAGCAGGCAAACCTTCGGGAACGTGATTTTCTAACCGAACGTGATCCAGGAGACTTGGACCCTACTCCAAGAAGTAACAGAGGCGGTCACGAGGGTGGGCCCCCCCCTAGGGCGTGCCCCCTGCCTCGTGGGCCCCCTGTTGCTCCACCGACGTACTCCTTCCTCCTATATATACCTACGTACCCCCAAACAATCAGAACAGGATCCAAAAACCTAATTTCACCGCCGCAACTTCCTGTATCCACGAGATCCCATCTTGGGGCCTGTTTCGGAGCTCCACCGGAGGGGGCATCCACCACGGAGGGCTTCTACATCATCACCATAGCCCCTCCGATGAAGTGTGAGTAGTTTACTTGAGACCTTCTGTCCATAGCTAGTAGCTAGATGGCTTCTTCTCTCTTTTTGGATCTCAATACAACGTTCTCCCCCTCTCTCGAGGAGATCTATTCGATGTAATCTTCTTTTTGCGGTGTGTTTGTTGAGACCGATGAATTGTGGGTTTATGATCCAGCTTATCTATGAATAATATTTGAATCTTCTCTGAATTCTTTTATGTATGATTGGTTATCTTTGCAAGTCTCTTCGAATTATTCGTTTGGTTTGGCCAACTAGATTGGTAGTTCTTGCAATGGGAGAAGTGTTTAGCTTTGGGTTCAATCTTGCGGTGTCCTTGCCCAGTGACAGAAAGGGTTGCAAGGCACGTATTGTATTGTTGCCATCGAGGATAACAAGATGGGGTATTTATCATATTGCATGAATTTATTCCTCTACATCATGTCATCTTGCTTAAGGCGTTACTCTGATTTAACTTAATACTCCGGATGCATCTTTGGATAGCGGTCGATGAGTGGAGTAATAGTAGTAGATGCAGAATCGTTTCAGATCTACTTGTCTCGGACGTGATGCCTATATACATGATCATATCTAGATATACTCATAACTATGCTCAATTACATCAATTGCTCAACAGTAATTTGTTCACCCACCGTAGAATACTTATGCTCTTGAGAGAAGCCACTAGTGAAACCTATGTCCCCCGGGTCTATTCTCATCATATCAATCTCCATCACTTTTATACTTGCTTTGCTTTTATTTGCCTTTGACTTTTCACTTTGCATCTCTATACCAAAAGTACAAAAAATATTATCTATCATCTCTATCAGATCTCACTCTCATAAGTGACCGTGAAGGGATTGACAACCCCTGATCGCGTTGGTTGCGAGTAGCTATCGTTTTGTCTTGGTCTGAGGGACTTCGTGTGGCCTCCTCTTTGGATTGATACCTTGGTTCTCAAAAACTGAGGGAAATACTTACGCTACTTTGCTGCATCATCCTCTCCTCTTCGGGAAAACCAACGCAAGCTCAAGGCGTAGCAAGAAGAATTTCTGGCGCCCGTTCTTGGGAGTCTACGCAAAAGTCAACATACCAAGTACCCATCACAATCCCTATCTCTCGCATTACATTATTTTCCATTTTCCTCTTGTTTTCCTCTCCCCCAGTTCACCCTTGCCGTTTTATTCACCCTCTCTTTCCCAATCTCCTCCTCTTTTTCATGTTGCCTTTTTCCTCGTCCGCTTGTTTGCTCGTGTGTTGGATTGCTTGTTTGTCGCGATGGCTCAAGATGCTACCAAATTGTGTGACTTCACCAATACCAATAATAATGATTTTCTTTGCACTCCGATTGCTCCTCTTGCAAATACTGAATCTTGTGAAATCAATACTGCTTTGTTGAATCTTGTTAAGAAAGATCAATTCGCCGACCTTCCTAGTGAAGATGCCGCTACTCATTTGAATAGCTTCGTTGATTTATGTGATATGCAAAAGAAAAAAGATGTCAATAATGATGTCGTTAAATTGAAGATATTTCCTTTTTCGCTTAGAGATCGTGCTAAAGTGTGGTTTTCATATTTGCCTAAAAATAGTATTGATTCTTGGAAGAAGTGCAAAGATGCTTTTATCTCTAAGTATTTTCCTCCCGCTAAGATTATCTCTCTTAGGAACGATATTATGAATTTTAAGCAACTTGATCATGAACATGTTGCACAAGCTTGGGATAGAATGAAATTAATGATACGTAATTGTCCTACTCATGGCTTGAACTTGTGGATGATTATACAAAAAATTTATGCCGGATTGAATTTTGCTTCTAGAAATCTTTTAGATCCGACCGCGGGAGGCACTTTTATGGAAATCACTCTAGGAGATGCTACTAAACTTCTAGATAATATTATGGTTAATTATTCTCAATGGCATACCGAAAGATCTACTAATAAAAAAGTGCATGCGATAGAAGAAATTAATGTTTTGAGTGGAAACATGGATGAACTTATGAAATTATTTGCTACTAAGAGTGTTTCTTCTGATCCTAATGATATGCCTTTGTCTACTTTGATTGAGAATAATAATGAATCTGTGGATGTGAATTTTGTTGGTAGGAATAATTTTGGTAACAATGCGTATAGAGGGAATTTTAATCCTAGGCCTTATCCTAGTAATCCTTCTAATAATTATGGAAATTCCTATAACAACTCTTATGGAAATCTTAGTAAGACGCCCTCTAAATTTGAGAGTAGTGTTAAAGAGTTTATGAATTCACAAAAGAATTTTAATGCTTTGCTTGAAGAGAAATTGCTTAAAGTTGATGATTTGGCTAGGAACATTGATGGAATTTCTCTTGAGGTTGATTCTTTAAAGCTTAGATCTATTCCTCCTAAGCATGATATCAATGAGTCCCTCAAAGCTATGAGAATTTCCATTGATGAGTGCAAAGAAAGAACCGCTAGGATGCGTGCTTCCAAAGATGCCTTTATTAAAGCGTGTTCTTCAAATTCCTATGAAAATCAAGATGAAGATCTAAAAGTTATTGATGTGTCCCCCATTAAATCTTTGTTTTGCAATATGAATCTTGATGAAACTGAATATGATCTTCCCTTACCTAGAAGGTGTTCTAAGAATTCGGAGTTTTTAGATCTTGATGATGAAATTGATAAAAGTGGGATTGAAAGAAATAAAATTCTAGATGTTGCTAAACCCACTATTTTGGATCTCAAGGAATTTAATTATGAAGATTGCTCTTTAATTGATTGTATTTCCTTGTTGCAATCCGTGCTAAATTCTTCTCATGCTTATAGTCAAAATAAGGCCTTTACCGAACACATTGTTGATGCCTTGATGCAATCTTATGAAGAAAAACTTGAGTTGAAAGTCTCTATCCCTAGAAAGATCTATGATGAGTGGGAACCTACTATCAAAACTAAAATTAAAGATTATGAGTTTCATGCTTTGTGTGATTTGGGTGCTAGTGTCTCCACTATTCCCAAAACCTTGTGTGATTTGCTAGAATTCCGTGACTTTGATGATTGCTCTCTAAACTTGCATCTTGCGGATTCCACTATTAAAAAGCCTATGGGAAATATTAATGATGTTCTTATTGTTGCAAATAGAAATTATGTGCCCATAGATTTTATCGTTCTTGATATAGATTGCAATCCTTCATGTCCTATTATTCTTGGTAGATCTTTCCTTAGAACGATTGGTGCAATTATTGATATGAAGGAAGGAAATATTAGATTGCAATTTCCATTAAAGAAAGGCATGGAACACTTTCCTAGAAAGAAAATAAAATTACCATATGAATCTATTATGAGAGCCACTTATGGATTGCCTACTAAAGATGGCAATACCTAGATCTATCCTTGCTTTTATGCCTAGCTAGGGGCGTTAAACGATAGCGCTTGTTGGGAGGCAACCCAATTTTATTTTTAGTTTTTACTTTTGCTTCTGTTTAGGAATAAATAATACATCTATCCTCTGTTTAGATGTGGTTTTATGTTTTAATTAGTGTTTGTGCCAAGTTAAACCTATTGGATCTTCTTGGATGATAGTTATTTGATCTTGCTGTAATTTCCAGAAACTTTGCGCTCAGTGCCCGAATTGTTAAAAATCATCAGAACGTGATAAAATATTTATTCCAATTTCTGCTGATCTATAAACAAATTGTCTATGTCTTCTAATTTTGGTAGAATTTTTGGAGTTCCATAAGTTTGCGTTAGAGACAGATTACTACAGACTGTTATGTTTTTGACAGATTCTGTTTTGCGTGTGTTGTTTGCTTATTTTTGATGAATCTATGGCTAGTAAAATAGTTTATGATCCATAGAGAAGTTGGAATACATTAGGTTTAACACCAATATAAATAAAGAATGAGTTCATTACAGTACCTTAAAGTAGTCTTTTGTTTTCTTTCTCTAACGTAGCTCACGAGATTTCTATTGAGTTTTGTGTTGTGAAGTTTTCAAGTTTTGGGTGAATTCTTTTGATGGATTATGGAACAAGGAGTGGAAAGAGCCTAAGCTTGGGGATGCCCATGGCACCCTCAAGATAATCCAAGGACACCAAAAAGTCAAAGCTTGGGGATCAAAGCTTGGGGATGCCCCGGAAGGCATCCCCTCTTTTGTCCACTTCCATCGGTAATTTACTTGGAGCTATATTTTATTCACCACATGATAAGTGTTTTGTTTCGAGCGTCTTGTATTATTTGCGTCTTTGCTTGTTACTTTACCACAATCATCCTTGCTGTACACACCTTTTGAGAGAGCCATACATGAATTGGAATTTGATAGAATACTCTATGTGCTTCACTTATATCTTTTGAGCTTGATAGTTTTGCTCATAGTGCTTCACTTATATCTTTTGAGCGTGATAATTTTTGCTCTAGTGCTTCACTTAGATCTTTTAGAGCACGGTGGTGAATTTGTTTTAAAGAAACTATTGATCTCTCATGCTTCACTTAGATTATTTTGAGAGTCGTTAATAGCATGGTAATTTGCTTAATGTTAATATACTTGGTATTCAAGATATGTGAAACTTTCTTTTGAGTGCGTTGAATACTAAGATAAGTTTGATGCTTGATAATTGTTTTGAGATATGAAGATGGTGATATTAGAGTCATGCTAGTTGAGTAGTTGTGAATTTAAAGAATACTTGTGTTGAAGTTTGTGATTCCCGTAGCATGCACGTATGGTGAACCGTTATGTGATGAACTCAGAGCATGATTTATTTATTGATTGTCTTCCTTATGAGTGGCGGTCGGGGACGACGATGGTCTTTTTCCTACCAATCTATCCCCTAGGAGCATGCGCGTAATACTTTGCTTTGATAACTTCTAGATTTTTGCAATAAGTATATGAGTTCTTTATGACTAATGTTGAGTCTATGGATATACGCACTTTTTCCCATCCTTCCACCATTGCTAGCCTCTCTAATACCGCGCACTTTTCACCGGTATCATACACCCACCATATATCTTCCTCAAAACAGCCACCATACCTACCTATCATGGCATTTCCATAGCCATTCCGAGATATATTGCCATGCAACTTTCCACCGTTCCGTTTATTATGACACGCTCCATCATTGTCATATTGCTAGTATGATCATGTAGTTGACATCGTATTTGTGGCAAAGCCATGAATCATAATTCTTTCATACATGTCACTCATGAATCATTGCATATCCCGGTACAAAGCCGGATGCATTCATATAGAGTCATATTTTGTTCTAAGAATCGAGTTGTAATTATTGAGTTGTAAGAAAATAAAAGTGTGATGATCATCATTATTAGAGCATTGTCCCAAGTGAGGAAAGGATGATGGAGACTATGATTCCCCACAAGTCGGGATGAGACTCCGGACAAAAAATAAAAAAGATAAAGAAAAAAAAGAGGCCATAAAAAATGCCCAAATAAAAAAATAAAAAAATGAGAGAAAAAGAGAGAAGGGACAATGTTACTATCCTTTTACCAGACTTGTGCTTCAAAGTAGCACCAAGATCTTCGTGATAGAGAGTCTCTCATTTTATCACTTTCATATACTAGTGGGAATTTTTCATTATAGAACTTGGCTTGTATATTCCAATGATGGGCTTCCTCAAATGCCCTAGGTCTTCATGAGCAAGAGAGTTGGATGCACACCCACTTAGTTTCTTTTGTTGAGCTTTCATATACTTATAGCTCTAGTGCATCCGTTGCATGGCAATCCCTACTCACTCACATTGATATCTATTGATGGGCATCTCCATAGCCCGTTGATATGCCTAGTTGATGTGAGACTATCTTCTCCCTTTTGTCTTCTCCACAACCACCATCCTATTCCACATATAGTGTATATCCATGGCTCACGCTCATGTATTGCATGAAGATTGAAAAAGTTTTGAAAATGTTAAAGTATGAAACAATTGCTTGGCTTGTCATCGGGGTTGTGCATGATTTAAATATTTTGTGTGGGGAAGATGGAGCATAGCCAGACTATATGCTTTTGTAGGGATAACTTTCTTTGTCCATGTTATTTTGAGAAGACATAATTGCTTAGTTATTATGCTTGAAGTATTATTATTTTTATGTCAATATGAACTTTTGTCTTGAATCTTTCGGATCTGAATATTCATACCATGATTAAGAAGATTTACATTGAAATTATGCCAAAGTATCATTCCGCATCAAAAATTCTCTTTTTATCATTTACCTACTCGAGGACGAGCAGGAGTTAAGCTTGGGGATGCCTGATACGTCTCCAACGTATCTATAGTTTTTGATTGCTCCATGCTACTTTATCTACTGTTTTGGACTATATTGGGCTTTATTTTCCACTTTTATATTATTTTTGGGACTAACCTATTAACCGGGGGCCCAGCTCAAAATTGTTGTTTTTTTCCTATTTCAGTGTTTCGAAGAAACGGAATATCAAACGGAGTCCAAATGGAATGAAACCTTCGGGAACGTGATTTTCTCACCGAACGTGATCCAGGAGACTTGGACCCTACTCCAAGAAGTAACGGAGGCGGTCACGAGGGTGGGGGCGCCCCCCTAGGGTGTGCCCCCTGCCTTGTGGGCCCCCTGTTGCTCCACCGACGTATTCCTTCCTCCTATATATACCTACGTATCCCCAAACGATCAGAACAGGAGCCAAAAACCTAATTCCACCGCCGCAACTTCCTGTATCCACGAGATCCCATCTTGGGGCCTGTTCTGGAGCTCACGAGGGGGCATCCACCACGGAGGGCTTCTACATCATCACCATAGCCCCTCCGATGAAGTGTGAGTAGTTTACTTCAGACCTTCGGGTCCATAGCTAGTAACTAGATGGCTTCTTCTCTCTTTTTGGATCTCAATACAATGTTCTCCCCCTCTCCCGCGGAGATCTATTCGATGTAATCTTCTTTTTGCGGTGTGTTTGTTGAGACCGATGAATTGTGGGTTTATGATCCAGCTTATCTATGAATAATATTTGAATCTTCTCTGAATTCTTTTATGTATGATTGGTTATCTTTGCAAGTCTCTTCGAATCATCCGTTTGGTTTGGCCAACTAGATTGGTAGTTCTTGCAATGGGAGAAGTGTTTAGCTTTGGGTTCAATCTTGCGGTGTCCTTACCTAGTGACAGAAAGGGTTGCAAGGCACGTATTGTATTGTTGCCATCGAGGATAACAAGATGGGGTATTTATCATATTGCATGAATTTATTCCTCTACATCATGTCATCTTGCTTAAGGTGTTACTCTGTTTTTAACTTAATACTCTAGATGCATGCTGGATAGCGGTCGATGAGTGGAGTAATAGTAGTAGATGTAGAATCGTTTCGGTCTACTTGTCTCGGACGTGATGCCTATATACATGATCATATCTAGATATACTCATAACTATGCTCAATTCTGTCAATTGCTCAACAGTAATTTGTTCACCCAATCGTAGAATACTTATGCTCTTGAGAGAAGCCACTAGTGAAACCTATGGCCCCGGTCTATTCTCATCATATCAATCTCCATCACTTTTATACTTGCTTTGCTTTTACTTTTGCCTTTTACTTTTCACTTTGCATCTCTATACCAAAAATACCAAAAATATTATCTATCATCTCTATCAGATCTCACTCTCGTAAGTGACCGTGAAGGGATTGACAACCCCTAATCGCGTTGGTTGCGAGTAGCTATCGTTTTGTGCAGGTACGAGGGCCTTGTGCGTGGCCTCCTACTGGATTGATACCTTGGTTCTCAAAAACTGATGGAAATACTTACGCTACTTTGTTGCATCATCCTCTCCTCTTCGGGGAAAACCAACGCAAGATCAAGACGTAGCAATCCTCTGTGTGATTTCTCTTGCCAAGCACCGGACGGTGTCTCAGGGGCTACAAACTACATGGGTTTTTTTCTCTTTCTATGTCACTTACCTCGAAACCTGTCAATAGGTTGCTGCAGGCTTCGTTCAGTCCACTCTTGGCAGACTGAACCTTCTCGATCACCGTGCCCATAAGGACACGATGCTCTTCCATAACGGAGGCGCCTCGTAGCGCCTCCATCAGGTTATCCGGCGCCCCTGGATGGACAGGGACCACCGGCGGAAGCGGTGCACCCCCTCCTTCAAAGGGGGCTGCCCGCCCGACTTCGGAGCCATATGGGCCTCCGAAATCGTATTTGGCTGAGGGCCAAGCTGGATGCGGCCCTCTTCGCCAGTCTCCATGGGGATCGTCCCCTCCATATGTCCGGCAGTGGAGGCTTCGCCTCGTGGCGCCTCCCGGACAGCGTCCTGGGTTCCTCCCCGGTTCGGATCGGCCCTCCGGGACAACACTTCGGTGTCGCCCCCGGCCCCGGGAGAATAAGCGGGCGGTGGCGACTGGCTCGCCATCTCCGACGGGGCCAACGAACTTCCAGACGAGGATCACTGGATCAGGTCGCGGGCCGGACTGCAATGGTACGGTTAACCACATCAAGATAATGGAGAGAAAGGGCTGGATGTGCGCATAAATAAGCCATGTCACTTACGACGCGGCCTGGGGCTTAGTGCGGGGGCGTCGTTCCGGACTACTGTCAACGTCCCACGCTGTGTTGACCGCGTGAACGCCCTTCCCCTTTTTGGGCGCCTCCACCTCCAGATGCGCCGGAGCCGCCCTCTTCTTCTTCCTCTCCTCGGGGGAGGATTGTTTTCTTCCTCCTCCTACTCTTCCCCGTCATTGTCCTTAGGGACAAAAGAATGAGTCTCGTCATCCTCGGACGCCACGTCCGAAGTACCCTTACGACGGAGGCCGCTCTTGGCCCCCTTTGCCTTCTTCTTGGCCTTCTTCTCCAGCGCCTTATACGGCGCCGGTACCAGCATCTCCGCTAGACGCGGGATGACTGGTTCTTCAGGCAGCGGAGCCGGACACTGGATCTGCTTTGCCCTCTCCAACCAGTCCTGAAAGAGCAATAACAAAGTCTCAGACATCATCCTCGGTTGAGGACTTGTTCGAAATAACATACCTTGTTGGCGGGGTGTGTACAATCGTGACCACGATCCGAATCCGTGGCCGGGGGTTTCTCATTGCCCTTGAAGAGCAATTTCCATGCGCCCTCGTGCGTAGTCTCGAAGAGCCTCACCAGGGTCCGGTTCTTCTTTGGATTGAACTCCCACGGTAGGCGGCTTGGTGGCATGGAAGGATCAGACGAACTAACATCACCGATCACATCAACGAGCTTGACGCTCTTGGTTACCATGCTCGAACACGCCGCGTAACGCTTATCGGCTTGTTAGGAGAACACCGGTCCGGACTCTTCTCGACCCAAGAGGTGAGTCGCACAAGAGCGCCGAGCGGAATTCGGCCGTGGCCCAGTGGTGCCGCGTGGTTCTGGACGTAGAACCACCGCTTCGCCACTCCTTCATCAGTATCCACAAAGGTGCCTTTGGGCCAAGAGACGTTGGACAATTTACTCACCATTGCCCCTTCGCACTCCGCGTGCTGGCCATCTACCACCTTCGGCTTCACATTGAAGACTTTGAGCCACAGTCCGAAGTGGAGGTGGATGCGGAGGAAGGCCTCGCATACGACGATAAACGCTGAAATGTTGAGGAAGGAATTTGGGGACAGATCATGGAAATCTACCCCGTAATAATACATTAGCCCGCGGACGAAGGGGTGAAGTGGAAACCCTAGCCTGCAGAAGAAATGGGGGATGAATACCACCCTCTCACAGGGCTCCGGCGTGGGGGAGATCTGTCCCTCGGCCGACAAACGGTGGGCAATCTCTTTCGCCAAATATCCGGCCACCCGGAGCTCAGCAATGTCCTCCTCCGTGACAGAGGAGACCATCCACTTGCCCTGACCACCGGATCCGGACATGGTTCTGGGGTGGAAAGGAGATTGGAACTTGGGCGCTGGATCTCGAGATTGGGAAGGTGGAGACGGAGAGAAAGCGTGAGAAGAGGAAGAGGGGATCCTTATCCTCTTATAAAGGCAGCAAACATTCAACGCCTCCTCGCTCGCCTTAAGATTCGCCTATTCCCAATGGTTGCGTAAGTGGCGCAGTTGGGTTACCCATGCCCGCATTAATGAGAATCCCGCAATAAGGGGACACGATCTCTGCTTCGACAGTGCCAATAGCAACCGCGTCTCGCAACGTGGGGTGGCAGATGAAAAACAGTTCAAGATTATAACCGGACAGGCGTAGCGTCATAAAAACTGTCAGCAGATTAGACTCGTGCAAATATTATATTCTCTCTGCGGTTATGTGTGGAATGTGTTGCAGGTTCGGATACAACCATCGCATTCGAAGACTATCTTGGAGTTCGGAAGGAGGGGAACCCGCCTTGCAATGTCGAAGACAATCTGCGCGCCGGACTCCTCGTCATTGAAGCCAGGTTCAGGGGCTACTGAGGAGTCTGGACTAAGGGTCTCAAAGCGTCCGACTGTTACTCATTGGGTCGGACTGATGGGCTGTGAAGACACGAAGACCGAAGACTATACCCGTGTCCGGATTGGGCTCTCCTTGGTGTGGGAGGCAAGCTAAGAGACCGACTATGAAGATTCCCTCTTATGTAACCGACCTCATGTAACCCTAGATCTCTCCGGTATCTATATAAACCGGAGAGCATAGTCCGAATAGGACAGATTCATTACCATATACTCATAGGCTAGACTTCTAGGGTTTAGCCATTATGATCTCGTGGTAGATCAACTCGTGTAACACTCATATTCATCAAGATCAATCAAGCAGGAAGTAGGGTATTACCTCCATAGAGAGGGCCCGAACCTGGGTAAACATCGTGTCCCCCGTCTTAAGGGAGGTAAAACCCTATGTCCTGCTTGATTGTATTCAATGAGTATTGAGGTTACAGGAGTTGATCTACCTCGAGATCGTAATGGCTAAACCCTAGCTGTCTAGCCTATGATTATTCTGATAGCTCTACGGACTAAACCCTCCGGTTTATATATACATCAGAGGGGCCTAGGGTTGTTTAGAGTTGGTTTACAAGGGAAGGAAATATTACATCCGGACACTCAACTTGCCGTCCACGAATACAAGAGTCCTACCCAGACACGGAGGGTGGTCTTCGACTTTATCTTCATAGCCCATCAGTCCGGCCCATATCGAATAGGCCGGACACCTGAGGACCCCAAATCTAGAACTCCCTCAACCGGTGTTTAACGTTTAATTTTGAACATGATTGCACTTTTTTTTCAAGTCCGCGTTTAAAAAATATGGGTTGGGTCAGCGCTGGGTGCACGCACCAATTCAAATTAAAAAATGGGCACGGGCATCTGCGTGGCTAAACCAAACGGACAAAAAATAGACAAATCATTCGTCCATTTGGGTTGCCCGGTTGGAGTTGCTCTTAGTCGTCTTTTCCTTGTGAAAATGATCAAATTTATTATAAAAATCATCGGAATTACAAAGCATCTCAAATATAAATAAAAGTTACATCAAAATCCCAAGACCACTGAACAACCACTACTGCCGTTGTCGCCTCTCTCCTGCCGGAGTCAGCTTGACCTTATCGATGACAATCGGCAAGTCTTCGTGCATGTGCGCCCTAAGGACAGCGCCCTGGAACCAGAGTTGTCGTCGTTGAACCCATGCATAGATTTGAAACACCTGACACCAAATCACTAGATGCTGTCATTGTGGAGGCGCCCCCGAGGTCGAGGGACATCGTGCCCGCCATGAAAGAGAATGTGTGCCACGCAGCGGCAGACTTTGACGAGGATGCTCATGCCTGAATCTTGGCGAAGCGGCAAGCCTGGGCCACCCAAGCCCTCATGGTGGAGCAAGTCCCGGGCCATGTCCTAGATTTATATATCCTGTGTGAACCATGTCCTATGTTCTATGTAAACTATGAAAGTATGTGTATTTGATCCATATTGCATGCTTGTGTATGGGTTTGAGGCTTTGGATCCATGTTGCATGCTTGTGTATGTATTTGAGGGTTCGGATGTGAGGCGGACAACCGGAAGCGGATAAATAAGGGGCGATTGGCTTTGCCCAATACAATTGTCCATGCTCTTATAATCTTTGTACTACCAAAACAGTGATGGCATCTCCAACGCCGCCCATCAAATCAGACACCACAAATGTTCACGGACACGTTCGGACGTGTCCATGGACAACGGGTAGAGGGTGGCCATCCAACCCCATGTACCAAATGTGTGCATTTCCTCCTATATCCGGAGCATTTAAAATAATTAAAGGTAAATATCATCCTTCTTTCATAACAATGTTGTATAAATAAATGCAATAATAATAATTTAAATATCAATAATTGCATGCATCATCGCCATTTCATCCTCATATTCATCCTCATCTAAGAAGGATGAATCCATGGACTCGGCGTAGAAGTATTGCGCTGCCCAATTCATCATGTTTGCTTCATATTAAACAACAAAAAGGTCAATAATTTTGGCTATGGCATTTGTTCGAACACTTGTCGAGCGTGGTGTCCGTCATGGACGGCAATGTGCACTACAAAAAAAATACACTTCCGTGATGATACGTGTTTGTCACAGTAGGTCACGTTTTTTTTCATGCATGTACATCCATGATGATTTTATGACAGAATCACGATAGTCATACATGTGCTGTCGTAGAAGTATTCCATGACATTACCAAAATTATCATCACGGAAGTGTCCACTTCCATGACGATAAATCGCGCGCCACAGAAGTGCTTTCGTCAAGGGTGACCGACACGTGGCATCCACCGTAACGGAACGCCGTTAAGCTATCGGGTCGGGTTTTGGATCCGATAACCCGTTAACAGCCCCGACCAATGGGGATTTTCCACGTGTAAAATCATCATTGGCTGGAGGAAACACGTGTCGGCTCACCATTGGGACAGATGTCATCCGCTCATTGGACCGAAGGCACCTATGATATGGCGACACGTGGCACGGCCCAACAGAGGCCCATTCCTATGAACAAGTTGGCCCGTTTGACTTGGTCAAAAGCTGGCAGGCCGGCCCACGGAAAGCCTGTTAACGGCCTATTCGCATATAGCCCATTTACAGCCCGCTAACCCAGGGCCCGTTACGCCCTATCCGAATTAGGCCCAATAGCGTCATCTGGGCCGACCAATATGATTCCAGCCCGTTTTAACTTCCGGCCCATGTGTGGCCCACGACTTCTTTCAGCCCATATGAGGCCCTTCGTAACTCTTGGCCCATTAACGGCCTGTGGTGAAACTGGCCCGTAATGAACAGTGTATCACTTTATACACATTAACAGCCCGTTATTCTATTGGGCCATTTCCAGCCCAAGTTATCTTTTGGCCTTCTCAGGGCCCATTGATTCTTGGGCTCATTTGCAGCATTCGGTTACATACGGCCCGTTCGCTATTTTTCTGCTTGTGGGCCAAATTCAGCCCGTCGTTACAGTCGGCCCGTTTGCGGACCGTTAATATGTTGGGCCGTTTTCATGTAAAAAAAACCCGTCGGGTTGTTTTCATACAGTTATCAAATACGGTCTATTAACGGCCCGTTATGGTCCACGAATAGTATGGCCAATGATTGGCGAAATGATGATACGCCCCGTAGAAGGCCCATGGATCTACGGCTCGTATGAGGCCCATGGATCTATAGCCCGTATGAGGCCCATGGATCTATGGCCCGTAGAAGGCCCATGGACCCTACGGCCCGTAGAAGGCCCATGGACCCTAAGGCCCGTATAGAAGGCCAATGGATCCTACGGCCTGTATAGAAGGCCAATGGATCCTACGGCCAGAAGAAGGCCCATGGATCATACGGCTTGCAGGAGGCCCATGGTTACAACAGTCCATGTGTTGCCATGATTATTTTGGCCTAGTTACCAAAAATAGGCTATTGTGGCCACTAGAAAAACACAGAAAAAGAACTGCAGTGACTACAAGCAAACAACTAAACAAGACAATAAGGAAATAAATAAGCAACCAATTAACGCTAGCCTATTATCGCTATTACACATATTACATCCACTTTGGGCATCAAAGTTCGCCACCGGTGCAAATATAGGGAACAAAGCAGCATATTACATACCTTTGGCCGTCAAAATTGGCCACTAGTGCAAATAAACGGCTGACAAAACAAGAGCATAACTCAAGCAACTTCAGAAGAGCTTAAGAAACATTATCCTGGGTATCCACCATGCTGGCAATAAGCTTAGCAAGCTGATTAGCTTTGTCCTGTTTGGCGCTAAAATCCTCCAACACTTGCTGTTGCACCAGAAAGTATGCATCTGAATGCTCCAGGGACTTCCGCAGTCCTTCCGCTTCTTGTCGCAAAGACAAATGATCGATGTCTTCCAAATTGCGATCGAGACTCAAGAAACTGAACTGATTACGACAAAGTCGTTTGACTAGCTTGTGCAAGCGGTAGTGGCGATAATTCCGAACACTAAACCAAGATGTAACTTTGGGGTTGTCTCATTGTCTTCAAGATAGTCTTCCTTAGCTGTTTTATCAGCTTTGTTGGAGACCAACAAGGATGTGTCACTATCCTGAACCTTATCTGCATTACTTCCTTTACCATTGCTTAATAAGGCACTCTTCCCCAATATTACACAAGATTCTAAAAGAAGAAACAAGCAGACACATAACAAGTTTGGCATGTACTAGTATATGAAACTCATTTCGGTGAACCAGTTCATTAGTAAGGTGGACAGGATTAAACTACCAAGTCTTCTATTGCCAAGTACTAGTACATAATAAAATCATCAAACAAACATATATCTATGTCCTATGGTCACTGCATTGTCTTGCCAAATCAAAATAGAGACACGGTTCAAATCATATCGAGTTCAAGACAAAGCAGCGGTGAAAAGAATACAAAGTGTGGGAAACTACACGGCACAACAAGATTTCAGATGGGTACCACGGGTCTACATGTACAACAACACTATTGGCTCTGTTGTGATGCTAGTAATGTGCATGATATGAAAGTCAATGGTATACACAATTGAAATTGAAATCAAAAGAGCTATTGATAAGAGCAAACCTGTTAAAGAAACATGCGTGAACATACATGTTGTGCCAATTGGATCCTTCAATTTAAAAATAAGTTTGTATGAGTAAATACAGTGATACAAGAGCAAAGCAATCATAGTTAAAAAAGGCACGCCTAAGCGAGCGCTTAAGCGCGCCTAGGCTCTAGGTGTTGGCAAAACGCATTGCGCATAACTATGCTTAATCTGTGCATAATCACAAGATAAGCATGCGCTTTGGTCGATAAAAGCGCAAGGCGGTGGCAAACGCACAACTAACGCCTAAGCGCTTTTTGAACTATGATAGCAATGGAATCTTAAATTAGAAATGCTTATTCTTCAGGTTTAGGCACTTGTTCTACATGAACAGTCTGATAAGACACAAGAATATAATACTTAAAAATAGAAAATGAGCTCATAGACCTTTCCATATTCTTGGTTCGGGACCAAGATCTGAACAAGGCGTTCCCAGTCATCGTCCAGTAAATGTGTCTCAGGAGAACGTAAGGGAATTTGATGAGTTTCTTTGGCGGTGAAGTACTTTTTCTTCAGGTAATTCCGATACTGCCACCAAGCATTCTTGAAGATAGCAGAGGTATTAGCGCAGGTTACCTCATCCTGAGTTTCCAAATCGGTCCTTCTCCATAGAGAAAAATGGGAAAATTTGCTGTATTATAACCATCATGGAGGTAGGATGTATGGGACGAAGCAAAGTAATTGCCATGAATAACATTACTTACACATAACTCCCGACAAACACACTGAATCGGCATTTTCCTTCATCTTCAGTATAATATTTCCAAGATGGGAAGATACGCACATACGATTTAACAACATCAAGTGCGATAGATGCTAAACTACGGCTAGCTGGGTGTGCTTCCTCCACAAGAATAGGTGTACTAAATGGTGGAGTTGGGGTTCGCCGTGATAGTACTAGCCCTTTGGGCACTGGAGCTGCCTTACTAACTGCTCTTGTTTGGGAGCTCTGTGGTGGAGATGGTGCTGTGTCAACTGGGCCCAGGTTACTATCGGCTGGGGTTGGGGTTAGATTGGGTGAAGCCGGGTTCTCTGTACATCGCAAGAGAGGTACAATCTGTGAGAGTTTGGGTTATGTGTGGTAGGGCTGGTTCTTGTGCATGTACAACCGGGTACTATCTCCACCAAGAGGTAGCACTGCTTTTATTTGAAGACCGTGTTTTAGTCCGCTGAATCTGGCATCACCCGCTCCAATTCAAATGGGCTGATAAATAGGAAACATAGTTGAATGTACGAGACATTGTGTGAGAGAGATGATGCAATAGATAGTGTGGAAAAAGAGGGCATGAAATAGTTGACATGTATATTGACTAAAAGCGGATAGCATGACATAATTTCACATATATGATGTCTATCTAAACCGGATAGCATAGCATAACATAATTCAAAGATATGATGAATAACTAAACAGGATCGCATGACATAATTCACCTACATGTTATCTAAGTAATCAGGATCACATCATTTAATTCACATATGTGATTTATATGCTAAACAGAGGGCATTCGATATGATGTCTGAACTAAGAACATGGTGTTGAATATTGTGTATATGATGTCTAAACTATGCAATGCAAGACACCGTATGCATGATATGAGCAAGATAACTGCCAAGTTAGAGCATACACCTCGGTGGGGAATAGGACTGGTCATCTGTCTCTGAATCCATCTCCGAGGAGCTATCGGGACCCAACAAGAGATTTGCTTGACAGTAGCACTGCTCGCTCTGAAGGCCTTGTTTTCACTCCAGATTTTTCCATCTCCGACCCAAATGGCTGATTCACGGAAGAGTAGTTTAATGTACAAACATTGTCGACAAATGGAAATGTAATGAAGAAAAGGATGGGCAAGATATCATTCAAATATATGATGCCTGGTTAAACAGGATGGCATTGCACATTTCACATATATTATGGCTGGCTAAAAGACATGACACTGCATAATTCCCATATATGATATAGAAACTAAACAGGTGACATTACAGAACATGTCTAAACTAAGCAGATGACATATATTGATGTCAAAAGTAGGCACTGCAAGGCAACATATGCATGATATGACTAACATCATCATGCCAAGGTAGAGCAAATACCTTGGGGGGTAAATAGGAGTGGTCAGCGGCGTCTGAATCCGCCTCAGAGCAGATATCTTCCTCTGGATTACAATCTGGAGAGGGGTGGGGAGGGTTTGCCATTGAACCCACCATGGAGCGATGTCTGCATGACATTGTATTGCCGCACAAAACTCTTCTCTTTTTCTCTACATGTTCAACATGACTGTGTACAATATCTGACATGCATACGAAAAAATATGGTGAGATTATGTAAGGAGAGCATGCAGAAATTTAGAGTGATGGTAACAACTAGTGGATGGATCCAAAAATAATGATAGCAGGCTGATGATTGCTTTAAATTAATAAAAAGACAGATGATGATTGCTTTACTAATTGTTTCCCACCCAATATGAACGACATAGGCATACCCTAGGTGAACCAGATATTAGACATACATACTATTCATTGCTGCCTCGATATGTGCCCCACAACTAATTTAGAACTCAAGTTTGAACATTAATTTGGACCTGACTTGGGAGTTCAAGAGCTGAACAGGACGATAAAGTAGCAGGTAAGTTTAAGCAATGCATAACATAAACAGAAACAAAAGAGTGCGACCTCTCTTGTGGACCCGTGTACTCCTCACGTTCATCTGCTGAGTCGATGATGGTGATGCTGCTATGTGGGTGCCGGGCAGGAAGGAGATCTGAGGCGGTGAAAGACGGTCGAGTCGTGATGTCTGGTTTGGTGGATGCTTCATCGACGGAGCAGCTTCGGGTGAGGTGGACGACATCATGGCGGAGCAGGACAAATCACACAAAGTTCCCTTCGACACGCATCATGAATCAAGTAATTACAGTAAGGGCTCATTTGGCTTGCATGATTCTTAAAACGCAGGGATAGGAAAAACACTTGAATAGGATAGGAAAATGCACATGGTAAACAGAGCATTTGTAAAAACAGGATTTCTGTCAACTTGGGTGTTTGGTTTACAGGAATTGGAAGAGCAGAGGAATGCAAAGAAACGTGGCCAAAATAAAGTGAAACCATATGAAAGCGTGTATAGTTAGAATGTTATTCTGGCACTAATGCACTTGGTCTTGTTTTCTTGCATAGGATTTTGAAAAGTAGGTCCAGGTGGATGTTTTGCTTCATTCCTTTCAACAAAATGCATGAATAATTGAATAGTAGAGTGCCATTGGAAAATTCCCTATTGCTATGTTTTTCCGTTGAACCAAAATAGCCCTAATGGATCGGGCGTGAATGTATAGTAATAAGTGATGCAACAAGTGTACAACCTCTTTGCCGTGGCCGTGTCGACCTCAAAGCATCATTGGGTTGGTCATTTGAAGCGGTTGAGGCAGAGGTGGCTGTCGGAGGTGTGGAGGAAGATCTGAGGAATCAGCAGATGGCGTCCAGGCCTTTGCTACATTGTGATGGATCGTTCTGTCGTTGGAGCAGCTCCGGTGAGCCGTAAGATGTCAAGGCTGAAGTAGCACAAGACATACATCGTCAATATCAAGTGGGATTCTAATAGCATCTCCAATAGATGATGTAAAATGGAAGTAAAATTAACATCACCAAAAACCACCTGACTACAACAGATGAGGTAAAAACTGTTGACTCTGAACTTAACTGTCGAAACTGAAATTTACTGTGGAATCTGAATGCTACTGTCGAAACTGAACGCAATGGTAGCAGAGAGGCACTTGACATGTAGTTTAGGGAGGACCTGCAGTTCATCTTCAACCTGCACCCCCCTGAGCCGCCAGCCACCACCGGCCGAACCGCCGGCCCCAGCGCCGCCTCGCCGCTCGAAACAACTCGCCACCGCCGCCTGCCAGCCCTCTAGACCCCCGCCCCACCACGAACCCTAAGATAGATAGTGGGGTACCTCTCTGGCGAGCCCCCGTCCCCGCTGCGGGTGGTTCGTCCTTAACTCCGGCGAGCCCCCCAACCCCTAAAAATTGACTGACCCAAAAGTCGATTCAGTCGACTCAAGTCTGGCTTAATCGAAGCAGAGCAAGAGAAGACGAGGGGAGAGTAGCAGCAGCAGCTGGGCGAAGCGAAGCGATCGGCGAGAGCCGGAGCAGCAGAAGCTGAAGCAGTGAGCGAGAGCCACAGCAGCAAAGCAGATCCGGCTAGTATGGACGCCGCCATGAAGGGGCCTCAGACTGGGGAGAGCCGCCATGGAGATGTCGCCATGCGCCCGGCTTCAAGGTAGCCGCTCCATGGGGTGCGGGATGGAGCACCGTCGGCGCCGGGAGGTCGAGTTAAGGAGAAGGTGCGATGCGATGAGTGTACAACCTCTTTGGTGGTGCCGAGTAGGCCTCGGCTTTGTCCGAGGAGTCGGTGAGGATGTTGCGGTTCTGGTGGAGCAGGTTAAGGCGGCGCTCCACATCCCGATGACCCTCAGGTACAACTTCCTCCGGCCTTGCTCCACTGCCCATCTTCCCACGTTGCTGCATGTGGATCTTCTTTAGTTGTTTGCTTAAATCATAACTCGGCCGGTGTACTTTCCATCTTGCAATCTCGTCCTCAAACCATTTTTGATAAACCACCATGTGCTATCTTTCCCTTTTTACATGGAACATGCTTCTTTTTTGTCGGCGTATGTGTCTTCAACTCGTGTTATTGGGCAGTAATTGTTTCCTTTCGACTTCCTTTTGCAAACAGGACCTCCATGGTAGTTTCATTTGTATTTGATGGAATGTTGTAACGAGATAATCTCGAGGTAAGACACATGAATCCTAAGTAGAAACCTTTTTTTTCCTGCGGGAACCAAAGTTGAAACCTTCATAGCATCACAGTACAATTTCATCAAAATTATGCGTACATATAAACAAATCCTGAAGGATTGATAGCAATGCCAGAAACAATTCAACTTCGTTTCGCTGACATGTTGGACATCCTTCATCCGGCTCCACCTGCCATGCAGCAATATTGAGTGCACAACACAACTTCAGGGAAAGATTCACCCCGGTCGTTGCACCGCAGTAGTAATGACTAGTGAGCAGTCAAATCACAGAGCCCCACCTTCGCCCACGATAAGTTGCTCGGACAAAGCAACCATCATTTCTCTGTTCCTTGAATCACTTGGTACTCCCATATTCCCACAGTAATAAGTTGCGCGGGCGAATCAACCATCACTATATACGCTCACGTGTGATGACCACAGGAGCTATCCATTCAGATTGCATGTTAAAAAAATAAAGGTCGATAACTAATGCCGCAAACTTAAAAAAAAACTAATGCGGCACCTCGGGCCAACGCGGCCATATCGCATTTTGCACGAGAAATTACACACCATGTTTCGTTGACATCTGGTCCCGTTCCAACATATCAGTGAGACGACGACGAGTAGTAGGAGTATTTCCGAATGGACGTGTAGGCCGGGGCGCCTCTTCATGAACCGTGGCAAACTGGCAGCCGTCCATCGACTCTTCACCTTTCCCTCTCGATTTGGAATCGCCATGCGCTCTTCCTCTCCCTCCTCCATTTTCCTTCAGCCCTTCACCCTTTCTTCTGCCATTGTTCGATCATCTTCTCCATGGAGAGAACAGGACGGAAACGACCCCATTATTCTTGCCCCGATCTGAAAGATGACGTGGTGGAGGAACTCATTGATCGGTGCGACGTCATCACCTCGGCTAGCATGGCAGGTTCGTTCAAGCCCATTCTCGACTCAACTAATAACATCATTACAAGGAACCCAAGAGTCAAGGAGCGGTTTGATCTCCCCTATCTTCTTCGCCGTGACCACGATGACTCTTTGGCGCTGGGATTTACGGAGGCCTCGCCTTGTGCAAGTTGATGCCGCTTGATAATGATACGTATGATGTTAAGATGCCATCGCTTGAGGGCAAGGCTTGGGCAGGCGCAAATGGAGATTGGGTTGTTTACATTGGGTCCAACTGCGTGTGGGAACTTGTGAATGTGTACACTCGTGACCTGGTTCCACTTCCAAAAATCTCAGCAGACTGCCCAGAGGTTGAGCACACCGGTATTGTACGCACTTTCAAATACAATCATGGTGACTGTCTTCTACGGAAGATAGCAATTTGTCGAGTTCCCAACCGCTCTTGGAATTACAACAACTATGAAGTTGTTGCTATCTTCGACAAGCTTGTTGCCGTCCTTGGTGGTTTGACTCGATGGATATTGCTCAAAAACTAGTTTCTGTACACGGATGTGTACTGTGATGCAATTCAATACGAGGGCCTTGTGTTTGCTGCCACCACTCGTGGCACTGTTTTTGCATGGAATCGTTATGATTTCGGTATGTTTGTCTTCCACCATAATTATAATTGTTTCATCCACATGCATGCAGGTTAGCAAGTTTCCCTTTACTAATTAACCTTCTTCTTGTGTTTCCAAGGTCCTGTGAACATTCCACCACCTATACTTGAAAAAATTTATAACCAAGGGGGAGATGACGATGGTGATGATCACGAGCATGAGGACGAGCAGCGCCCATATACTCTTTGGCGCCTGGAAACTAATTCCGATGGATCACCTACAACTAGTATGTACACGGTAGCTGCGGGCACCTCCCCCATCTTCTCTCCAACCGCAGCGGCGCCAGCGGCGCCCGGGATCGGGCCGAGCCCCAACTCGCACCTCGAGCCGCCTCCCTTTTCTCCTCTCTCAAACAGTACCCGGGAGAAGGGAAAAATCCCACCAGCACCTCGAATCCTCGATACTAGTACTATATAGTAGAGTAAGTAGTAGGAGTAGTAGGGTGGCATGGGCCAGAACAAGCATTCACGTCCAGGAGTACGGCACACGCCACCAGCACGACTTCCATCTGACACCATATTTCTTGGAGTCCGTGCTAGAGCAATCTCTTCAACCTCATCGTTTCTCTAACTCAGCCATCGCGCGGCGGGCGAGGTGGGGGTTTGCCGATAGTCGGTTTCCTCAACTGCGGTCCCACTTGTAAGGCCAACTCAACGCTCTATCAATATATGGATGTACTCTTCTTCACAATACAAAAACTTGCATCCATTCTACTCCCTCCGTTGCACAATACATGCCTTCTATTTGTCAAAATATATATGTGTCTAGACATGTTTTAGTATATAGGTACGTCCATTTTTGGACAAATGGAAGTCAAGTATTTTGGAATGGAGGGAGTACACAATAAATTTTTTAAGTTAGCACAACTAGTCTAATCCGAGAGCACAACCGAAGATTTGGTTGGGTTCTTCCTCCTTTTGCCGACAGTGGGACATCCAGCATCCAGGTCGTGTCATGAAAGAAAATAGAGTGGTAGTTGAAGCCATGAGATGTGCATCTTGGGTTAAACTGTCAATAGAATCTTACTACTCTTGAGTAACTCCAAAAGTGGCCACCGAAGATCTTTCTTGGATTTGTTTTTCATCACCAGAACGTAGAGGTGAAAGATGTGCAGGTTTAGTGGGTCCGCTTGCGTTTTCACTGATATGTGGGACCGCATGTGAGCAAACAGACGATGGGCTCCGTGCGTCCGCTGGCTGGCTGGGAAGAGAGATAGAGGAGGGCTGAGCACAGACTGTAGGAAATTTGTTCTACGTAACCAGCACATTGATATTCGCGTGTGGTTGTTTCTAGAATAAAAAAAAGGAGGTACCCCTACTTATGTTACTCCCACTACGCCTAGCCTAAGGTTAGTAGGTGACCATGCGCTTGGCTCTTCGCCTCTTCCTAAGTCGATGGTTCTACAAGAGTGCTTCCGGCAATGTGACACCAAATGAACTGCTGCACGTCCACCGCTTGTAAGCAAAGTTTCTCCATCGTACGAGCCATCACAAGACACGCTACGTTGGCGACGGAGAAGGCGTAATCAATCTTCTCGTTGCTCTGCGAGTTGACGGGACACATCAAAGTTATTTACTACTCCCTAGTACGTACTCTCTCCAAAAAAGGGCTGACCATGTCATTGCTACCATCCCGTGCTCCGTCGTTGAGTACGTGCACTATTCACGTGCCATCGAGGAGAAAAATATTGCGTAGGTGCCATCGAAGTGCATGACTCACTTACGGAAAAGGGTTTCCCCCCGCTTTACCCCCCGCACGACTCACTTACGCACTGTTTATCTGATTTTCTCCATTTTCTTGCATGACACGTGCACCTTGATGTAGATGTCTCGCGTGTTGGGAAAAGGATGAAGAAAGCTCACGTAAAAGAACAGAGTTGAAGAGCATAGATTCCTGACGACCGAGGATGAGCAAGGAACCTCACGGTGGAGCGTCTGCAAGGAACCCTTGCACTTTCCCTGTTTTTTGCACCGCCCACCTATAAACAAATAAAAGAACATGAACTTTTCACTAATCACTAGAAAGCGGTACATCGGGATGCTAAGTTGAAGATGTTTTATACTCCCTCGTTTCCCAAATATAAGTCTTTTAGATATTTCAATAAGGGACTACATATGAAACAAAATGAGTGAATCTACACTCTAAAATATGTCTACATACATCCGTATGTTGTAGTCTATTTGAAATGGCTAGAAAGACTTATATTTAGGAACGAAGAGAAGTTTATATTGAATTATTGATAACCACGCAACAAGCCACGCGCGTATACGGGGCGCATGCAGCCACGCATGTACACAAGCCAACGCACTAACTCCATCCGATCCAACTCATGCATGACGCCAAGCATAGCATCGAGCACACAACGCACGTACACAAGACGTGCATGCACACACGCTCGGCCGCAGAATGCACGTGAATAACACATGCATGCGCACACACTCGGCTGCATGGAGGCGTGCGCCATCCGCGGCGACGTCCGGTTCGTCGTGCTACGGTGAAGCTCGCACGCAACGGCGCATACGCATCTCTTGCAGCACCTCTATGCCGTCGTTGCTCAACTACTAGTCGGAGACGAAGACGAAAGCAGCCTCGGCCTTAGAGCTAGCACCGATGGAAAAACACGCACGTTGCACGCATACGAGCACATACGGAGTGCCCACGACGTGGTGGTGGTGCGTCCCCAGTCGCCTCTACTCCTTCTGCGCACGTTGTCTATCAAGGCGGCTGCATGCTAATGATGATGTGGGTGAGATCTTCTAGGACTCAGATGATGACGAGGAAAATTATGAGACACAAGGTGACGTACACCGTCAAGGTCCACGATCAAGGGGGTGCTAGTAAGTGCTTATATGTGCTTAGAGCAAGTAAGGAATAAACTAGTATATTTCTGCTTAGTTGGAGGAAAGAGAAGAGGAGAGAGAAGGTAAGCGGGCTCTTCGTGAAGAGCCAGCTCTAGCACGTGCTCCTAGGCACTTTGTGAGAATGAAAGGTGGGACACAGAATAAAAAAGTAGTAGTACACTCTTTTGATCTACTATTGTACATGTTGACTATAAGATGGGTTGTAGATGACATGGCACTGGCTTATATTACTAATGCTCTTTAGATGAGGTGCTAAGTGCATTAAATGGCTTAGTAACTCAAGTCTTTAATGCATTGGTGCTTAGTTTATTGGTGCCACATCATATTTTATGCCTCACGCTGCGGGCTTAGCAGTGGCTATACAGGCCCTCCTAACCAAGGCGTCGTCAGCCAACCAGGCACTCACCTCCGGCTCCGGCAACACCACGCCAGCGCTTGTTGCAGAACACCAACAATATCTACTTGTTCGTCGGTGCCGGACAGATACGCACCAACACACCAACTGCAGGGTCGTACGTACACTGATCAGTGCTTGTTACAGCTTGCCTTTTTTATTTAAACTACACGATCACTCTTAACCTATCTCATTTCGGCTGGCTTTGCAAGTGGTAAACCGAATGCAACGGAATTACTATACATCAACTGGTAAAACGAGTGCGCATGAGATGTCCGGTGAGCTCAAATCTTTTTTTGCGGGAATCTGGTGAGCTCAAATCTGTTACGTGATACTGAAATAGTAGATTTGGTTTCACTAGTCATGTAGTCAAAAGACAAAACATATTTTAGTCCTATAATATATCAGGGGTAGAATGGTCTTTTCATGTTAGACTCAACACTGTTATGTGCCAAATTGACGGAAGTGTCATGAACGGAACAAAATAACAATTGTGTGTCAAAAAGGGGAAATGATATTTTTTAGGGCCAAAAAAGGAAGCAAAATTTAAGAAAGGGCCAAATAAGGAATTCTCTCCATGATATTTCCCCGTCCGGGCCGATCCCAAGTTGGCTTCTCACCTTCTTGGCCCAACAAACCCCCCACCCCCCCTCCCAAGGCTTCCAGACGGGCGCCACCGAGCCGCTCCACATTGATGGCAAGTCAGGGCAACGCAACCTCTCACTGCTTCCGCCGTTGAAGCGGCGCGCCGACCGAGGACACTGCCCGCTGCACGCCCGGCATTTCAGACAACACATTGGATAGTAACTTTAGAGCAAGTACTACAATTAGATGACATAAGCAGGCTATAAGGATTTAAATATAGTATTTGTGCTTACTTGAAGGAGAGAGAAGAGAAGAGGATTGTAAACGTGTAGCCGGTTGTACTCCAACATACTTTGTGAGACAAAAGGTGGGGCCATTATTAATGATATTGTATTTATACTAAAGGGACTAACAGACGCCTTAATTACTCCGTTTTTTTAGACAAACCTTGGTGGGGCTATTATCGACTTTTTTTGAGCTATTATTGACTTGGACATGGGGTTTGGGGGCCAAAGGCCTACTATTATACTCGCATACGACCGACGACATGCTCTACCCTAGCCTTGTATCATATGGTTTCGCACTGCTCGGATCTTAAGCGCCGCCATAATTCTTCTTCAGCCCTCCTTCCGCGTGCACCGCGAGAAGGGACAGATCCTCCGAACCCCGCCTTTCGTGATCCTTGCACGGAGAGGGGCGATCAGGTTTTTGGGGAGCACACTCCTATGATCACTGCCAGACGACTTCCTCAACGACAGCCTTCTTCCCCGACCTCGGTAACCTCTTCATCAACGACATGAGTGACAACATCAACCACATCGGTTCTGCTTCATCAGACGGTATGTGATTATGTCCTCCTGGTTTAGTCCGCATCATTACTTTGATGTTTGCAATTGTCGCCGTGATCTATTTCTTTGCTGATTCGAATTAAATCTCATACTAAATTGCTCATATATTCAACAATCCAATCCAAAAACCTGATTATAGGCAATTTACTCCGAGTGGTTTTGCTGCGCTTTTGAAGCCACCTACTTTTAAGGGGGTGCAATATAAAAGGTGGTGCACAAGAGTAGTATATTGGTTTCAGATCATGTACTGCTATGACGCCACTAAGTGTAAGCCTGAGGGCTTATCTTAATCCTACAGCAGGAAGCTTTTCGTAACATGGATACCCTCTTCAAAGCCGCCTATTTGAGTGTTCTTGACGATTCCATTTTGGATTCATATATGTCGTTTGACAAATGGCAAAGACATGTGGGTTGCGCCGAGGCCACGTTTGGGCCCTCGGCGCCGCAACAGTTATGCGTCATGGAGCAATTCTGTGACTACAAGATGACCGATGAGCGCCTGTTGTTCAAATAGACTCATGAGATACAGTCACTCTCTAAGGAACTTGAGTAATTTAAGTGTGTGTTGCCGGACAAATTTCTTGCTGGGACCATCATTGCCAAGCTTCCACCTTCGTGGAACGATTTTGCTACTTCTCTGAAAAACAAGAGGCATGAGTTTTCTGTTTTGGATCTCATTAGCACTCTTGATTTTGAGGAGAAGGCGAGAGCAAAGACACACATGCTTGGAGTCATTGAGGGAGCTTCTAGTGCCCACATGGTACACGAGAAGAACTTCCAGCCCAACCAGCCCCAAAACGACAAGAACAAATCTCAGGGGAAAGGCAAGTTTGATGCAAAGAACAAGCCGTCACATTCTACCAACTTCAAGAAGAATTCTCATAATGGGAAGGGATACAAACCTCAATTTTGGTAGCACCGCACAAAATTTATATGGCTGCATCTACCTCTACCATCGGCTAAGCTCATGGTGCTCCGTATTCCTACATTCGTAATTCAGGTACAATGACCACCGCAAGATGAAATTAGCTTATTCAGACGTTGACTTGCTGAATGCGGTCGGAACGATCCTGTCATGTGTGGAGGAGCAAACAAGCAAAGGTGCCAAGGTGGAAATCAACCAAGGACTTATGAAATTATACGTAATCTTCCTCGTGCAGGTCAAGATCCCCTTCGTCCGTGATGATCGTGTTTTGTCATGCCGAGCTATTGATATGTGCTACTGTTTTGCAACACCGCTTAAGTATAGCTACTGTTTTCCTATCTTTTCATATTCAGGACAATGAATATGATATCGTGGAACTGCACAATATGGACCCATGTTGAGTCATCTCTATTGCCTCATGTGTTTGCTGCAAATGTGTCAGCATCAATTGCAAGATGAGGCAGCTAGCTAGCTGTGCTCGCAACATTGAGAAGAAACAAGCATGCCCAAGAAATTAATGCGTGCGTAGGGAGGCCCTTTGCTCAGAGAAGCATCGAACGATTTTCTTTATTTCCACACCTTCTCGCAGCTTTGTATATTGGTTATAGTATGGTAAATCATTGAGATGCATAGACATGTTGAACTTTTGTTCTTCTGCATCCAGTAACGCATCCTCTAATTTGGTGGATGCACACAAAGAAAATAAATCTCCTTAATTTACTCCATAACCACCCTATTAAATAGGCCTAGTAACAAACCAGGCACATGCAGTGGGCAGCGGGCACATGCATCCTGCATGCATGGTCAGTTAGCCAAGCCCATGCGCCAGCTCCAATGCAGGAACGCAAAAGAAGAGAGCGGTTCTTGGGAAAAAGCGAGTAGTTAGTGCATCGGGCCTTATAAACACGAACAGCTTGCTCTCCCGCCTGCCTCTCCCACCCAATTCCCCGCTCCCCAATCTTCCTCACTCGTCCAAAAACCCCGCTCACCTTCTTCCTCACTCATACGTAAAAATGCCTGCTCCTCTTCTTCCACTCCTCACAATCCCTCAGCCCTCCTTCTTCCCCACTCGCACTGCCACTAGGCTCATCTCTAGCTACTCTGCTCAAACCCGTGAGCTCGGTGCGACGCCCGCAAAGAAAATGGAGTCGGCTGGCCCTAGAGCCAAGAAGATGAGGCTCCCGCCAGCCGGGCGACGCCTTGTAGATCCTGCACCCAGAGCGCTGGGAGAAGCGGCGAGCCCCCCACCCGGATCTGAGGAACCTGTAGAATCTACTGTTGACCGCTTTAGCAATCTCCCGTGCGTCATCCTTGAGGAGATCATCTCGCTTCTCCCCACCAAGGATTTCTGCCGCACACAAGTCCTCTCATCTCGGTGGCTCACTCTATGGCACACCGCGCCTCAATCTCGATGCCGTCACGATATCATCCTTCCTGAATTTGATCTCATCGAGCCATCGTCTCTTCTCACCAGGCCCCGTTCAATGCCTTTGCATCCCGACAAGCTACATGCTGTCCATACCCGGCAAGGTGGACGCTATCGACATCCCCTAATTCGGAAAACTCCAAAGACTTTGAGTTCTACCATTACCACAAAAGTTTCATACCACGAACATACCAAGAATTCGTGCCCACACCACCGTTGTCCATCTCGCGGTTTTCCTTCTCTCTCCACACCGCCACCTTCGCCCGGTGCCATCTACCAGACGATCTGGTACAAATGCTTCGACTCCCACTGCTAAAATTTTTTTCGCTCGTGGTGGTTTATCTGTCGGAGGCCTCACTGCACAGCATCATCCACTCCAGTTGCCCTGCCTTGGAGCGCTTGCTGATTGTTTTGGGAATAGAAACCGGTATCAATTGTCTCCAAATAAAGTCGCCTCACCTTAAAAGCATTGGAATTTGTTTTAAAGGACAACAACTCATCATCAAAGACGCCCCTTCACTTGAAAGGTTGCTCCTTCGACCTTCATAATTGTTATACACCTTCAGAAATAACTGTCGTCTCTGCGCCCAAACTGGAGACCTTGGGTGTAATTCGTGACCCGTTTAATAATCACAAGGAGTTGGTGTTTGGCTCCTCACTTTTTCAGGTACCGTATATTATCATCTACACATTTGTAATCATATGCTGCATTTTTCATTTGTGCGCATAAGTTTTATATCATCTTGGAGTACACTTTGGGTACTAATATTATGTTATATGCTCAATGAAGAGTTCGTCCATTGATAGCCTATCAATGTTGCTGGATTCTGTCAAGATCATATATATAAGAATGTATAGTTTTGATCTGGACATAATTATTGGCTTGTTGCAATGCTTTCGATCTCTGGAGAATTTATACATAGAGGTGATGATTTCATGCACATTGAAAGCCCGTATATATTGTACTAGAATTAACTGTTCAAATTGTCGTTCTTTCGACATACTCTTTTTCGCACCTTAACTGCTTTTCAATCTTCATGTCTACTTAGGCGTAACCACATGGAGAAAAACATATAACCAATCATTGGAGTAATAAGCACAAGGATTTTCTCAGTTCTCACGACATTCGTTTGAGAACAATAACGATGGGACGATATGCATCCAACCAGGCAAACAGAAGCTTTGTCACATTCTTCCTGTTGAATGCGAGGTTACTATTGTCCATGAGGCTTAATTTTTACAGCAAGAGATCTCTCACGGACGAACATGTTGAACAGCAAAAAAAGAAGTTTCAGGTGGACAAATGGGCTTCTAAACGTGCTCGGCTTCTATTTACAATAAGTTGTAGATATCCTGAAATAAATTTTTTTGCACAGGATGTTGATTTTATGGATCAGACCGATCCATTTGTTTGTGACTGCAAAAAAGAGTGGTTGGGTTAGATGTTACTGTCATGTTCAATATGGGTTTTCTCTAAAATTTTGATGAACAATTAGTCCTTGGGCTTTTTGTACCATTTGTATGCTTGACTTGCATGTTGTTGCCCTCGTACTCCCCTCCACATGCCACTATACTGCCGCATCTTCCATGGCTGCTGTTCATTCCCGTCCGAGGCCTTGCCGTCGTTCTCCGCCTTGGTTAGCTCGCTGTGCCCGCCGCCGTCTGGCTTTGTCAACATGGTCAACAACCAAGAGGAATCAGGAGATGACTGTACGTGGAGAGGCTGACAGTAGGGACCCACCAGGGTCATTGCATTTCGCAAGAAGGTGCCTCGTTATTACAAGCCAAAAAAATACTTCCTCCTAATTGTTTGACAACTAGGTTCCACTCCATTGTCAATCTAGTCAATAAACGAGAAAATTACACAACGAGCGGATAACACCAGGGACCCAGCTCGCCCAGCTTGTTTTTCGGGCCAGAGACGGAGCTCAATCACATTGTCTTGAGGCTGTCGCCCATCTAGCCCACGCCACGCTTTTATTAAGCACATGACGAGCCCAGTTGATATATTTTTTCTTTTGAAATTGGCTAGCCCAGTTCTTTTTTTGGAGAATACCAAAACCGAGGCCTACTTGCTTTTCTCAGCCTATTTGGCTGCAAATCTGTCAAGACGAGGAGGGATGTAAGTAGTAAGAGATGGGCTTCCCCAGAAAACGGGCTATAAGTTGTAAGAAATGGGCTGTAAATTTTTAAACCAAAGCCAACCAGCACTTGCATTAAAATATCATTTTTCAGGATTTCTCTACTCTCTACTCTTATAAAAACCAAAGCCAACTGGCAATTACATTAAAATATCATCTTTTCTCCCACAAGATAAACTACTCATACAAATGCATCTTCATGTTCCGTGCAACGAACGGGCATCTTGCTAGTTAAGATTCTAAATTTCATTCATTTTTTTGCGGAGAATTGTTTTTTGAATTTTATTTTGATATAATTTTTTGAAAATTATTTTTAACGTGACTCGAAATTTCGTGATTAAAAGAGTTCGGACCCCACCGAAATATGCAAAATTTTGTTGAATTTTTTAGCGATTGCCGTAATATATGGTCCGTAATGCTAATAAAAAGAATATGAGCTTCAAATATCCTTAAGAATTAGCAAATGGGCTGTAAATTATTGAAAATAATGGCTAATGGGCTGTATGCTGTTTTCCACAGATTTGGAGGCTGACTTCTGGGCCTACTAGGTTGACGATGACGCTGTCCTAAATTTTTTTTGACGCATATGCAAGGCTTTATCAACTTAGTCAACACACAACAGTGATTGTTGGATGTCCATCCAACGGCCGCCGCGCTTCTTCAATATTTGATCTTCCTGCTCCAGCCGCCCAAATCAGCGTCGGCGGCGGATCGCTGCTTCCTCCTCCTCCGTCATTTGGATGTGTCGCCGCCATCCTCTAACCACCCACACATCCTGTTATTTTCCGTGACGTCGGCCTCACCCGCAGCCGACCAATCAACGCCGTTCTTCCCTCGGCGTGGGCATCCGTTGCGGTGGCTTCGCCGGCCCGGTGGTTCTCTTCACTGGCCTCGCCCTCGTCCACCGCGTTTGTGCTCTCGGGCGCCAAGAGGTCAACATGGTCAACAAACAACAGCCATCGGAAGAGGCTGACAGTAGGGGCCCACACAGGAAAATGCCTCCTTATTACGCGCAAAATATGATTCCTCCACCTGATAGCTGGGACCCACCGGAAGGGTCTCTGTATTTCGTGAAAAAACGGAGGAAACGGACCTCCTACGGTCGAAATGGGGGGTCCTGTTGATCGGGAGGGGTGTGGCGTACCGCAAAACGGAGGAAACAGACCTCCTACGGTTGAAACGGGGGTCCTGTTGATCGGGAGGGGTGTGGAATACCACAAAATGGAGGAAACGGACCTCCTACGGTCGAAACGGGGGTCCTGTTGATCGGGAGGGGTGTGGCCTACCGCCAAAGCAGACGAACGGACCTCCTACGGTCGACGGGGTCCTGTTCGCCGGGAGGGGTGTGGCGTGCATCAGAAGCAGGACTCCACGGGATCTTATTCATCTCCACCATCGACCTCCTCCAGCCTCCACGGGCTACCGTCGACCTCCTCCAGCCTCCACGGACTCCTGTTCATCCAGCCTCCACCGCGCGCTACTCCACCGGCTATTGTTCAACCACCCCTCCACGGGCACCCCTCCACCATCCACTATTCATCCAACCCTCCACACCACGGGGTCCTGTTCAACCACCCCTCCACGGCCACCCCTCCACCTCTACTGTTCATCCAACCCTCCACACCACGGGGTCCTGTTCATCCAGAGGCAACGCCACCTCTCATCGTTCATCCAACCCCCTCCCCCGCAAGGCTCACTGTTCATCCAATCGATCGGCTTTAGTTAGCAGCAGTAGCGAAGGAATCGCTCGATTCGGTTCAGTTAACAGCCATCGATCGATCGCTCGGGTTCAGTAACGCGTAGTCTGCAGTGCAATCGCTCGGGTTCAGTTAGAGCCCAAAGCCTCGCCCGGGTTCAGTTAGAGCCAACGCCTCGCACACACGCACGTACGTGTACGAGAAAGCAGCGCATCGCCGCCCCGACCTCCCACCGTAACCGGGAACTCCCCAAAATTTTCCTCCCCCTCGCTTCTACCACGGTTTTTTCCGTCATGGACGGCCCAAAGAATGTCATGCATCTACGTCTCCGGCCCAATGTCATGCATCTGCGTCTCCGGCCCGCCCAGGACGAAAACCCATTTTCTGTCATGATTTTTTGTCATAGAAGTAGGATCCCACCACATCTATGATGATACCGGGTCTTGTCACAATTATCGTTATAGAAGTGTCATATGTATGACAGAAAAAATTTCGTTCGGCCCAAAATGTCACGGATGTGTCTTTTTTTATAGTGGTGCACAGGCGAAGGGTACCGGGGCAGTGGTCGAACCAAGGGTGGAAGGGAGGCATAGGCAAACCGGCTTGGCGTCGGGGTGGAGCAGTGGAGTAGGTGGTAGAACGACAAAGTTGGCATCGAACTACGTGGACATAAAAGCAAGGCCGGAGGGAAGGAGTGATAGATGCAAGACTCTCGGTGGGGTTTTTGACTTGGTACGGGCAACTAGACACCTATGAGGCGGATGAAAGTTTGCTTCTTGAAAGAAATTAAGGGCGTGTTTGGTTGCCCGCATCGAGCCCAACCAGGCCCGCACGGGAAGGAAGGGGCCTGTTTGGTTGCCCGATTTCACTGTTGGGCCTGCATCGCACGCTTCTTAAAGCAACCCAGAGTCTGGCTCGCCGGAAATGTTTGAATCGGCAGTTTCTCGCGAGCCAGGCCGAGGCGAACGCAAGCGAGCAGGCCTTGCACGAGTGGAGACGGAAGGGATGCAAGGTGATTACGTGAGGTCTTCTTCAATCTCCAGTAAGCTTCTATCTAATCTCCTCCCTCTGATCTACACAACTACACAACGGTGCTTCGATTCGAGATAAGCTCTACACAAAAAAGATGCGCCTCTATGCTACGGTTCCATTTAGGCGATCAGTTCATAGTTTCATCGGCCGTAAGTTCTTAATCTCGTCTTCCCGTTTGGAGCTATTCTGGACAAATTTTGTCAGATTCGTCACGCACCATCGATCATTTGAAATTTCCTTTGACCAGCAGCCTAATCTCGCAGTTCCTCACAACATTCGTGTTGTAAGTTTTTGGTTTTGACGATCGTAGCTTCATCTCTCTTTGAACAGCAGTCTACTGCACTGGCGCCGCCATGTCGAGCTCCTCTGTCCTCTACTCAGAACCCTCCTATTCGTCCCTCTCGACGCCGAAGCCCTTCCCCTTGATCTCCTTGCCCGCGTCCTACTACACTAGAGTCTTTTCGGCGTCGCTCATCTCGCCTACTCTGTCGTCCTCCTACTGCACTGACGCTGCAATGGCGCGCATACTACTTTCTTGTGTCCTCTGCCTCCGTGCACACTACAGTTTGCCGCGCCGCCGATGGGGTCGATCATCTTGGCCTCCTCTCTCTCACCCTACTACACTAGAGTCGTTTCCGGCGTCGATCATCTCGGCCTCCTCTCTCGTCCACTGCACTGATGATACCATGGCGCGAGCACTGCATTCTTCACCATGGCCCGGGGCACACTGCATCCCCCCCCCCCCTTAATTCCTCTGCTAGTTCTTAACCCTGTTTGCTAAGTGTAAGTGCTAGATCTTAATCATACCCCATGCGAGCAACCATATATCATGTAGTTGCATGCGCCTGAGACAATGCAGACAACTAAACAACGGCCAAAGTTGATCTCCTAATGCAGAAAGTCCATATGCAGGCAACCAAACAATTTACAGACGTCGCATATGAGGCTGTTTTTTCAGAGCTAGGCTGGATTGAGATGTGTATATAATGCAGCTACTATTTACTACTGCAACCAAACACGCCCTAAGCAGAGTTTGGATCAAGCATACGACACTCTTCCAAGTATCTTGGGTGTTTGACTTCCTTCGAGCAGTTGGAAACACCACGCCCTCGACGAGTGGAGTCGTCAGATTTATGAGCTCACTCTCACTCGCAACGTATCCGAAGACGCCAGCCGTCCGGCCGCAACCGTATGCCGCAGGCGAGCCACCACCTTCCCCGTCGATCACACGAGCAGCTCCAATCAAGCATGGCCAAAACCAGCGCGAGCACGCACCTATATGGAGCGAACGCGCGCGATCCCTTCCAGGCTAAGGTTTCCTCTCTCCCTCTCCCGGCGCATAAAACCACGCCCATCCACACCACCTCCCTCACTCCCGGCCAAGCCACAAAGCACCCAAACCCCAAAAGCAACACAAAATTCTCTCTAAACAAACCCAGGAAATGCCCGCCCCGGCCACAAAAGCAGCTCCCCGCCCCCGCCCCCGCCGCCGCCGCTAAATAGTGCCGCCGCTCCGCCCGTTTCATGGGTGCCGCGCGTCCACGGCGCTGGAGGTTCCCCTTCCAACGCAGCGCGCCCTCCTCCCCCTCCTCCAAGTCCCTCCCGCCGGTCCCCTACTCGCCCGCGCGCTCCGCGGCCGCCGCCTACCCGGAGCCGGACCGGAAGTGGGCACAGGAGGAGGAGGCCGCGCCGCCGGAGTTCGTCTGCCCGCTCTCGGGCGCGCTCATGGCCGACCCGGTCATCCTGCCCTCCGGCCAGACGTACGAGCGCGCCTGCCTCCAGGCCTGCGCGGAGCTCTCCTTCTTGCCCCCGGCGCGGGCTCGGGTTCTGATGCGTTGATACCAAACTCAGCCCTCAAGGCGGCCATTGGCACCTGGTGCGCCCGCTCCGGCCGCGCGTCGCCTCGGCCGCCGTCCAAAGAAGCTGTCCGGGAGGCCGTGCTCCGTGCGATGCCTCCGGCCGCGGCCGAGGCCAAGTCTGTTAGGACTAGAAGGGCAGCGATGGCGACCTCGTCCAATTCGTCCTACTCGTCCCCGGCGTCCGCCGCGTCGACGTCCACGTACACGTCGTCCTCGGAGATCACACCCGCGGAGGACGATGTGGCTGCGAAGCCAGTCAAGGAGGCGGCCAAGGAAGTGGAGTTGCCGGTCGACCCGTTGGAGGATGAGGTGGTCGCGACGGTAATGGATGCCGACGAAGATGGAGAGGTGGCGGCGGTGCTGGCTGTCCTCCGGGACGCCACCCGGGAGAGCGCGGAGCGTCGGCTCGCGCTCTGCACGCCGCGGCTGCTCGCGGCGCTCCGGCGAGTGCTGCTAATCCCGCGGCACGCCTCCGCGCGGGTCGACGCTACGGCGGCACTGGTCAACCTCTCGCTTGAGCCGGCGAACAAGGTACGCATCGTCCGCGCGGGCGCCGTGCCGGCGCTCGTCGAGGTACTCCGCTCGGGCGGCTCGGCACCGGAGGCGCGCGAGCACGCGGCGGGCGCTCTCTTCGGCCTGGCGCTCAACGAGGAGAACCGCGCCGCCATTGGCGTGCTGGGCGCGGTGCCTCCCCTCCTGGACCTCCTCACCTCCCCCGACCACCACTCGCGCACGTGCCGCGACGCTGGGATGGCGATCTACCACCTCTCGCTCACCGCCGTGAACCAGTCCGAGGTCTCGCGCTTCCCGGCGGCATCCAAGGCGCTCCTCACCGTGGCGTCCAGCGCCGCGGAGCCAACGCCCATCCGCAGGCTGGCTCTCATGGTGATCTGCAACGTGGGCGCCTGCTCGGAGGGCCGCGCGTCGCTGATGGACGCGGGCGCCGTCGCGGCAGTGTCCGGCATCCTCCTCTGCCCCCACGACGACTCCACCCGCGTCGCGCTCGCGGAGCTGGAGGAGTGGTGCGTGGCGGCGATCTACGCGCTGAGCCGCGGCAGCCTCCGGTTCCGCGGCCTGGCGCGCGCGGCCGGCGCGGACAAGGCCCTCCGCCGCGTGGCCGAGGAGGGGACCCCCGGCGGGGTCCGGCGCGAGATGGCGAGGAAGACGCTGCGCGCCATGCGGGGCGACCTGGACGAGGAGGCGGACCTGACCGGCAGCAGCCTGGAGTGCGGCGACGGGGACGACTGCGGCGGCAGCATCGTGTCGGACGGGCTCATGTCGTTCCGGCGGCGGCAGCGCGAGGTCGGGGCCTCGTCGTGCGGCAACACCGCCGAGTTCTGAGCCGATCCACCGCCACCATTGTATGTAAAAAAAACACGCTTGCTCAATTAGCGTTAGACGTTGGCGCCACGAGAGGATCAACTCCCTCCTTCGTTTTGGAACTGTGATTGTCGATGAAAGTGCAATGAAGTTGTTCAAATCTCGTCGTCCTCGAGTGCATGCTCCGAGCTCGTGCTGGAGCGTGCCATGGAGTTTGCTGGCTCGCTCGTCGGCTCGTGCGCCGGACAAACGAGGAGCTGGTTGGTTGGTCGGACGTTGCTTGCAAGCCAGAGCAATCCTTTGTTCTCTCCGTACTTGCAGTCGCGGACACACTCCCAGAAGAGCATGAGTGACAGGTACTGTATATTATTGTTTTAGGCAGGACCGACCTCATGTCCTCATGCGTGTTGTTTCCACCTGTAAATAAACCATCCTTTTCTTTCTGCTATCGATCCGCTGTTTGCTTCGTTGGCCGATGTATGCTGGTGTAGGCCACACCGTGCGTTGCGTTGGATCTTTGACAAATGTAATTCTTGTTCGCCTACAGTAGGACCAATCAATTCGTGTTCTCTACACGGCTTGCCATTGGGCGGTGATTTCGATCTGTGCTGTTCATCGACGGATCTGAACATGGATTTCTCCCATTTTGCTGTTGGTCGACCGATCTGAACATGAACCCCTCCCATTTTAAAATGACGAGAGTTGCGACTGACTGGACGGAGGCCATGCCTGTCGCCTGCCTGCCAAAGATAATGCGTGCGGTACTGCTGTCTGTCTACCTTTCCTTTCCCTGTAGGGCCTCCCGTGGGAACTTGACCTTTTGCATTGCGTGATTCCTCCCAGATGTTGCCCCTGCCTCTTCTTTTCGAGATGGATGGAGGTTGGAGGATATGGAGACAAGGCTTTCTTAATTCAACCACGCATTCCTCCGGATTATTCTCCATCTTAATCAACATCCATTTGGTTATCTGCATCATCATCATCGGATTTTCTATGTTGCTCACGATAATAATCGATTTTGCAAGACAGAGAGGGGAGATTGATCGAAACCCAATTCATGATCGAGGCAGGTAGGTGGAGTCCAATCAAGTCCGCCACCAAACAATGGAAAAGGAATTGGAAAGGCAGACATTATTTAAGACTAGACGATGCATGTCTGCCCGGCCAGGCCAGGGCCTTCAGTGTCAACGCTCGGCGCTCGACGGGCCCGTGTCATGTGAGGAGGTCAGAGTAGGCGGGGCTGAGTGGCGACGTGTTGTTTGTTACTGGAGAAAAGATGCTGACCGAACTTGGATTAAGCTACGACACTCGTACTTAATTTGGCTTCCGGAAAGTGTAGTTTTGGTGGACGGGTCCGTCGTCCGGAATGCTTTGTTTGGGATGCAAGCAATGAGATGCTTGCTCATTCTACGGGCGTACGAGTACGACGTGTTTCGACTGGATAATAATCTTGTTGCCTTGGATGTGGTGATAAGTTAGCGCTTGCGATAGGGCCGTGAGGGTTGTTGGTGTCTGAAGAATTAATAAAGTAGTCCAAGACTTAGGTATTATTATTGTGCTGCCTTGCGAGCGACGTGGCTGATTTGTTCTGAAGATTGTTATTTTTTCTTCGCGGGAAATTGGTTCTGAAGATTATACTCTGTGTAACACATGAAGTCGTAGCATGTACTAGTACACCGTCATACAGTCATGCAGACGTATGAGTGGGTCGAGTTACACCTTGACTAGTCTCTAGTCGAGTTGGTCGATGAGACAACGAGGTCACAAACAGTGAGCTGTGGTTCAGTCCAGTGGCCCCCGTCCCATGTGGTTGACTCGGTGTAGCTCAGCAAACGATCGAATGGGTCGGCAGATGCGAGATCCATCGGTCCTGGTCGCCGTTGGCACGTCGCGAGCTGGCCCCGGAGCTACCGGCGCCGAGGCACCCGCATGCGCCCGGGAGCTGGGAGATTCGTATCAGAATGAGACAATAGCCAGAATACCATTACGAGAAACCGAACTTGTCAAAATACCACTATAAAAATTTAACTTGTCAATATACCATTATTTTCAGTTTTCTCTAGCCAAAATACCACTAATGGTTAATGGAGACTAACACCATCTAAAAAAGACTTCTATATCCTTACCTCTTCACAGCCCAAGCATAAATTTTGACAACAAAAAGAGTAGCTATAGTGCAACATTTCAGCAGCCAATTGACATGAAAACATCACCAACTCAACATAATCTTACTTTGCATCATCCAACAACAAGATAGCAACTTTTCAGCAGCATTTTGACAAATTCCAGCAGCATTTTCACATGAAAACATCACAAATTCAACATAATCTAAGTGTACATCATTGAACATCAATATAACAACATTTCAGCAGCATTTTGATATGAAAATATCATCAATTCAGCATAATCTTAGTTTGCATCATTGACTATCAATATAGCAACAATTCAACAACGATACATAATGGTTCGAAATAAGATAACATCAACAATGATACATAATGGTTCACAAGAAGCTAGCATCAACACATAATGGTCCAGACCACCATTTCTTCAAACAAAAGATCATGGTTCTCACAACCATAAGCGAAAGATGATGATTCTCCCAACCAAATGCACTAAACTCGCTGTAGAGGGCAAGCAGCAGCAGTTTTGTTTCGTGTAGATCCACTAGGAGGGCAATTGCAATAGTTGATGCCCTCTGCCTTGTCATTGGACTTGTAGGAGTATCAAGTTGAGTACATTGCTTAGTTGGTGTCTTAGGAGAAGTAGCCGCAATGCTTGCTTCAGCCTTTGACTTTTTCCTACGTTCAAAACAATATTGTTAGTAATTAATATGCAGGACATTTGGCAATAATGTGATAAGAAGTAGTATCATGAAAGAAATACCATGAAAGAGGAGTAGCATCATGAAAATAATATACAAGTGAAAGAGATGAGACTTATGAAATAAATACCGCGGAGGAGGAGTAGCATCTCGATCCGCGTCACTTTCCATCGCAGGCTCCTTGCATGTCTTTCGAAGATGGCCTATTGCTCCACATCTTTTGCATTTGTTTATTCTACGGTTCCACCTCCGGTGTAATTCTTTATCCTCCTAGTTCTTGGACGTCGAGCCCTCTTGGTAAGTTTGGGAGGGATCATATCAAATCCAGGATTTACCTTGGGCCATTGGGATCTGCCCCTAATTGGCATGAGAACTCATGCATATGCCGCTTGGAACCTTGCCACTGAGAAGCACTCTGCAACATAATCCTCTAGCTTGGCTTTTTTTTGGAGAAGATGAACCGAAGAGCATGTGTGCAAGGTTTACCACAAATTTGCCATCTTCTACAAGAGCACTCGTTTTTCTCCAAGTTAACGGTGTGCCTCCATCCATTTCGTGAAATCTCAGCTATATTTGGCGATGCTCTAACTTCCAAATAATGCAACCCCTTACTTTTCAGATACAATTCCTTTATCACACTAGGTGCTGCCTTGCAAGCGACGTGGCTGATTTCTTTTGAAGATTAATATCCTGGTTCAGCGCCCCCGCGTCGCTCCTCTGAGGCGACTCGGGCGGCCCCAACCCTAGAGCGCCGCCGGCCCCCTTCCCCCTTCCTCCAGATCCAGAGATAGCCGCCGGCAAGCCCGTGCGGCGTCGAGGAAGGTGGCGGCGGGGCTGGCTGTTGCTGCCTCGCGCAGGAGAGCCTGGTGTGTCAGGGTGGCAGCCCCGGTCAAGGTGGGCGGCGCATTCCCTAGGACGGAGGGTGGCTGCGGGTGTGTGGCTGGTCTTCCTCGGCTCGCGTGGGCGGCGAGGACCCGGTGGGGGGAGCTCATGGCGGCCGTGATTTCCGTCGGCCGGCCGCCAGATCTGGATCGACCAGCGCCAGCTTCATCTCCTTCACCTTATCTCGCTTGATCTGGGCTTCGGTGTGGCCTTGCTCGGCGGATCCGGGTGGTGGGCGGTAATTGGATGGTGGAGCTCTTGGGACTGGGGGAAACCCTTGGCCGGCGACAGCGTCCACAACAACGACGACGCCGTGGCGCCGATCCACTCCTTGGAGTCTTCGTTGAGGTTTCTCAACCCCCACCCACCATCCCCTGCATCTAGGGGAAACCCTTGGTCCTGCTTGGGGACGACGGCTGCGCTACGGTACCGTTCCTCCTCCTGAAGGCGCAGTCCTTGGACCGTGTGGGGGGGGGGGAGCTGGTGTTGGGGTGTGCTGGTGAGATCCCGACAGGGATGGCGGCGGCCCGTGCACGAGAGATGGAGGTCTTCGATCAGATCTGGGTGAAAACCTACTATTGGCTATTGCCAAGGCCGGCGATGGCGACGCTGTCTACGTCGTTCCCTTCCCGAAGGCATCGCCGTGGAGAAGTTCAAGGCCACTCTCTGCTACCTTCGGAGGAAACCCTAAATTAGTGGATCGGATGACGGCGGCTCTTTGGTGTCGTTTCCCCCCTTGGAGGCATCATTCTTGGAGGTGCACACGGGCTCGAGGGACCGGAGAACGGCGTCTCTGGTGGAGCGGTGCTTCATCTTCCACATTCATGGTGGCGGTTCTTGGCGGCGTGGCGCTGTGAAGACTCGGCGTCTGATGCGCGGAGATGGACTCGCGCAGGAGGAGGAAGCTGTCTGGCGTCATGGTGGCGTTGATGACAGATAGGCCTGGCAAGGTTGGTGCATCAGTTCTGCTCTGAGGATGGACCAAGGAAAGATGAAGGTGACGGCCCTTGTAGCGTGCGGTGCTCACTGAGAGTGTGCCAGACCGGTGTGGGACCCACAGATGCAGAGGCTTATTGATGTATCACTTTTGTCACCTTCGTTACCTTATATGGTCTCTGTGACGAAGGTGACGAAAGCTTATTGATGTATCATCTAGTATAGTCTTTTTGAATAATTAATAATATAGCTGTATGCATCGTCCAGATGCAGAGTCCGGGGTACATCCTCCTTTTTGAAAAAAAAATCTATGTAACACCTGACGTCGTAGCATGCATATGGTACACCGTCATACAGTCATGCGGACGTTTGAGTGGATCGAGTTACACCTTGACTAGTCGCTAGTCGCTAGTCGACTTGGTCGATGAGACAACGAGGTCGCAAACAGTGAGCTGTGGTTCAGTCCAGTGGCCCCCGTCCGGCCGTCCCGTGTGGTTGACTCGGTGTAGCTCAGCAAACGATCGAACGGGTCGGCAGCTGCGTGATCCACCGGTCCTGGTCGCCGTTGGCACGTCGCGAGCTGGCCCCGGAGCCACCGGCGCCTTGCTCCGAGTCCGAGGCGAGCTACCGGCGCCGGGCACACGCATGCGCCCGGGAGCTGGGAGATTCGTATCGGAATCCATGGAACGATTCGTCGCTTCGTATCAACCGATCGTCGCCCTGCTGTGGGTGGGTACTCGAGGACTCCTACCCGGGTTTCACTGCTCATGACGCCACGTTCTGACCTGACGTATACCGGTCGCGTGCAAGGAATCCTCTGAGATGCTCGGACTGGGTATCGTACGTCGAGGGGTGAAGAGGACGACGACTGGTTAGTCCAGCGCTCGAGCAGCGTCAGAGAAAATGGAAAAATCTCCCGCGTTCCGTTTCATCTGTTGTGATGAAAATTTGGAGCGATCAGAGAAGCTAATTATTTCAGCCGATGTGACGAAGTCTAGGGCACAAACTGAACGTGGACGCGCCTGCTACGCGGAACAACTGCGGTGATTATAGCAGTAGATCGCAAGGGGCAGTTTCTGGCAGGCCGTTGCGCTTATCTATCACCTGCTGCGGATGCCACCACTGTTGAAGCTTTTACTGATGGGAGATGGTCGGCAAATACTATCGCTCCGTTTGGATGTTGGTATTGAGGTCCAGACTTTGACTTTGGCATTCGGTAGTCCGAATATCGCTGTTTGGTTGTGCAAGACATTCAATCGAGGAATCGAGCCTCGATATCGAGTGGTTCCCCTTTTCACGTGCACTCTCGGCCAACCAATTCGGAGGCTCCAACCTCGGTTTTCGCTGGTATCTGCCCGTCGCCATGGAAAACGGGCCAGTAGCCCGTGGGTGCCACGGTGGTGCCGGACTCCGCCGTTGACCCGACCTTGAAGACTGACGCGTTTGGCTGCCGCCGTGGCCGCACCTCCGCCGGCGACCGCATCTCTCGCTGGCTCGCTCCCTCCGCCGGCAGCTGGTTCTGGGCTGCTCTGTCGAGCCACAACGGGAACCCCTCCATCACGAGAAGAGCCCCATTGGCGGACGTGGACTTCACCGCTGACCCGAACGTGGAGACCATCGCGTCTGCTGACGCTGCCGCTGCATGCCCACCACCGCATCTGGGCCGAGAGTTGCCACCTGGTCTCTGTGTTTCCCGCTCCCTTTGTTGGCTGCTCATGTGCTCGAGTCCGTTGATGTGTGCCTGTGCATCCTCTATGTTTGATTGCAGGTGCACGAAGCTACACCGTTGCAAGCAGGACCAAGAGCTCGAAAGTACTAATGTGATCGCGAGCTGCAGTGAGCTCGGTATCGCTACCGCATGTCTATCTCGTGATGTGTTCATGGGTCCAGCTGTATTTTCTGCCTCTGATTTTTTATTAAGGTCCATGGCCCACTGGTTGGATGCGGGCTGGTTACGCCGTCGGGCCATATCCGTCACGGAACAGAATGAGGGAGACCATGTGAGCTGGCCCGAGGTAGATTCTGAACTAACACCGGCAGCTACTCATTTAATGTCTGCTCCCGTTGGAGCTTACCAATCTTCCCCAAGGCGCTCGTCATCTTCGTAAGAGCAACTCCAACCATCTTCGTAAGAGCAACTCCAACCACTGACCCCAATCATGTCCGCTTTTGCCTATATTTTGTCCCGTTTGAGTCGGCCGAGCGAACGTATTTGTCCACTTTTTCATTTAGAGCATCTCCAACATGTCAACCCAAACGAAAGGCAATTTTGACTGTTTTTTTATCCGTTTGGGTCAGTCCGGCGGACATCCATGTCCGTTTTCGCGTTTGGGTTGGTGCATGCGCCCAACGCTGGCCTGATCAATTGTTTAGATCGCGTGAAAAAAAAATTACCGCCAACATTTTAAAAATTAAAAACGTTAATTAAACATTAATGCCGGTCACAAAGCCCGTGGAGTCCACGAGTCCATGTTTACATTAACTAAAACATTAAATAAAACTTAAAAGTACCAGGAGGCACGCTGCCCTAGGCGTCCTCGTCGTCGTCGTCGGGGCCGGTGAGGTCGATTAGTGCCGGCGCCGGGCCAGCCCAAACAAACGCCATCGACCACGCTCTAGCGACGTCGTCCGCCACGAGCTGGACTGGCCCACCGCGGGCAAGGCGCTTCTCCTCCTCCACCTTGCGGCGCTCCTCCTCCGCGTTGTGCTCGAGCTGCTCGAGGTACTCGTCCTCGCGGTGCTCCTCGGCCAGCCTTCGCTGCCGCCACTGCTCGAGGTAGGCCTGCTCCTGCGCCGGCGTCCCCCCCAACTAGACTAGAGGCGCGCTGACCCACTCGAGCACCACTCCGGTCCATAAGTAGCGCTCGAGGGGGATCGGCAACGGCTCGACCTTGGCAAGGGATGACGGCCTCTACGGCGGCACAACGTAGTCGCAGGCCGCGGAGAACGCCATGGCCTCCGCCATGCGCGCCTGGTAATCCTCCTCCGCTGCCTCATCCTCCTCCTCCTTGCGTCGCTCCTCCTCCTCGCTTTCACGGAGGACTGCCGTCAGAGCCGCCTGGTTGTAGATGCTCTAATCGACTCCATCCACTGATCCCCTCCTCCAGATCTGCTGCTGCATCCTATCCCAGCCGAGCCACCCCACCCGTACCATGTCTGCATCATCTTCATCCGTAGGACAGGAGATCAGCCAATGATGCTTATGTATCAGCATCAAATATTGCAAGAACAAGAAAACAGCATGTCATGCCTGAATTATGACACACATTTATCATGTTTTACCTATTGCTGCAAGTATCTGTGGATCATCTTCTGAGTCAGTGTCGTACCCCGCATCCCCATCATCAGGAATTGCATTGTAAGAACCACATCAGAACTAGATCAAGTGAAAGTAATGAGGTACATGCTCTAAGTATTTTTTTTAGCAAATGATGGTACATCATGAATATTTCTATGCTAACCATATTCAACATAGGTATCCAGTTCACTCATTGTTCGGTTCAGAGGACAATTTTACATCCTAAAAGTCAGTGTGCCAGCACTTGGATCCCTGTCTGCATTGTGTAAACCAACTTGGCTGATAAGTTGATTCGCATCTATCTCGACGATAGTCAGTGTGCCAGCATTTTGGCTCGGTATCTTCTAACACTATCACATCTGTGCTGCTAACTTGAACGCCATCTTGACATCTATTATCCAACGCACTCCCATTGGGTTGAACTACTGGATTGGCATCTACTGTGACGACAGTTAGCGCATCAGCATTTGGCTCTGTACCCTCTAACTCTATCACATCCCTGTCGGCAACTTGGCTGTGATCTTGAATGGTAGTACCCAGCGCACTACCGCTGGGTCCAGCTTCTTGATTCTCCGGACCATTTGGCGTGGCCCCTTCATTTGCATTCGGTGTATCATCTTCATTGGTAACTGTTGAACGAGCGAACAGCTGCAACAATGTGACCATGTATTATCCAAACTGTAACACAGTCATGCTACTGCATCAAATAACTTGCAATAGGATATGCACGCATCATCACTTACCGAATGTGCGGTTGCTGCCATCAAAGGGTGCCACATCCAGATGCGCTGCTCCATGTAACCTTCCGGCCTTGTCTGCAAAAGAGTATATGGATTGAACGATCAAACGTGTGTTCAACAGCTAATTGAAATTGCAGAACAGTCGATTATTATACTCCTGGTGCAGCACCAATCCTGACCCTGCATTTGTTTCCAAAAGTGTTTGTGCACAATTATTCACCAGTCACCACACAATAAATTCAGCAATACAAATAAAAAAATTCACCAAATAAAAATTACAGAATGCCTCTTCCTTTTTTGATGCATCATCAAGAAGTGTCGCAGAAACATATGCCACACTTAAGCATTAAGAGGTACCGCATATTTACTAGTATCATGGACAGTTAAAAGCTCAAATGCAGTACCATCCTGGCTATATGGTATTCACTTCTGCAATTCATTTTTTTTTCTTGAAACGGACACATTCCAAGCATCAGAATCTAAGCTATCTTTACCACAATTATCGTGCTAAATTTAGACTGAATCTGTAGCCCCATCTAGTCACACAGGCAACCGATTTTCATGTCTACCAAAGTGTGTGTGTGTGTGGGGGGGGGGGGGACTAAACTGAAGACCTTCGTGTCCAGCCAGGAATCTTTGGATCAATCTGCTCTATGAAGTGTTCAGATACCTGCGCCTTATCAGCACTCCCTGCCTCTCCGCCGCCGCCGCACTCATCTTCGTGTCTGCACTAGAGGCACTCTCAGCTGGCACTTCGACGCCCGGCGGCGACAAAACAGGATAATGGAGAGGCGCCATGGGTCTCTCTCTGTCAGTTACTTCCTCTATGAGAGTTCTGCTGCACACACACAGACACCCAAAAGTTAGATCTTCAGTAACTCCAAACCCAAATCACGGACGAACAAGCAAAATCCACGGGCAGATCCGCACATGTTGACCGGCTGCAACAAGAACTCCATTGGGCGGTGGAGCCGAGAGACCGTAACCCTCAAGAGATCCAGGTTCCACCGGCGACACGCTCGCAAGACACTACCCAAAAAGAGATCGTGGTTCCGCCGCCGAGACGATAGAACCAGACCCGCAGCCGGCAGAGGTACGAGACAACTCCATCCACCCACCCATATCTGCATTTACTCCAACCAAATGACGTCGTTAACGTAATCTGGTCCACGGATCAGGACGTCGATGACGACCCGAGCCACGGCTCTCACGCGATCTCGCAACGGCGTCGGATGTACATGCCGTCCTGGCCCACCGTCCGGCAAAATATTGCCATTTATATTCCCACTTCTATTCGTCAGCTGGGTCCTGCAGCAGTCACGTGTGCCACGAAAAACGAATCACAACCACGTATCGAGCGGAACAGATTACGAGAGCCTGTGTGCTCGGGATCAACTGCTCCGCGTCCCCAAGAGCTGATGTATTCTTCTTCAATCCCTCGTGCACACGCTTGCCTCTTTTTGGTCCAATCATAGGCGTACTTGTAAAAATTGAATGATGGATCATTCGAACACATGCATATGTCATGTATAATTCAGTTTGAAACATGTACAACAAATTATAAAACTTCATACCCTTCTACATGTGCATTTCAAAGACTTGACCATCCAAACAAGAATTGGAATTGTTTTTTCTCTTGGATTCCACAAGCCAAATACATGAGCATCCAAACACTGAAATTGGCATTGAAGCTCAATATCAATGTCTTGAATATTTGGCATTCGAGCCAATTCAATGCCAAGCCCTTCAATGTCTACATCCAAACAAAGCGTATGGGATTTCATCAGGTCCAGGCAGAATGTGACGCCATGAAGGTTGTCAATTTTTGCATTGGAGAAACTCAATGGTGAGACATGGCGGCGGCTATCTATGTGACTATGCGTAAATGTGTTGATTTGGGTTCAGAAATTGGGAAGCTCGACAAAGAGAGTAGTGTGGCTCATGACCTACAGTTCAGTTTAGTTTTCATGATAAGAATTCTTGTATTCGGGATGGTGATCCCCCTAGGATGTGTTTGGTTGCGGAACGAAGTGGAATGGAATGTCATGGTTCCATTCCACTGGAATGGGTCGGTTCCGTCTCTGTGTTTGCCTGAGCACAATAGATGGAATGGAATGGTTACATTTTGATGTTTGGTTGGAGAGATTGAATCGAATGAATTTGGTTTCGCTCACAATAATTTACAACTCCACTCGCAAGCATAAATAGTTTTGAACAACATTTGAATTTCACAATGATTTATCACTGAGATATATAACCTGATATTTGATTGTTTATATATAGAAAATGGTAGTCACAGCAACTTTTCAGAAAATAAATAACAAATGTTGATGAAGCACAAAATCTAGATCACCAAGTATTAATGACAACAAAATTGTTACTACCAGTCTCAACACAGAGCACACAAAGCTAGCACTAAATCAAGTTGAGTACTACTGATTATTGGACGGAGAATGCCAAGTTAGAAAGAGCCAATCGAAGAAGCTTGCTCTTCGGCTAACGATCTTTGCTCTTCTTTGCTTGCCCTGGTCTGCTCCACAGTTGGTCTTGCTACCGCCCAGGTGTGTGGATGCCACCGGCCTGCTAGCTGCCGGGAAGGAGCCGAGCCGAGCCGACCGCCGCTTATCTGCTCTGCTTCCCAACAAATCGGCTGCATCTGACCTGCCATCGTTGCTGCTGGGTGAGAGGAACGGGAGGAGGGAGCAATCAGCTGCTGCTTGACGAGAGAGAGACGGGGGAGGAACCGTCGTTCCAGAGGGCGAGCCGAGGGAGAGGCCGGATCGAGAGGGAGCCGCCCCGTCCTTTCCCAGATCCTTGGTCGAGGGGCAGGAGACACGGCGAAGCTGCATCTCCGACGAGGGGAAGGAGACGCCGGCGAGGCTGCATATCCAACCGCGGCGAGGGGGTGCCGTAGAGGAGGGGGAGGTGTATGGCCGCCGCCATGCCCATCGAGGGAGAGGGAGCGGGGCGCCGCGCAGGACGCCTTCCTCGCTGGTGAGTGGGGACGACGCGAGAGAGACGCGTTTCGCGTGGTCCGGCCAATTTGGAGGAACCACCCGGTTCGACATATAGGGGGAATATTCCTCTCCAGGGAACCAGTGCGTTCCGTTCCCTTTTTCAACTAAACACAGAAATTGCTCAAGGTGCAGGTCTGACCCGTTACATTCCACTTCATTCCCTGAACCAAACACATCCCTAGTGTCATGCTAACCAATTTGGTCGATGATGCAGACATCATTCCGCAATCTAGTAATGCTAGCATGATGTCCTCCCCCTAACATAAGTGTCGGATTCAGCTCGACTGACATCCTTTAGGAGTACAATGCATAACATAGATTTCAGACAAATTTATCGAAAAAGGCTCGCGCCTCGCTTTACATAGATTTCCCACAAATTTCAGCACACATGTTTTGGTATGTATGGGGCGCTGGGTAATCCCAATTTGCCTTCATCATTCTTCGATCCATGTCAAAACTGGCTGCAATCTTATACTGGCATAGATAGGGCGGCGATTTCTATTGGTGTTGCTTCTTTGATTTGGGTTACTTAGAAAACAAGGAACAAATCATGTTGAAGTTCAACGTATTTTTCCTTCAAATCCTGTTAATATGATATTCATCTTATGTTCTTTGCTGGATTCATGGGTGGTTATGAATAAAAAAAGAGCACACAAGTTCCTTAAAGGAGAGGTAGGCATCCACGTCGGCGTTGATGTCCTTCCTCATCTTGCTAACTCCAGGGCGATCGGGGGGAGGGGAGGGAGGGGGGCAATCTTAGCCCCCCGGCCGCCGCCCCTCCCACTTATCTCCCCCCTCGTTGTCCCCAGAGATGTGTACCGGCTAAGCCCGGACGCCGGCGGTGATGGGGATGGAGGGGGTCTTGGCTCTAGCCCGGCTGTCTGGAGCGACGGGTGACACGAGTTCGTCCTCAGGCGATTGTCCGTCCTGGTGGCTCGGCGCTGCTCTGGCTACTTCGTGGGGAGGACGGATCGGGGGGAGGGGAGGGGGTGATGTGGCCGATAGGCGATGCATGATCCCTGAGCAGCGGCTTCGATCATGGCGGCGGCGGCGTCCCCTCCACTTGGGATGAAGGGCCAGGTGGCGGCTCCTTGTGGCGGCGCCAGTGGCAGCGGATCTCGGGATCCAGCTTTCAGGGACGTCGCAGGACGCCTGTGGCGGCCAGAGCTTCCTCTGGCGTCGACGACGTTTGATGCGGGATCGCAGCAGCGGTTGCCATTGTATGGGCGACGACAACGGCTGGCGCAATGAGGGGTGGTCCCTGTAGCGCATGGAATTGGGAGCAGCGACCCCTTCTCTTTGATAAGATGGACTCCATGGTTCTATAGGCGACTCGGAGTCTGGATCTCGAGGTGGTGATGGCCTTGCTGGGGTGTCACGCCCAATATGCGACCCTATCCAAAAGGAACTCGAAGGTCCCACCAAAGATAGACCCGCATATTGAAACGCTTTTGCAAGGTGGATATCATTACATCAACATTACATAATAGATGGAGATACATACAAGGCATACAAATGCCACATGAATACAACAATACAACATACAAGATCAACATCCGTCTACAGATGAAACATAAACAGCAACTCAAACGACATCCACCCTGCTAGCCCAAGCTGCCGACCTGGAACCTATCCCCTGATCGAAGAAGCAGAATAAGAAGAACTCCAACACAAGTAACATCGCTCTCGCGTCATGATCATCGCATAACCTGTACCTGCAACTGTTGTTGTAGTAATCTGTGAGCCACGAGGACTCAGCAATCCCATTACCATGGGTATCAAGACTAGCAAAGCTTAATAGGAAAGGAAGGGGTAAAGTGGTGAGGTTGCAGCAGCGACTAAGCAAGTGTGGTGGCTAACTTACGAAACAAGAGCGAGAAGAGAAGCTTAGCAAGCGGTCGTCAACTAGTAATGATCAAGAAGTGATCCTGAACTCCTACTTACGTCAGACATAACCCAGAAACCGTGTTCTCCACTCGATCAACCCCGAAAAGAGACACTCACGGTTACACACACAGTTGGTGTATTTTAGAAGAGTTTACTTCAAGTTTACTACAACCGGATATTAACAAATTCCCATCTGCCACATAACCGCGGGCACGGCTCCCGAAAGTTTAAACCCTGCAGGGGTGTCCCAACTTAGCCCATGATGAGCTCTCGCGATCAACGAAGGATATTCCTTCTCCCCGGGAAGAACCGATCAGTCTTGGAATCCTGGCTACAGGACATTTTGTTGGGGAACGTAGTAATTTCAAAAAATTTCCTACGCACACGCAAGATCATTGTGATGCATAGCAACGAGAGGGGAGAGTGTTGTCTATGTACCCTCGTAGACCGAAGCGGAAGCGATCACAACGAAGAGGAAGTAGTCAGACGTTCTCCTCGCGATCCAACCGATCCCAGCCGTTACTCGGCGCCTCCGAAGTTCTTGGCACACGACAGCTCGATGACGCTCCTCAGCTCCGATCCAAGAAAGCTCCGGGGAGAGAGAGTTCCGTCAGCACGACGGCGTGGTGACGATCTTGATGTTCTACCGACGCAGGGCTTCGCCTAAGCACCGCTACGATATGACCAAGGTGGAATATGGTGGAGGGGGGCACCGCACACGGCTAAGGAACGATCTCAAGGATTAACTTGTGTGTCTATGGGGTGCCCCCTGCCCCCGTATATAAAGGAGTGGAGGAGGGGAGGGCCGGCCCTCTCTATGGCGCGACCTAGGGGAGTCCTACTCCCACCGGGAGTAGGATTCCCCCTTTAATAGTCCAACTAGGAAACATTCCATGTAGTTGGAGTAGGAGAGAAGGAAAGGGAAGGGAAAAGGAGAAGGAAGGAAGAGGCGCCCCTTCCTTAGTCCAATTCGGACCAGACCAAGGGAAGGGTGCGGCCACCCTTGAGGCCCTTTTCCTTCTTTCCCGTATGGCCCAAAAGGCCCAATACGTATTCCCGTAACTCTCCGGTACTCAAAAATACCCGAATCACTCGGAACCTTTCCGATGTCCGAATATAGTCGTCCAATATATCGATCTTTACGTCTCGACCATTTCGAGACTCCTCGTCATGTCCCTGATCTCATCCGGGACTCCGAACTCCTTCGGTACATCAAAACTCATAAACTCATAATATAACCGCCATCGAAACCTTAAGCGTGCATGGACCCTACGGTTCGAGAACAATGTAGACATGACCGAGACACGTCTCCGGTCAATAACCAATAGCGGGACCTGGATGCCCATATTGGCTCCTACATATTCTACGAAGATCTTTATCGGTCAGACCGCATAACAACATACGTTGTTCCCTTTGTCATCGGTATGTTACTTGCTCGAGATTCGATCGTCGGTATCCAATACCTAGTTCAATCTCGTTACTGGCAAGTCTCTTTACTTGTTCCGTAATACATCATCTCACAGCTAACTCATTAGTTGTAATGCTTGCAAGGCTTAGTGATGTGTATTACCGAGAGGGCCCAGAGATACCTCTCCGACAATCGGAGTGACAAATCCTAATCTCGAAATACGCCAACCCAACATCTGCCTTTGGAGACACCTGTAGTACTCCTTTATAATCACCCGATTCGTTGTGACGTTTGGTAGTACCCAAAGTGTTCCTCCGGTAAACGGAGTTGCATATTCTCATAGTTATAGGAACATGCATAAGTCATGGATAAAAGCAATAGCAACATACTAAACGATCGGGTGCTAAGCTAATGGAATGGGTCATGTCAATCAGATCATTCAACCAATGATGTGACCTTGTTAATCAAATGACAACTCCTTTGTCTATGGTTAGGAAACATAACCATCTTTGATTAACAAGCTAGTCTAGTAGAGGCATACTAGTGACACTGCTTGTCTATATATTCACACATGTATTATGTTTCCTGTTAATACAATTCTAGCATGAATAATAAACATTTATCATGATATAAGGAAATAAATAATAACTTTATTATTGCCTCTAGGGCATATTTCCTTCAGTCTCCCACTTGCACTAGAGTCAATAATCTAGATCACATCACCATGTGATTAACATCGATAGTTCACATCATCATGTGATTAACACCCATAGTTCACATCGCCATGTGACCAACACCCAAAGGGTTTACTAGATTCAGTAATCTAGTTCACATCGCTATGTGATTAACACCCAAAGAGTACTAAGGTGTGATCATGTTTTGCTTGTGAAAGAATCTTAGTCAACGGGTCTTTCATATTCAGATCCGTTATGTATTTTGCAATTTTCTATGTCTACAATGCTCGCACGGAGCTACTCTAGCTAATTGCTCCCACTTTCAATATGTATCTAGATCGAGACTTAGAGTCATCCGGATCGGTGTCAAAACTTGCATCGGCGTAACCCTTTACGCATTTAACCTTTTGTCACTTCCATAATCGAGAAACATATCCTTATTCCACTAAGGATAATTTTGACATTTGTCGATGATCTACTCCTAGATCACTATTGTACTCCTTGCCAAACTTCGATTGTAGGGTATACAATAGATCTGGTACACAACATGGCATACTTTATAGAACCTATGGCCAAGGCATAGGGAATGACTTTCATTCTCTTTCTATCTTCTGCCGTGGTCGGGTTTTGAGTCTTACTCAATTTCACACCTTGTAACACAGGCAAGAACTCTTTCTTTGATTGTTCCATTTTGAACTACTTCAAAATCTTGTCAAGGTATGTACTCATTGAAAAAAACTTATCAAGCGTCTTGATCTATCTCTATAGATCTTGATGCTCAATACGTAAGCAGCTTCACCGAGGTCTTTCTTTGAAAAACTCCTTTCAAACACTCCTTTATGCTTTGCGTAATAATTCTACATTATTTCCGATCTACAATATGTCATTCACATATACTTATCGAAATGTTGTAGTGCTCCCACTCACTTTCTAGTAATTACAGGCTTCACCGCAAGTCTCAGATAAAACTATATGCTATGATCAACTTATCAAAGCATGTATTCCAACTCTGAGATGCTTGCACCAAATTCCATAGATGGATCATCGAGCTTGCATATTTTGTTAGCACCTTTAGGATTTACAAAACCTTCTCGTTGCATCATATACAACTCTTCTTTAATAAATCCATTAAGGAATGCAGTTTTGTTTATCCATTTGCCGATTTCATAAAATGCGGCAATTGCTAACATGATTCGGACAGACTTAAGCATAGATACGAGTGAGAAACTCTCATCGTAGTCAACATCTTGAACTTGTCGAAAACCTTTTGCGACAATTCTAGCTTTGTAGACAAGAACACTACTATCGTCAGTCTTCCTCTTGAAGATCCATTTATTTTCTATGGTTTGCCGATCATCGGGCAAATCCATCAAAGTCCATACTTTGTTCTCATACATGGATCATATCTCGATTTCATGGCCTCAAACCATTTTATGGAATCTGGGCTCATCATCGCTTCCTCATAGTTCGTAGGTTCGTCATGGTCAAGTAACCTGACCTCCGTAATGGGATTACCGTACCACTCAGTGCGGATCTCACTCTGGTTGACCCACGAGGTTCGGTAGTAACTTGATCCGAAGTTACATGATCATCATCATTAGCTTCCTCACTAATTGGTGTAGTAGTCACGAGGAACTGATTTTACGTGATAAACTACTTTTCAATAAGGGAGAAGGTACAATTACCTCATCAAGTTCTACTTTCCTCCCACTCACTTCTTTCGGGAGAAACTCCTTCTCTAGAAAGGATCCATTCTTGGCAACGAATGTCTTGCCTTCGGATCTGTGATAGAAGGTGTACCCAACATTTTGGGTATCCTATGAAGACGCATTTCTCGATTTGGGTTCGAGCTTATCGTGATGAAACTTTTTCACATAAGCATCGCAACTCCAAACTTCAAGAAACAACAACTTTGGTTTCTCGCCAAACCACAGTTCATACGGTGTCGCCTCAACGGATTTAGATGGTGCCCTTTTTAACGTGAATGCAATGTCTCTAATGCATAGCCCCAAAACTATAATGGTAAATCAGTAAGAGACATCATAGATCGCACCATATCTAGTAAAGTGCGATTCTGACGTTCGGACACACCATTGCGCTGTGGTGTTCCGGTGGCGTGAGTTGCGAAACTATTCCGCATTGTTTCAAATGTAGACCAAACTCAGAACTCAAATATTCGCCTCCACGATCAGATCGTAGAAACTTTATTTTCTTATTACGATGATTTTCAACTTCACTCTGAAATTCTTTGAACTTTTCAAATGTTTCAGACTTATGTTTCATCAAGTAGATATACCCATATCTGCTCAAATCATCTTGTGAAGGTCGGAAAATAACGATACTTGCCACGAGCATCAACACTCATTGAATCGCATACATCGGTATGTATTATTTCCAATAAGTTAGTAGCTTGTTCCATTGTTCCGAGAACGGAGTTTTAGTCATCTTGCCCAAAAGGCACGGTTCGCAAGCATCAAATGATTCATAATCAAGTGATTCCAAAAGTCCATCGACATGGAGTTTTCTTCAAGCGCTTTACACCAATATGACCTAAACGGCAAGTGCCACAAATAAGTTGCACTATCATTATTAGCTTTGCATCTTTTGGTTTCAATATTATGAATATGTGTATCACTATGATCGAGATCCAATGAACCATTTTCATTGGGTGTGTAACCATATAAGGTTTTATTCATGTAAATGTAACAACAATTTATTCTCTTACTTAAATGAATAACCGTATTGCAATAAACATGATCAAATCATATTTATGCTCAACATCAAATAACACTTATTTAGGTTCCACACTAATCCCGAAAGTATAGGGAGTGTGCGATGATGATCATATCAATCTTGGAACTACTTCCAACACTCATCGTCACTTCCCCTTCAACTAGTTTCGCTCATTCTGCAACTCCTGCTTCAAGTTACTACTCTTAGCAACCGAACCAAGATCAAATACCGAGGGGTTGCTGCGAACACTAGTAAAATACACATCAATAATCTGTATATCAAATATACCTTTGTTCACTTTGCCATCCTTCTTATCCGCCAAATACTTGGGGTAGTTCCGCTTCTAGTGACCAGTTCCATTGCAGCAAAAGCATTTAGTCTCATGCTTAGGTCCAGACTTGGGCTTCTTCACTCGAGCAGCAACTTGCTTGCCGTTCTTCTTGAAGTTCCCCTTCTTTTCCCTTTGCCCTTTTCTTGAAACTAGTGGTCTTGTCAATCATCAACACTTGACGCTCTTTTCTTGATTTCTACCTTCACGATTTCAGCATCACGAAGAGCTTGGGATTTATTTTTGTTATCCCTTGGATATTATAGTTCATCACGAAGTTCTACTAACTTGGTGATGGTGACTAGAGAATTTCATCAATCACTATCTTATCTGGAAGATTAACTCCCACTTGATTTCAAGCGATTGAAGTACCCTGCATAATCTGAGAACATGCTCACTAGTTGAGCGATTCTCCTCCATCTTTTAGCTATAGAACTTGTTGGAGACTTCATATCTCTCAACTCGGTATTTGCTTGAAATATTAACTTCAACTCCTGGAACATCTCATATGGTCCATGACGTTCAAAACGTCTTTGAAGTCCCGATTCTAAGCCATTAAGTATGGTTCACTAAACTATCAAGTAGTCATCATATTGAGCCAGCCAAACGTTCATAACGCCCGCATTTGCTCTCGCAATAGTCTGTCACCTAGCGGTGCATTAAGGACATAATTCTTACGTGCGGCAAAGAATGAGGATAAACCTCAGATCACGGATCCAATCCGCATCATTGCTACTAATATTTTTCAATACAATTTTCTCTAGGAACATATCAAAACAAACACATAAAGGCATAGGGAAGCAACAACGCGAGCTATTGATCTACAACATAATTTGCAAAATTCTACCAGGACTAAGTTCATGATAAATTTAAGTTCAATTAATCATATTACTATAAGAACTCCCACTTAGACAGACATCTCTCTAGTCATCTAAGTGATCACGTGATCCAAATCAACTAAACCATAACCGATCATCACGTGAGATGGAGTAGTTTTCAATGGTGAACATCACTATGTTGATCATATCTACTATATGATTCACGCTCGACCTTTCGGTCTCTGTGCTCCGAGGCCATATCTGCATATGCTAGGCTCGTCAAGTTTAACCTGAGTATTCCGCGTGTGCAAAACTGGCTTGCACCCGTTGTAGATGGACATAGAGCTTATCACACCCGATCATCACGTGGTGTCTCGGCACGCCGAACTTTGGCAACGGTGCATACTCAGGGAGAACACTACTTGATAATTTTAGTGAGAGATCATCTTAAAATGCTACCGTCAATCAAAGCAAAATAAGATGCATAAAGGATAAACATCACATGCAATCAATATAAGTGATATGATATGGCCATCATCATCTTGTGCTTGTGATCTCCATCTCCAAGCACCGTCGTGATCACCATCGCCACCGGGCGCGACACCTTGATCTCCATCGTAGCATCGTTGTCGCTTCGCCATCTATTGCTTCTACGACTATCGCTACCGCTTAGTGATAAAGTAAAAGCAATTATGTATGCTTGCATTTCATACAATAAAGCGACAACCATATGGCTCCAGCCGATTGCCGATAACCGGTTACAAAACATGATCATCTAATACAATAAAATATAGCATCACGTCTTGACCATATCACATCACAACATGCCCTGCAAAAACAAGTTAGACGTCCTCTACTTTGTTGTTGCAAATTTTACGTGGCTGCTACGGGCTTAAGCAAGAACCAATCTCACCTACGCATCAAGACCACAACGATACTTTCGTCAAATAGACTCCGTTTTAACCTTCTCAAGGACCGGGCGTAGCCACACTCAGTTCAACTAAAGTGAGAGAGACAGACACCCGCCAGCCACCTTTAAGCATGAGTGCTCAGAACGGTGAAACCGGTCTCGCGTAAGCGTCTGGCGTAATGTCGGTCCGGGCCGCTTCATCTCACAATACAAATGAACCAAAGTATGACATGCCGGTAGGCAAGATGACTTGTATCGCCCACAACTCACTTGTGTTCTACTCGTGCAAAACATCAAACCATAAAAACCTGGGCTCGGATGCCACCGTTGGGGAACGAGTAATTTCAAAAATTTCCCACGCACACGCAAGATCATGGTGATGCATAGCAACGAGAGGGAGAGTGTTGTCTACGCACTCGTGAGACCAAGCGGAAGCGATCACAACGTAGAAGAAGTAGTCGTCACGTTCTCCTCGCGATCCAACCGATCCCAGCGCCGTTACTCCGGCGCCTCGAAGTTCTTGGCACACGACAGCTCGATGGACGCTCCTCAGGCTCCGATCCAGCAAAGCTCCGGGAGAGAGAGTTCCACAAGACGACGGCGTGGTGACGATCTTGATGTTCTACCGACGCAGGCTTCGCCTAAGCACCGCTACGATATGACCGAGGTGGAATATGGTGGAGGGGGCACCGCACGGCTAAGGAACGATCTCAAGGATCAACTTGTGTGTCCATGGGGTGCCCCCTGCCCCCGTATATAAAGGAGTGGAGGAGGGGAGGGCCGGCCCTCTCTATGGCGCGCCCTAGGGGAGTCCTACTCCCACCGGGAGTAGGATTCCCCCTTTCCTAGTCCAACTAGGAAACCTTCCATGTAGTAGGAGTAGGAGAGAAGGAAAGGGAAGGGAATAGGAGAAGGAAGGGGGCGCCCCCCTTCCTTAGTCCAATTCGGACCAGACCCAGGGAAGGGTGCGGCCACCCTTGAGGCCCTTTTCCTTCTTTCCCGTATGGCCCAAAAAGGCCCAATACGTATTCCCGTAACTCTCCCACTCAAAAATACCCGAATCACTCGGAACCTTTCCGATGTCCGAATATAGTCGTCCAATATATCGATCTTTACGTCTCGACCATTTAGAGACTCCTCGTCATGTCCCTGATCTCATCCGGACTCGAACTCCTTCGGTACATCAAAACTCATAAACTCATAATATAACCGCCATCGAAACCTTAAGCGTGCGGACCCTACGGTTCGAGAACAATGTAGACATGACCGAGACACGTCTCCGGTCAATAACCAATAGCGGGACCTGGATGCCCATATTGGCTCCTACATATTCTACGAAGATCTTTATCGGTCAGACCGCATAACAACATACGTTGTTCCCTTTGTCATCGGTATGTTACTTGCCCGAGATTCGATCGTCGGTATCCAATACCTAGTTCAATCTCAAGCATCGCAAGTCTCTTTACTTGTTCCGTAATACATCATCTCACAGCTAACTCATTAGTTGTAATGCTTGCAAGGCTTAGTGATGTGTATTACCGAGAGGGCCCAGAGATACCTCTCCGACAATCGGAGTGACAAATCCTAATCTCGAAATACGCCAACCCAACATCTGCCTTTGGAGACACCTGTAGTACTCCTTTATAATCACCCAGATTCGTTGTGGCGTTTGGTAGTACCCAAAGTGTTCCTCCGTAAACGGAGTTGCATATTCTCATAGTTATAGGAACATGCATAAGTCATGGATAAAAGCAATAGCAACATACTAAACGATCGGGTGCTAAGCTAATGGAATGGGTCATGTCAATCAGATCATTCAACCAATGATGTGACCTTGTTAATCAAATGACAACTCATTTGTCTATGGTTAGGAAACATAACCATCTTTGATTAACAAGCTAGTCTAGTAGAGGCATACTAGTGACACTGCTTGTCTATATATTCACACATGTATTATGTTTCCTGTTAATACAATTCTAGCATGAATAATAAACATTTATCATGATATAAGGAAATAAATAATAACTTTATTATTGCCTCTAGGGCATATTTCCTTCACATTTCGACAGTAATAAAACAAGACCAGCAAAGCCGCCCGGATGTGCCGACAAATCCTGATAGGAGCTGCACATATCTCGTTCTCAGGGCACACCGGATGAGCCAGACGTCGGGTTGGCATAGACCCTGATTGCCCAGGGGGCGCCGGACATCGCTCGGTTTGGACCAGCACTTAGAGAAGCACTGGCCCGGGGGGGCTAAAATAAAGATGACCCTCGGCTGGCCGACCCAAGGGAAAGGTATAGGTGGTGGTGAGGCAAATGGTAAAACCAAGGTTGGGCCTTGCTTTGGAGGAGTCTTATTCAAAGCGAATCTGTCAAGGGGTCCCATAAATCACCCAACCGCATTAGGGACGCAAAATCCGGGAACATAATACCGATATGACGGAAACTAGGGCGGCAAGAGTGGAACAAAACACTGTGCATAAGGCCGAGCCTTCCACCCTTTACCAAGTATATAGATGCATTAATAATATAAGAGATATTGTGATATCCTAACATAAACATAATCCAACATGGAGCAATCTTCATCTTCACCTGCAACTAGCAACGCTATAAGAGGGGCTGAGCAGAGCGGTAACATAGCCAAACAACGGTTTGCTAGGAAGGGTGACAAAGGTTAGGGGCTATCATGCAATTTGGGAGGCTTGAGCAAGAAGTGGTAGGTAACGCAGCATAGCGATAGAACGAAGCAACTAGCATAGAAATGATAGTAATGAGATCCAAGGTGACGGTCATCTTGCCTGAAATCCCGCAAGGAAGAAGAACGAGTCCATGAAGAAGATGAAGCCACGAAGATGAACCAAGCGTAGACGAACGAATCCTCACGATCGCAACGAAACGGGAACTATCGAGAAGAAGCACAACATAGTAAACACACCACACATGAACAAGACATGATGCACACCCAAGTATGATGCCTGACAAGGCTACATGAAGCTACTCATGGCAAGGGATAAAGCATACAAGAGCAACACATCAAAGCAAGTTTAAATGAGGCCGGAAACAACATAGAACATTTCCGGTAAGTCTCCATATGCAAATTTCAAAATTGGTCCAGATCTGAATAAATCTTAAGTTCAAGTGGTTAAACAGCAAGTTAAGATGCACCAAGATGATCTACACGAAATTCTAGTCAAGTTACATATAAAGTTCATTTAATTCGGAGCTACGGCCTAGAAGATATGAGCAAAACAAGTTAAACATGGCATAGATGCAAAATGCATTCAAACATCAAGCAAACACATCAAAACATAGATCCAACAGGTAATATGAAACTACATGCAAAACTAAGCAAGCTTCATATAGAGCACACTCAAAACGGAGCAACGGTTCAACACATACACCCTATACAAGACACAACAACAAACTGTCCAAAACAGCAAGTAGGCATCTAGCAAACCTCAAAACAACATGCTACAGGATCTCAACATGAAAACAAAAGGCATGGACATGATATACAGGTAAATCACGACAAAACATGAACACTGAGCTATCTCCAGAAATCACTAGAACATGCTCAAAAGGACATGGTAAGATTGCAAATAATGACAGGTTCACACTTAGCAGAAATCACAGGACATGGCAGAAATAACATCAGGTTAGCATGTTTAGAGCTCTCAAACAACATGTTACAGGAACTTATCATGGTAAACAAAGGCATGAAATAAATATACTAAATGCATAGAACAAAAGTTACTGACCATGAGCTAAAAAGGAAAAGAAGATATGATGGAACACATTTGAACATGGCAAGTTATATTACAGATTCATACATGGCAGGAACAACAATAAGTAGGCATGTTGGTGAGCTTGAACCACTAACCATAGAGAAATACATGGCATGGAAAGGCAACCAACAGTTAGAAGACATGTTTATGAAAAGCTAAGCATGGCAAAAACAAGTTCATAGGGTGCACGGATTAACAACAACAAGCTAGGCAAAATTGCTAAACATGTTAACAATCTGCCAGGAACATTTTATAGCAAAAGTAAAGCACGAAAATGACATGATAGACTACTCCATAATTGCAAACAAGGACATGGACGGATAGAGCATAACCATATGATCAAAACATCCTTACTGAAGTATCTCAAAATATGCATGGATCTCTCTGTAGCAACATGAATAGATGGCATCACAATAACAGCAGAACAAGGGCTGAAATCAGCAACATCACGAAGCCTAGTTTGCATGCTTGTGCTAGTCACCACATTGATCACAAAAATATATGGCAATCACCTCTCTAAAGATGGCATGTGATAGAACAAAACACCTGTAGAGCTCATGCTCATAAGATGCATACATCAAATGCAACAAAAATGATAAATCACCAAGTTATAACAGTTTCACCAGGTTAACATCATATAGCACTCTTGCAACGATGATTCAGGCATCAAGACGGACTCAAATGAACATGATGTAATGGAACAAAATGAATTACTCGTCGAGGTGAACAATTTTACATATTACACGCACGAAACGGAGCAGTATGCATGGAGTTATGATGCGCTGAACATGGGTACATAATGCAAAAATATTCAGGACTTAGTGGAAAATCGGGGTCAACCTTCGTTTTGGATCTGAATCTGGGGCTGCGGGCACGGACTTCGAGGCGACCGGAGTCTCGCCGGAGTTGGAGGAGAGGCTCGCCGGAGTGGAGGGGAGGCCGGATCCGAGGCGCTCCTCGCCGGATCCGGTTGGAGGAGGCGAGGGAGAGGCCGGGCGCTGGCGAGCAGGCGGCTGCCGGCTACAGGCGCGGGCGCGCGGCCGGTGGCGAGGCGGAGGCCGGCGGGCGGGAGGCGCTGGGCGCTGGTTCCTCGCGGGAGCGGCGCGGCGGCGCCTCGGGCGGCGGCGAAGCGGACGTCAGGCGCGAGGCGGGAGTCGCCGGAGCGCTGCGGCGGCATGGCGGGCGCCTGCCCGGTCGTGGTCGGGCGGGCGGCCGTGGCCGCAGGTTGCGGCGCTGGGAGGAGAGACGGGCGCCACACGTGACGTGGCGGCGGCCGATAGGTGGAGGTAGGCGGCGGCGCTTAAGGTGGCGAGGCCGGATTGGCCGGGTGAGGTGGAGGTGGACGCGCCACAAGGCAAGTGACGTGTCCAAGGGCGAGGATGAAGATGGCTAGGGTTAGACCGGGATTTCGGGGGAGATGCACATATAAATAGGTAGAGGGAGCTAGGAGGCTCCAAATGAGGTACGGTTTTCGCCCACACGATCGTGATCGAACGACCAAGAGCATGAAGGGGGTTTGGATGGGTTTTGGGCCACTTTGGAGGGGGTGTTGGGATGCAAAGAGAAAGGGGGTTTTACGGTTACCCGGTTAACCGTTGGAGTATCAAACGACCTCCAAATGGAACGAAACTTGACAGGCGGTCTACCGGTGCTATACCAAGGCCGCTTGGCAAACCTCGGGTCATTCCGAGAAAGTTTAACACCCACACACAACGAGAGACAAAAGGGGGACGCCGGGGGACATAGGAGTGCCGGATTGCAAAACGGACAACGGGGAAAATGCTCGGATGCATGAGAAGAACACGTATGCAAAATGAGATGCACATGATGGCATAATATGAAGTGCATATGATGACATGGCAAAGTGCAACACGCAAGCAAATGACATGGCAACGACGGCGAATAATTGGCGGACACCTGGCGCATCGAATCCGGGGCGTTACATGGGGCAGGCGGCGGTATGGGACGTTCTCTCCATCAATAGCTCGGGTTCAATGCGGCTTAACAGGTGATGCATGCGTCTCTTTCGAAGTCGTCGGCATTGTCTGTCGCTGACAGGTGAAAGCCTCCAGCGGATGCGCCGCCGGCGGATCCTCATGCATTTACGCCTCATGGGGAGGCGTCAAGTCATGCTCGCTACCGGCGCGTGTTGCACGGCGGCTCTGATGGAGGTTTCATGTCTAGCCTGTTGTTGCTAGATTGAAGGTGGTGCGACATTGGCGGGAGACAGTCGGTATGGGACGTCTGTCGTCTCCCCAGGGATATCCTAGTGTTGAGGCATCGATAGCCGGATAAGGGATGATGATACATACGGCTTGAACAACGACTTTATGCACTCCGGCGGAAACACAAGATCACTGGCTGCGTCGACGCGTGTCTGAAGGTGGTGGATTGAAGCTTGGCTTTGGGGACGAGAATCCGGACTTCAACCTTGTGTTGGACTCGTCATCATCGGCGTACGTGCGGTGATCCGTTCTTGAAGTGTAGCCTAGGAGCTATGTATTTATTGTTTTGATTTCGTCTTGTATCATAGGGTTAGTGGCTATCTGTTGGAGTTACTGCCGCAATGCATGCGTCCTCGAGTTTTCTTTTTCCTTTTTCCCTGGTCGATATTCGACTATTGGATTTTACATTCTTAATAATATATGACTGTGTGCATCGCTCGATGCAGAGGCTAGGGTTATCCTCCCTTTTGAAAAACAATTTGCTTATAGGAGTATCGAAAAGACTCTCTCAAGTGGCAAATGATGTTTTCAGACAGGCACATGGTTGGAATCCTGCTATTTGAAGACTTCGTTGACACTGCTTGGCAGGGACGGAGCCAGGATTTGGACATGAGGGGGGCGAACGATAACAATCGTTCAGGACACATAATGCAAGAATATAGTCACAAAAGTTGCGTTGATAAAAATCTTAGCAATTCCTGTGGTTATGTTCATATGACGTACTTCCATTTGTATCAACTTCTTATATTTCTAGTGGTGTCACAGTATACTGATCATCAGTTTGCACAATAACTAGATTGGAGTTGAGTTATCATCCGCAACCGGTTAACTTCTGATGGAATTTCAGATCCAACAGTAGGAGCATCCAAGTTGGAAACATCAGATTTGTAAAATGAATATAGTTCCGTTGCCTTTATCAATCTTTAATCTTGAGTTAAAGAGAGTGATTTTTTATCTCTAATGACATTGCTAATCTAAATAAAAAATTTGACCACCAGCAAATTGCATTTTGCAATTGTTCTAATCTTCCAATTCACGGGCATCTAGTACTGAGAGATTGTACTTTGTAGCCTGCATTAGTATATTGACGTGTGTACCTTAAACATTGGGCTAGAGTGCCAAGGTCGGGCGATGAAGCAGGCAAGCAGCCGTGACCGCTGCTTCGATGGAGTGAACTAGTCGTGCACACCATTAGTATTTGCCGTGGCATCATGTTCATCACATGGTGCGAACTTAAATCAATTGGCCTGAAAAAGGTCTCAATTAATTTCTTGCTCTTCATATATAAAAACATGAGTAGGCAGTCAAATATTTTCTGATCAATTTCTATCAGTTTTAGGGTACAAATTAAAATAGATCATAAACTATAAATCTAGAAGTTATCAGTTAAGACTAACCGTAGATCCGTGAATCGTGACCGTGCTTGCGCCGAACTGGAGGTTGAGGAAATCGCTTGTTTCGGCCGTAGCTGGTTAACATCATCATGGCGGCGGTCAGCTGAACAACGTCTCAAGATCGATCTACAGCGCGGCGGCCCCGAGCGAAGACAACCGAGCGATGAAGATGAACAGAATAGCGAGCAGGCTGCTAGGCTTGATCGGATCGTATATCCAAGACTAGGCCTGTAGCACTTTTTTAGGGAACAGAATAGCGAGCAGGCTGCTAGGCTTGCATTTGTTTGTTTTGGGCTGTTGTGAGTAGCAAGTAATGCCTAATGCCTAATGGGCTTTAGTTAACCGTGACGGCCTAGTCAGGGGGGGCGAAAACGTTACAGCGCTTTGGTTTAAAGCGATTCGTTCCTAAAAATAATATCGCTATTAGGGAGTTAGCGATTTGTTAGGGGGGGTCTAGCCCCCCCTCGCCCCCCCTTGAATCCGTCCCTGCTGCTTGGGATATGTGGGATGTCCTTATTGCTTTGATGTGGAATTGTTGGCGTATGGCCGTAATATACGTGTTTCTGATGCTTTTCAATTCCCGTAGGTAGTGTTCCGACATCCATTACATGACTATATGTCTAGGGATGTACATTTCGTAGTTGGGGCTATATGCTGGGTGTTGCAGTTATGTTGTGGGGTGTATATGAATGATGCGATGTATCCCATACTCCATTTTCGTAATGAAAATGAGGCCGTATGGCCCCTTTTATCAAAAAAAAAAAAGTGTTGGTATTCACGCAATTCAGGTCTATGAGGCGCTCACTAATTTAGAAAACCTTTAATCATGAATCTGATCAATTAAATATTAGTTACTCCCTCCGCTTTCTTTTTAGTTTGCATATAAGTTTTGTCCGAAATCAAACTATCTCTGCTTTGACCAAACTTATAAAAGAAGTATCAACATTCACAATGCCAAATCAATATTATTAGATTAATTATGAAATATAGTTTCATAATATATATTTGGTATTGTAGATATTGGTATCTTTAATATAAATTTGGTCAAACTTTGCAAAGTTTGTCTTGACACAAATGTAATACATGGAGTAAAAAGGACCGGATGGAATATATTTTAAAATCCATATCATTGGTTATACATTCAAACTAAGTTTCCAATGGTATGCTTATTGTGAGATATACCCATCAAAGTGTTTTTAAATTACGTGACAGCCTTATAGACGCAAATGAGAGAATACCCACCAAAATTACAAAAAAAGAAAATCATCTAACCTTCGTCGAAAATTTGATGGAAATAACCACATACCCACAATTGCGGAGTTGCAGTTTTTCCTTATGACCCATCACAAACATCAACTTGATTGTCAGTCCACACACGAATCCTCCTCGGCCAACCGTCGTCGGGCTTCCAACATGATCTCAATGACAACACCTTTGTGCCAGCATCGATTGTGGCCTTGTTCATTGTATGGTTGTTTGAGCAATCTTGTTTTAACAATAAGCTGAATCTTGAAGGCAAGCAAACTGGTGAGCTTTAGTGTACCTTCCAACCTTACTTAGTTCATACAAATGAACTAAAAATTCCAAACGTGATGCCATTTTCAAAACTTTGTTCATTTAATTGAACTAAAAGTGTTGGAGGGACCGTAAAGGTTACCCATTTGTACCGGTAGAAAATCTCTTGTCGAGTCAACGTATTGTATTTTCTTTCGGAAAGAGTTTTTTTTTCGGAAAGAGTTTATTCTATGGAGAGGAGAGGGAACTATTTGAGACCATATATTTTTTCTTTAACTTTCCTATAGCGTAATATCTTGCTCCCTAATAGTTTGGGTGCAACCGTGCTCAAAATTCATGCATCGCAACCACAAAAAATGGATGAAAAAATCCTTCAACTATACCAGAGGTACTACAAAAAAAAGTATAACTGGGCCGTGATAATAAAAAAAGGCATAACTGGGCCGTGATAATCAAACAAAAAAAGGCATAACGGGGCTCGGATTGCTGAACCTTTGTTACATCGCCAGGGCGGCCCAGTAGACCTGGTCCACTCCGAGCCGACCAAAACTACCAAACGAACACCACGTCACGGCCGACGCGGACGCTTGGTGCCCAGAGCCGAAAATTCTAAACTTACGGGCAACACCATACGGGCTACCTCTACGGACGAATATGGCCCCACCTGTAATCCCTCCTCCCCTCGTGAATTCAGTGGTGTGACCCTGTTGATTTCCAATTAGTTTGCTCCACGTACTCCCGTAGATTGCAACCCGTAACAAATGTCCGTAGCTCTAGCAAAGTTGGCCCAGAGCAAACCAGCTCGGAGTCGAAACCGCCTCGCCTAAGCAAAGGCGCCTCCAGAGCTGACCGGATCGATCCAGAAGCCCAAACGAAAGCGTGGCCAGCCATCACCGTCACGTTCATCTTGCACAATAAGAAAGGCGAGGCAAACCGTGTCCGCAACGGCGACGGCGAAACCCACCCAAAGCTATAAAAGTACCGCGTCGTCTCGCCGTGATCACACCACACGCAACGCAAAGCCTTCCTTCGAACCCGAACGCAAGAAAAAGAGAGAGAGAGAGAGAGAGAGAGAGCACACGCGGCTTGGGGGAAAAGCAGGAGCGAATCGAGGGGATCGGGAGGAACACCCGCGAGGCCATGGCGCGGCGGGGCACGGAGGCGTTCCCGGACCTGGGCGCGCACTGCGACAGGGAGGACTGCAACCAGCTCGACTTCCTGCCCTTCGACTGCGACGGCTGCGGCAAGGTGTTCTGCACGGAGCACCGCGCGTACGTTGACCACGGCTGCCCGCGGGCCGCCGACCAGGGCCGCACCGTCGTCGTCTGCGAGGCCTGCGGCGACTCCATCGAGCGCGACGGACCAGACAAGACGGACGCGGAGATCCTCGAGACGCACGCGCGGTCGCGCCGGGGCTGCGACCCGGCCAGGAAGCTCAAGCCGCGCTGCCCCGCGCGGCGCTGCAAGGAGACGCTCACCTTCTCCAACACGAGCCACTGCAAGGGGTGCGGGCAGAAGCTGTGCCTCAAGCACCGGTTCCCCGAGGACCACGAGTGCTCGCGCGTGTCGCCGGCGGGGGCCGCCGCCGCCGCGAGGAGGGCCGGCGACTGCGGCCGCGACGCGCACAAGACCAAGGACGGCGGTGGGTGGGCGCTGCCGCCGTTGGTCCGGAATTCCAAGATGTTCTGATTAGCCTGAAGCTGAAACTGTGGCTGGGATTTAAGCAATTTGTGGAACGTTTGTTTTCTCCGGGGTCAATTTTTCAATTGTGTACTCCGGTTGTTGTTAAATGAAGAATCAAATTCAATTTATTTTATGCTGCGGTTGGTTCGAAATGTCGAATTGAACTCATCTACAACGTGTCAAATCCTCTATTCTAAAAGGTTCTTTTACTGGCTTTGCCTTTGGTCCTTGGTTAAATCCGCTTATAGGGCCATCATCAATGCTCTAGCGCTTGTTTGGACGCTAGAAAAAAAATCAAATCAAAAAATTAGCTTAGCTTCTGATGGGAAAACTTTGGATCTTCATCATCAATCATAGCAGTACAACGAATATAAAGAAATGACAAAAATACATTCAAATTTGTAAACCACCTAGCGACGGCTACCAGCACTGAAGCAAACCGAAGAGTAGAAATAACAAAAATTACATCCAGATTCGTAGACCAACACACCAAAATAGTAACCGCCGCCGATGAAGAGAAAACGCAGATCAAAACGATTCAATCTGCAGACATATGAACGCAGATGAATGAAGACCGGATTCAAGTAGATCCACCAAAGACAACCACCAACCTAATCCCGCAAGATCCGTCGAAGACACACCTCCGCCCGCCCTCCAGACAACCACTGACCTAACCTCGCAAGATCCATCAGAGACACACCTCCGCCCGCCCTCCAGCGATCCTAGACACATCACCGGAAAGGGGCTAGATGGGGAAATCTTATTCCATCTTCAGACACATCTCGCCTTCCTGAGTAGGACATAAACCCTACACAACTAAGAGTCGGGAACCTCCATGCCCCATGGCCAAATAAGATGAGGCAGATTGGCGATGCCGTCAATGGAAGGCAGATACCTTAGTCGCTTGTTCACTTGAGGCGAGAGACGCAGACGAGAGACGAAGGGTTAACGATAGCTTAACGTGTGAGTTCCTCTTTTCCAACACTTACCGTGATGCACAAGCTCTTCTCGAATAATAATAAAAATTGGCAGGCTATGCTAGCGCTAATCTCTCCAACACTTAGCCCGTGCAGAATAGGAAAAACAAGAAATATCGGCAAGTTTGTTGAAAAATAGCCTCATACAGGATTCTGCTCACAAACAAAGAAATTGGCGCATGTGGAGAGAGAAAGCCGGATCACCAGTTTAGGCCAGGAGGCGGGCAAAAAAGCTAGGAAATCGATCCCGGTGCCAGTGTTTAGCACCTGCGTTGTAGGTGGCCTAAGTTTCACATAAATGGTTTCGGTTCCATGCATCGCCAGGCGCAAGGGGGAGCCAGCCCAGCGAGGGGGGGGGGGCAGGGGGAGCCATGCAGGTAAGGGGCCAAGGACGGGGACGGGGAGGGGGGAGAGAGCCATCCAAAGAGAGGTTCAATCATAGGAAAGAGATTGCGGCATGGACCTTTGCTCGAATTAGAATGTTGTGGCTGGAAAGAAATGCTCGTTTGTTTGAGAACAAGCACTCAACCATTCTTCAGGGTGTTGCACATGGAGAGGACACAATGAAGCTCTCGAAGCTTGCACGCACGAAGTCAGATTATAGTTAGAGTAACTTCTTGGCAGGTTGGTTGTTGGAGTTATATACCTAGGTGTTTCTGCTTATCGTTATGAGATGTTGGGTTGTCTGTGGCATATTGTTTTTCCAATTCTTAATGAAATGATGGACAACTACGGTCGCTTGTTCTTGGGAAAAAATGTACGACATAAGCAATGATTTTCTGCGGCTACCACAAATGTTTCATTGCAAAGCTTTTTTCAATTTGTTGCTTATAATGGCTCCACAATGGTTTGTTGTATTACGGGATTTGTTGCATACATCCATTGATGAGTTTGAACTTTATAATGCTGCAAGTCTTGACATGTTTTTGATTGACTATGAGGAAAAGCTTTACGATGATATTGCAGGTGTTAAAAAATGTTGCAAGTTACAATACTTGGATGGACATGATGATTGCTGAAATCTGAGATGGGCTCTAGGCCCATATTACAATTTCTGAAAAATCTCTAAGGGCCCATGTGGGTATGGCACTAGGTGTGGTGGGAAGTTTAGTCCCACCCCGAAAGTGGAAGGAGAATTGGAGTGGTTTATAAGGGTTTCTCTTCTACATGCTATTGGAGCTTGAGAAGAGAAGAGGCCCTCGCGCGCTCCTCCTCCGCCGCCCGCCTCGCCACGCCTCGTCACGACGCGCCGCGCCGCGGGTTGCGGGTTGCGGGAATGAGCCGAGCCGAGCTCGACTCGGACGTGGGTCAAGCCCACGTCTCTCCACGCGCTTAGTACGTGCATGTTTGGATCAAAGTCGGTACATCATCAACTTAGTCAATGCTATGCTAGTGATTTAATCGAGAAATTGCCTATTTACTCAACAATCCAAAAACCTATTATGTGTAGGAATTTTTCGGCAAGTGGCTTTGCCGCTGCACTGAAACCGGATAAGTTTACCGGTACGTATTTTAAGCGTTGGCAGACAAAGACCACTTTATGGCTCCTGAACAGGAGAAGGTGTTCAGGGAGGAAACCACTGTGTTTCTCGGAGCAGTTCTTAGCGTGAGGAAACCACTGTGTTTCTCGGAGCAGTTCTTAGCGTGATCGGAGATAAACTGGTCGACGCATATTTACATGTGCATGTCGCCAAGGACTTGTGGGAGGCGCTCGAATCTAAGTTCGGGGCCGCCCGATGCAGGAGCGAGATGTATATTATAGAGCAGTTCCATGATTACAAGATGGTTGAGAACCGTCTGTCTTTGGAGCAGGCTCATGAGATAATATGCATTGTTAAGGAGCTTGAGCTCGAAGTGCGAAGTTACCGGGCAAGTTTGTCGCGGGCTGCATAATCGCTAAGCTCCCCAATTCTGGAGGAACTTTGCCACCACTCTGAAACATCGAGGCGTGAATTCTCTGTGGAGGATGTCATTGGCCATCCGAGTGTCGAGCAGAATTGAAGGGCAAAGGACTCAAGACGGAAAAGGGGCGAAGGAACTTCACGCCAACATGGTGAACCGTAAGAACTTCAACTCCCACAAGCCCAAGGGAAAGAACGGTGTCCAACACAATACAGACTTTAAGAAGAAGGCTAAGAAGACCTTCAAGAAGAACAAGAAGGATGAGGGCTGCTTTACTTGTGGTTCGGTTGAACATTGGGCCAACAAGTGCCCAAACAAGTATAAGAAGTCGGGGACAGACTCCAAGTCTGTCAACATGATTGTGTGCAACAATGAGAATGGTGCATCCTGGTACGGTAATCTATTTACTGTTTTTTCGTTGTTTCAGCCCACCGATTGGTGGGTGGACACAGTGCAAGTGTTCATGTGTGTGCCGACATTTCATTGTTCACTTCTTACCAGTCACAGTGTCACGGGTCCGTATTGATGGGGAATGGCACGAGTGCTTCGCTCATGGTGTTGGCACGGTCGATCTGAAGTTTACTTCGGAAGGATCGTGGCACCAAGAACGTGCAAGATGTCCCCGCCATCAAGAAGAACCTCGTTAGTGGCTCCCTTCTATGTAGAGAAGGGTTTAAGTTGGTTTTCGAGTCTAATAAACTAGTTGTTACGAAATATGGACTCTTTGTTGGAAAAGGTTATGAGAGCGGAGGGATGTTCCGCCTTTCCTCGCAGATTTTTGTAATAAAGTCGTGAACCATATTCATTCAATGTTAATGAATCAAGTTTGGCATTCACGTCTTTGTCACATTAGATTAGGTGTTATGACGCGGCTAGACAAATTGGATTTAATCACGAGTTACACTTTAGCCAAAGTATCTAATTGCCTATCATGTGTGCAAGCTAAGCAACCTCGCAAGCCTCACAAGGTCATGGAGGAGAGACACTTGGCACCATTAGAACTCATACATTCTGATCTTTGTGAGATGAATGGTGTGTTGACTAAAGGCGGAAAGAAATACTTCATGACATTGATAGATGATTCCACTAGATATTGCTCAGCATATCTGTTAAATACTAAAGATGAGGCTCTACACTACTTTAAAATCTATAAGGCGTAAGTTGAGAATCAACTTGAAAAGAAAATTAAATGAATCCGGATAGATCATGGTGGAGAGTACTTCTCGAGTGAGTTTGATTCATACATGCGAAACACGGCATTATTCATGAGAGGACGCCTCCCTATTCTCCCCAGTCAAACGGGGTTGCCGAGCGAAAAAACCGTACTCTAACTGATCTAGTTAACGCCATGTTAGATACATCGGGTTTATCCAAGGCATGGTGGGGGGAGGCTATATTGACGGCATGTCATGTCCTGAATAAAGTTCCGACAAAGGATAATGAGATCACTCCCTATGAGAAATAGGCAAAGAGAAGGACAACACTCTCGTACTTGCGTACTTGGGGCTGTTTGGCGAAAGTCAATGTGCCGATCCCCAAAAAGCGTAAGCTTGGACCCAAGACTGTGGACTGCGTTAATTTGGGCTATGCTAAGAACAGCGTTGGCTACAGATTTCTAGTAGTGAAATCTGAGGTACCTGACCAGAAGGTCGGTACAATTGTCGAGTCTAAGGATGCTACACTCTTTGAGGATATTTTTCCCATGAGAGATATGCAAAGCACTTCTAGACAAGAATCTGAGGAGACTCCTGAGCCTGCCATTCCTATGGAATATTATGAACGAACACATGATGAAAATCACGAGGAGGATGACGAGGAAACCCTTGGTAGGGGCAAGAGACAAAGGACTGCAAAGACCTTTGGTGATGATTTCTTCGTGTACCTCGTGGATGATACTCCCACTTCTATTTCAAGCGTATGCCTCTCCGTAAGCTGACTCTTTGGAAGGATGCGGTCCGCAGCGAGATGGATTCCATCATGGCTAACGGGACATGGGAGATCACTGAGCGTCCCTATGGTTGCAAACCATTGGGATGTAAGTGGTGTTCAAGAAAAAGCTTAGGCCCGATGGTACGATTGAAAAGTATAAGGCTAGGCTTGTGGCCAAGGGCTATGACCAGAAAGAAGAGGAAGATTTCTTCGATACTTATTCACTTGGTATTAGACCGACCACCATTCGAGTATTACTCTGCTTGGCGGCCTCACATGGTCTTCTCGTCCATCAAATGGATGTCAAGACGGCTTTTCCGAATGGAGAGCTAAATGAGGAAATCTACATGCAATGCCCAGATGGCTTTGTGATAGATGGTCGTGAAAGAAAGGTGTGTAGGTTGGTGAAATCTTTATATGGCCTCAAGCAAGCACCTAAGCAATGGCATGATAAGTTTAATACAACTCGACATCTGTTGGCTTTGTTGTTAATGAAGTCGACAAATGTGTATACTATCGCCATGGTGGGGGCGAAGGAGTTATCTTGTGCTTGTATGTTGATGACATATCGATATTCGGAACCAACCTCAAAGTCATTGAGGAGGTTAAGTCGTTTCGTCTCGTAACTTTGAGATGAAGGATCTTGGTGTGGCTGATGTTATCTTGAACATCAAGCTACTGAGAGATAATGAGGGTGGGATCACACTTCTGCAATCCCATTATGTTGAGAAGGTGTTGAGTCGTTTTGGATATTCAAACTGCACACCATCTCAAACACCATATGATCCTAGCGTGTTGATTCGAAAGTCCAAAGGCATGGCTAAAGATAAATTGAGATATTCTCAAATCATTGGTCCACTGATGTACCTAGCGAGCGCAACGAGGCCTGACATCGCGTTTGCTGTGAAAGAACCGAGCCGATTTGTTTCCAAACCGGGTGATGTACATTGGCATGCCGTTGAAAGAGTTATGCGCTATCCGAAAGGTACTATGAGTTATGGACTTCACTATACCGAGACCCGTCGGTACTTGAAGGGTATAGTGATGCGAATTGGATCTCGATCTTTGATGAGATGAAGGCCACAACAGGGTATATGTTTACTCTTGGAGGTGGCGCTGTTTCCGGAAGTCTTGCAAGCAAACGATCTTAACGAGATCGAAACGGAAGCAGAATTAACAGCATTAGACACTTACGGTGTTGAAGCGGGATGGCTTGAGATCTTTTGATGGACTCGCCATGGTTGATAAACCGGTTCCGGCTATCCTTATGAACTGTGATAATCAGACTGTCATCACCAAGGTGAAGAGTTCAAAGGACAACATGAAGTCCAACAAACATATAAGAATGAGATTAAAAGCTGTCAGAAAATTAAGAAACTCCGGAGTAATAGCGTTGGACTATGTCCATACGGCTAAGAATCTGGCGAGATCCCTTTATTTAAAGGGCTATCACGTGTAGTGATAGATAGTGCATTGAGGGAGATGGGTATGAGACCCACATGAGTTACCATGGTGGTAACCCAACCTATGTGATCGGAGATCCCGTGAAGTAGGACCTGAGAAAACAAGCCAGTGGTGAACTGAGGAGAGTAACTTTACTAACCCGCTCCGTTGGAGATGCAATACTCTCGGAAACTGTATGGAAGGATGACTACTGTCTTAATGTGTTCCAAGGCTTATATGTATAAGCAAGATGCTATCCTACAGAGCGATCTTTGGAGGAACATACCTATGTGAGCCCGATCGCTAGTCACGGTCTATGAGATTGGGGTGATCTCTAGTAAGGTTATGAATAGGCCAGAGTGTGACTTATATGCTCCACCGAGGGGTCAGCCTTGACAGCCCAGACTAGTAAGACATGGGGTGAAACTTCTTACGCCTAAACCGACAATTCAAGGCATGGTCCATTGTTCAGTTGTGAAGGAGTGTAGCTACTTGCTCTAGGTGAAGCTCAACCTTAACAGGTCTTCATTGAAACACTAGTATATCAAAACAGTATTTGGAACAGAGGACACAATGGGCCCTCGAGATCTGGTGGGGGATTGCTGAAATCTGAGATGGGCTCTAGGCCCATATTGCAATTTCTGAAAAATCTCTAAGGGCCCATGTGGGTTATATGGCACTAGGTGTGGTGGGAAGTCTAGTCCCACCTCGGAAGTGGAAGGAGAGTTGGAGTGGTTTATAAGGGTTTCTCTTCTACATGCTATTGAAGCTTGAGAAGAGAAGAGGCCCTCGCGTGCTCCTCCTCCGCCGCCCGCCTCGCCGCGCCGCGCCGCGGGTTGCGGGAATGAGCCGAGCCGAGCTCACACCTATGCGCTTATTTTTGCCAGTCACTAACGGAAAGGTTCTGACAGCAGGGCCACGATCTGAGACGTCGGATCGTGGGCTGTCACGGACTCGGACGTGGGTCAAGCCCACGCCTCTCCACGCTGCCGCGTCTATATAAGTGTGTTGTGTCCCCTAACCCTAGCCGCCACGAGCAGATCACATTCGCTCACGCCGCCGCCCACCGTCGTTCCTCTGCTGCCGCTGCCGCCGGTGACTCCATCCCGTCCGCCACAGACACGGTCGATCGGAGAGCAGGTCTCGAAACCACGCCCTTCCGGTTCTGTGACGGGTGAGGCGAATAGGTTTTGGGCAGCGACACGCTGATCGCCGCTTCCGATCGTCTACTTCCTCTACGTCCGTCGCCTTCATCATCACCATGTCCACCGACGCCGACCGTGCCGCCGCCGAGAAAGCTAAAGCCGACAAGAAGGCCGCCGAGGACGCCGCCGCCACCAAAGCCGCGGCCTCAGATGGCCCTCTTGGAGGGTATAACTTCGCTTATCCCGCTCTCGATTATTTTCATATTAGCGATTACTAGCGGTATGTGTAGATTTGTCTACTGTTTGCTTAGTACGTGCATGTTTAGATCAAAGTCGGTACATCATCAACTTAGTCAATGCCATGCTAGTGATTTACTCGTGGATTAATTTAATCAAGAAATTGCCTATTTACTCAACAATGATCAGATGGCACATAAGTGCGCTGATTTAGTTCCACGCCGCATGACTGGCTGTCTCTTTTTGTAGTGTAGAATAGTAATTCTCATCTGACTTTCTACAACAATATGCCGGTAATCCTGGATATAAGTCAAGTATTATCCATAATAAGAGAAGTCAACTATTGCCAAAATCGACCCAAATACTATAATCCATTCTCTCTGTCTCCCAAAAGTCCCTTGGAGTTTCGTGTTGTCCCAATTCGCAAGACCATATGTTTGTGCTACATGCGTGGTCATTGCCAACCTTCACCTTGTTATCAACACGTGGCGACCCGGGCACAAAGGCAAATTCACCGTCGCACATAACATAGTCAGCATAAACAATGTCCGGCCAATCATAGAGTCTTGGGAGGAAGATCTTGTTCTGCATCGACTTAATGGCAGTCTTCTTCACTATGGTCGTGAGTGTGCCCGTAAACAAAGCCCTGCCATCTAGGCTCTCCATCTTGTCCCACTCCATCGTGTGTCCATTGAGCTTGAAGACGTCGACAGGTGACCCGCGTCGGCCGATGAGGACGACCATCAGCTCGCCCTCGTCGGACTCGATCAAGTAGCTGTCTTCGTATACAAACCCGAAACCCCGTGGCTTCTCAAGAATTTCAAATCCTTCTTCGTGTCTGCACTCGTCGCATACGGCTAATCTTCCGTCTTCTAATAGTAGATAGATCAAGCCGTGGTGGAGCACAGGGTTGGACCCTGGTGACGCCATGAACTTTGTCCTGTCGGGGTAGGAGTACTCCCAATGTTCCCACACCCCGTCGCTGTTTGCATGCAACAAGCAATCACTTGGACGACAAGCGTACTAATGCCGAACATCTTGCCCGTACCATAGTAGATGATATGTTCGAACCTCTGAGAAATCGGTGCGAGACGGTAGAAGTCGTCGGTCAGAAGGTCAACGTTGAGGATTTGCTTTGACATGCATAGTGTTAGGTACCTTCCGTTGGCGTAACATATCTTGGCGTCGGGTGCCTCCAGGGTGTCGCCAATCTCGAAGTTTTTCTGGAAGTAGGGACTGTAGTAGCGGACATTGGTCGTTCCAACGTCGGTGGTGTTTAGCAGGAGCGGGGTGACCCACACCGGATAGAAGGGCGACACGGCGGAGCTCCATTGTCGGCACGCCAAGGCGAAGCTCGGGTGGCTCGACCACCGCAGACGCTTCAGGATCAGGATAAGCAGGTCCACCGGGAGAGACGACCAATCTCGTTCCCGCGACATCACCGCCTCTCCTTTGGCGGTTTGGCCGCAACGTCAGTCCGTGCACCACAGGCTGGTGGTAATAACGCGTATGTGCGGCTGGACATCTCGAGCTTTACGCTACTACTCCTACTATGTACTCCGTAGTAGTATCTTGCTAAAATTTCTCTCTTGGAGCCCAAGAAGAATCCCATCCCGAGTAAGATGACACGTACGTACAATCCCGGTGTGACCCGAATCGTAAACTGCTTGTCCGTGTCGGCACCGGCAACGGCAACATAATCCGTATTTTTTTACATTATATACTAGCACATATGCCCGTGCGTTACAACGGGAAAAAAATTGACATATCATCGAAAGTACTGTTGTTACGACACGGTTGTTGCTAGGCATAAGCTGCAGTCGACTTCGAAGAAGAAGTTTGTTGCAATAGTGGCATCCAACTTTACAACAACGATGGTTAACAAATACGGTACAAGCGGGCCTCACCGATAATGAGGTTGAGGAGGCGCTCAAGAGAGGGTGCCTCGCCTTCGCACATGATGTTGTTCCGGTGCTTCCAAACAAGCCGGGCGCCAAGAAGTAGCAACCAGGAAAGGCCTTTGCGGGGCGGAGATGGCACTGCAACGCAGGAGGTTATGCAGCAATCCTGGAACCAGCCGTCGAGCTGCGGAGGGCTAGATGTGCATCGACACCAAGCGAGGAGCTCATGTAAGAGCTGCGTCAAGAAAGAGCGGCCGACGAGGAGGTGGTGCATGCTCTCGGGCTCCAGCCAGTGATCCGGCGACATCTCGAGCCATCGCTTAGGACCCAAGATGTGAAGGCGCGCACGATCGCTAGAGCATCAGGGTCATGCGGGATCGGGAGATAGGACTAATGGCGGCCATCGTCAGTTCGCTGAAGCCAGATCCATCTGGCACGAAGGTAACTATTCCAACTAAAAAAATGGTCGTCCAACTTTGCAGCATGTCCAACATTGTGTATTCCTTGTAACAGCATAAACCGGGCTTGTAGTGTCACGTGTCCCATTTGTTGGAGCCGCTCTCAATCAAAACTACATGTAGATCAACTAGATTTTTTTGATGAATATGCAGCAAATTAGAAATAAAAATATTGAAAGTACGGAAAAGCAGCACTGAAAAGATTAGGACTCAGTACGCGCGCTAATGGGGTCACACACACTGCAGCTTGATTCTCCTTTACGGGGCTACACACACAGGAAGCGAATCAGCACCATGCATGTCCTTCCTTTATTGGGTTAATTAGAGTCAATAACCTGCGTGTGTGTAGTGCATGTCCTTCTATTAGGGCCCTTAATCTTTCCTACTACTGGCAAGTGTAGCCATCGAGCACAATTTATGAGTTGAAATTCCTTTGTCTCCATACGCATGCATGTTCTTCCTTTATTGAGGGACTCAATCTATGCACAATTCACGGAATTAAATTCCTTCATTTCCATACGCGCATGCATGTCCTTCCCTTATTGATGCACACCTCACCCTCGATCTTTCATGTAGAGCCGCATCTTTTCAGTTCTTTCGAATAGGCGCCAACCTTTTTAGATCCTTTCCTTTCTTTATTGAGTGCCGGCTCTCTCTCCTTCGCTTAATTCCTTCTCGTTCAACCCACTTCTTCTCATTATTGATTCTTGAGACGGCTTACTGAATTCGCATCACGGAGGTATATAAGTTGATGCAATAGGGTGTGATGAGGCAAGGTGGTACTATTAATCAGCGAATGAATTCAGATTTGTGTACACAAGCATGAGCTGGTTCAGTTGGTAGTGCCCTTTGTGTTTGGTGATGAAGTTTGGAGTTCGATCCCTTGTAACAGAATATTATTTTTGCCTCCCATTAGGGCCTTGTCCGCGGGCGAGGTGGGCTTCCTTCCTGGGCCAAGTTCGGGACGAGGTGGGTTGCCTTCTTTAGGCCGAAACAGTACAAAGAGATTCCATAATTAGTACCACCTCGCGTGTAACATATGTTAAACACCTATAAGCAGGACGGAATTTTTTAAAAAAGAAAAATCTAAGCGGGACGAAACCAAGAATATCAATATCACCTTACTTTAATAGTAGGTATAGGTATATATATATTTTTGGTTTCGTCCCGCTTAGATTTTTCTTTTAAAAAAAATTCGTCCTGCTTATATATATATGAAATACAAGGAAAGGGAAGGGCATACGGAACTTGCACGAAATTAAGAAAACTTCGCAGGGAGACGGCGGACGACGAGATGGATACACGCTGCAAGGTGGAGAGCTTGAAGGGGCTGACCGGCGTGTCACCGTTTCCGCTGGACCCAGGCCTCGCTCCGCTGCTGCTGTTCGACGACCAACATGACGGCGAGGCAAGCGATGACGACACCATATTCCTGTATAGCATCCCTAAGAGGCAATTGCTGGGCAGGAGAGCCGATGGTTTGAGAGGCCATCATTACTGGCTAACACCTCAAGGATGGGTGCTGATGCTGCATCTCGAATCGCACGACTCTTTCCTCTGTAATCCATCGACTCAAGAGAGAATCAGCTTACCTTCATGTCGGTGTACTAGAGTAGGGGTACCCTAGTATCCCGTGACTGCACGGACAGCTGCAAGACCTCGCGGTGGTTTGCCTCGTCACCGCTTAAGATCCTCCGTGGCTCCTTTGAAGCCATTCAAGAACAAAGTATTTGATTAAGAAGACAAGGCCCCGCAAGAGGAGCTTGCCGGGAAGGCCACTCAAGGCATGCAGAAGACAAGGCCCCGGCAAGAGGAGCTTGCGGGAAGGCTCGGAGCGCGACAAGCCTCCGGACGCGACAAGGATTCGGCCGCGGCAAGCAACCTCTCTCCATCTCCGCTCCAGCTCATCCAAAGCAACGTGTCGCCATGGGACCATTCCATGCGCTGCGTGTCGAGAGGTCAGGCAGCCAGCGGAGAAAGCGGCGATAAGCGGCTGACAAGCTTGCCATCGTGGCGAAGCGGTGGCGCACTGACGGTCTCTGTCGCCTTTGTTTGGGCGACACCGACGGGCATTTATTGCTTTTGTCCCTTGCCGTCGAGTTAGGTATTTTGCATCAGACATCGCTCGAGTAGGTGTACCAACTCCTGTTTTTACATTTGTACCCTCGCCTATGTTGCCACCTGTCGGAGACCCCTTGAGCATATAAAAGGAGGCCCATGCGCAACGTAGAGAGGGGTTGGAGGTTCGGTTCATTCGACTCACTAGAGACCAGATACGCTCACGCTAGGTTTTGTAGCTCGCATCGCTCCCTAGCAAGAACACAATACATCAAACAAGCAGCAGTAGGAGTTTTATCTCTCCGGAGAGCTCCGGCCGGGTAAACTGCTCGTGTGCCTCGTCTCGATCCGCTCTTCGTGCGATCTCCGCCCTCCGAACCACAAAGGGGCCTGGTCCGCCGCCCCATAGGTGTTCGTGGGTACGATCAGCCTCCCCGACATCTTTGGCGCGCTGTAGGGGCATCGAGGCCGTGTGAATTCTGATCCGACGCCACACGAGCAGCGTCCTCAACATCTTCCTCAACATGCCACCGAAGAAGAAGGCTTGGCGGCAGCAGAGCCGTCTGCGTCGTGCATCCACCCTCACCGCAACAAACGGGTGGTGGGGCAGACGCCGGCGAGGAACGGGCGCCGACGAAGGTGTCCGCGACGTTGCCAAGTCCAAGGACAAGGCCCCGCAAACCTCGGCGTCACGCATCCCCGCGCCCATCTCGGAGACGCTGACCAACAACGCCACGGCGTTCACAATGCCATACGCTCGCTGGATTGAGACCCTCAAGACCAAAGCATGCGCGCCAACATGCCGGGCACGAGTGAGATACGGTCGCCTGGACGGGGTGCTTCTCCTTCTAACGTGCTTAGAAGTCCGAGCATATCCCGCTCCTCGCACCGTTCGCCAATGCCACCCACTACTCCAGCAGAAGCTCTGGCGAGAGCTCAGCTGCTCCTCGACTACCCTCCAACGGCCAACAAGGTCGACGAGTGGAGGGCCACTATCTAGAGCCTCATCGGCTTTGCCAACGGCGACGCTCCGCGGCAACCAACGCCATCATTGCCGCGGCAAGACGACAAGGCACGAGCCGGTGGCGACGAGATCGTCGGAGATGCAACCACCATGCACTCTCCACCCCGAAGGCCAAGGTCGCCGACTCGCCGGATCCACCTCGACAGCGACTCCACAGCGTCGCCGGATCCATGAGCTCGCCGCGATCAGCGCCAAGTTCTTCATGAGCGACAACAAGAAGACGCTCGAACTCGCATCGAGCGTCGAAGAGAAGTGCGGCGTCATCCGACAAGCGCGCTGGGCCTTCGTTGACGTCGGCGCGCCCGGAGGAGCCAGCGACTTGCCGTGACGCGGTAGGTTGCCCTGCGTTCACTCGTGAGCCGTGGCAAGTCCAAAGGCCCAGCCGAAAAACTTCAAACCAGACGCGTGCGGAGAAGTATGATGGCAGGACGCATCCGTCGGAGTTCCTCAAAGCATCTACACCATCGCGGTGCAGGCTGCGGAGGACGGGACGACAAGATCCTCGCCAACTACTTCCCGCCGTGCTCAAACCCAACGCCGATCTTGGCTCATGCACTTGCCGGACAACTCCATATCCTCTTGGGCAGATTCATGCCATCGCTTTGTTGGCGCCTTCACGGTGGCCACAAACCTCATGGCTAAGAGAGTGACCTTCATTTGCTCGCCTGCAAGGAAGGAGAGTCCTTGCAAATTCATTCAGAGATTCAGCCGTGTGCACTACAACATCCTGTATGTCCACCCTGCCACGGTGATCGCCGCGTTTCATCGTAATGTGCGGAACCGCAGGATGAGGAGGAGATGGCGATGTGCAAAGTCAAGGACGTCAGTGAGCTGTATGCCTTGGCCGACAAGTGTGCACGCGCCGAGGAAGGGAGGAGACTCTGTGAGAGAATGCGAAGCAGGATCTCGACAAGGAGGAGGCTACCCGGCAAAGAAGAGCCGTGGCGAGGCAACAGGAAGAAGAAAGGTAGAGAAGTGCTAGTTGTTGAGCAGTCCGCAACGGAGGTGGCGACAAGAACGCCAAGGCTGGTGGCTCCGGCAAGGAGGTTGCCGACGCCAACCACCGGTCGGTGGCGGCCGCCGACAAGCGGGACGGCTCCGCAAGCGATCTTGCAAGATCCACCGCACCAAGGGCCACGACCTCCAGAAGCTGCAAGAAGGTCGAGCAGCTTGTCGAACAGCAGAGGGCTGAGTACGAGCGGCACGACAAAGAGAAGGCCCAGGAAGGTGCTTTGGGGAGCAAGCAAGAAACGCCCCGCCGGGAGGACGCCATGGCAAGGCCAAGCAACGGCAAGGAGACAGACCTCCGCGGCCGCGATAAGGATGAAGATGATGACGACGACGAAGATATGGAAGACGACGACGCCGATGAGCAGGAGTTTCAGAAAGCCACAGAGGTCCTCTGCGTTGACGGGGGTGCTTCCCTGCATACCTCCCGCCGCCAACTCAAGCAATGGATGCGGGAGGTCAATGCAGCGGAACCATCCGTAGAGTCACGCAAGCCTCGAAGTGGTCCAAGATCGCCTATCGCTTTTTGATATTGAGGACCACCCCGATCGCATAATCATGCGGTCGGTGCTTGCCGATGTTGGTCTCACCAACATCCGCAACCTCAAGGTCACCAAAATGCTAGTTGACGGCGGGCCGCTTGAATCTGATCTCCTCCGCGGTGCTCCGTGAAGCTTCAAATCCCCGACAATGAAGCTCGAAGAGACCGCACCTTCCAAGGAATCAATCCGGGAAGGAGCAAGCGAAGGGAAGATTACATTGCGGTAACATTTGGCGTGAGCTGAACTTTAGGATCGAGAGGGTCACATTCGACGTTGCCGATTTCCCATTGCCTTACAATGGGATACTTGGCCGCCCAAAGACTCGCCAAGTTCATGGCAGCCTCTCACTACGCCTACAACTTACTCAAGATGCCAGCCCGATAAGCATCATCTCTGTCCATGGCGACAAGAAGGATGCCCTTATCTGTGCCGACAAGATCTACCGGGATGCAGCAGCCGCGACAGATTGCCAAACACTTGCCGCTGAAGCTCCCGGGGGGAAGGAAACAAAGTCCGAGTCCGGCAAGAGCTGTGATGCTCACTCCGGCAAGCGCACCTCTTCGGAGTGCTGCGCTACCGTCGAGGACGCACCATCGAGCTCCACCGGCAAGTGCAAGAAGATGGTAGCTCCGCCAAAGACCAAGAAGGTGCTCAAAGGAGGACGGCGCTGGTGGTACCTTTACCATCAGTGCCTCTCTCGACCCTAAATAGGAAGGCGCGCTCGTTGCTTTCCTGCGGGCGAATGTCGACGTGTTTGCATGGCAACCGTCTGACATCCCCGATGTTCCCAGGAAAGTGATTGAGCACCGCCTGGCCGTTTGTCCTCATGCACGGCCCGTCAAGCAAAAAGTCAGGAAGCAAGCAGTGGAACGCCAAGAATTCATAGTAGAATGGACGCCAACGCCAGATGAAGAGATTCCGGAGACGAGCATTCCCGTCAAGGAAGCAAGCAAAGAGTGGCTGATGTACTTTGATGGTGCCTTCTCGCTGCAAGGCGCCGGTGCAGTGTCGCTTATCGCACCCACCGGAGAGCACCTCAAGCACGTAGTCCAGATGCACTTTCCCAAGGAGCAAGCAACAAACAATACTGCAGAGTATGAAGGTTTGCTTGCCGGTCTCAGGATCGCAGTGGACCTTGGGATCAAAAAGCTTATTGTCAGGGGTGGCTCGCAACTTATCGTCCGCCAAGTGAACAAAGATTACCTGAGTCCGTTGATGGAAGCCTACGTTGATGAAGTGAGGAAGCTAGAAGAGCACTTTGACGGCCTGCAAATGGAACATGTTCCAAGAGCTCGGAATGATATTGCTGACGGTTCGCCAAAGTGCGCTGCACTTAAGTTGCACTGTGGAACCAGGGATTTTCGTGCTCAAGCTGACTCAACCAACCGTAACACCATCAACTCGGACAAAGCAAGAAGAGGAAGTTGATCTCTGGTGACTACTTTCCGCAGAGCTTCCCGGCCGTCGTTGCGAAGGTCCCCAAGATCAAAACCAACAAGGCCGAGGGGCAGTCTGCTCGACAAGCCCTGTGGTTTGTTTCGTTGAAGCAGACGCTTCCGACAAGTTTTGCTCGGCAAGCTTGCCGGGAGCTGCCAAGCCCGGCAGAGCCGCAGGTTCTTGCCGTAGAAGCCGATGCTCCCGCAGGTGATCTGCCTTTGGTCCTTGTTGTCGAGCCGCATAGCTCCAAAGATGGGCGCAAAGCAGATTGTCCATTTCCTTCAGACAGAGAACTTCCCAAGAGCAAGAAGAAGCGGAAAGAGTAGCCCGACAATGAGTATGTACCAGTTTGTCGACATCATATCAGAGTAGAAGAAGACTCAACGGTGTGAAATTGAAGTGTATTCCTGTGGAAGATGGACAAGCCTGGCAGAGATACATGGAGGCATATGTGGTCACCACATTGGCGCGAGAGCACTTGCCGCAAAGCTTTCCCAAGAAGGTTTCTTCTGCCGACGGCCCTCCAGATGCAATCGCACAAGTAACCAAGTGTGAAGCGCGCCAGTTCCATTCCAAACAGATACACCAACCCGCTCAAGCTCTGCAGACGATCCCTTTATCCTGGCCATTTTCGGTCTGGGGGCTCGACATCCTCGGCCCCTTCCCCCGAGCTGTCGGGGGCTTTGAATACTTGTACGTCGCCATCGACAAGTTCACAAAGTGGCCGGAAGTGGAAGAAGTGAGGAAGGTGACGGCACAGTCAGCAGTCAAGTTCTTCAGGTCGATTGTTTGCCGCTTTAATCCCTAACGGGATCATCACCGACAACGGCACACAATTTACGAGTCGCACCTTCATGCAAGACGTCCAAGATCTTGGCGCCAAGGTTCGCTTTGCTTCCGTTGCTCACCCGAGAAGCAACGGTCAAGCGAAGAGGGCAAATCTTTGAAGTCGCGCGAGCTCAAGACCGTAACTTTCGGCTGTGCTGCACAAGTGCGGAAGAAATCGATCGAGGAGCTGCCGGTGGTTCTTTGGTCGATCGTGACGACGCCAAATCGAGCCATCGCCGCACACCTTTCGCTCTAGTCTATGGAGCAGAGGCAGTTCTCCCCACGGAACTCGTGATACGGATCACCTCGAGTGCTCGCTATGATGAGCTTGAGCAAGAGCAGTTGCGACAAGATGACGCTACCGCTCCTTGAGGAGGATCGCCTTCAGGCCATTGTGGCGAGCTGCTCGCTACCAAAGAAGCTTTTGCGCCGCTACCATAGCCGCAGAAAGTTAGTGCCGAAGTCTCGAGGAAGGCGACCTTGTTCTTGGCGCTGCTCGGACCGCCAAGAATTCAAACAAGTTGACCTTGAAGTGGGAAGGCCCTTATCGGGTGAAACGAGTCACTAGGCTCAAGCCGTCCGCCTTGAGACCGAAGATGGCATCCCGGTGAGCAACTCCTGGAACATTGAGCATCTTCGTAAGTTTTACCCATAGGGCGCGGTTGCCGGAACCCGTTCCGACAACCACCTTTTGTACAAGTCTTGCCGCTGTTGCATGCAATCCTTTGTACAAAGCCGGGCGCAGACCCCGTGCGTCAGTAAAGCTCATGTGTTGCGCACAACTTGTCAAATTCATGCTTTCATCATTTTATTGCATGTTTTGGCTAACACTTTGTGCAAAGAACCACACCGTAAGCAAAATCGAGTCACTGGGCTCCATAACTTTATTTCCTCTTATTTCTCTTTTCTCAAAGAAAGGAAGGCTCCCTCGCACAAGTTAACCGTGGGGAGGAGAAGATAATACTATGGACCAGGCACCGCTGGGAAGTTTCACCTCATCGGAAGCAAGAGATGTAAAAGCTAAGTTGCCAAAGTTTGAGCAATCAATGTTTAAAATTTTAAGTTATCTTCCTCGAACGATAGTACTTTTGTATGGAAAACTCATGCGCAGAGGAACCAACTCGCAGTTAGTCGCACCCTTACTTTGTTTCGAGTCCGCTCAACAACTTAAGTGAGCTGCGGTTAGTCGCGACAAGGTTGCTTGTCGGAGGCGGCATCGCCAGAAGTTGCCGACGTTCGCACTCGGCCATGCAAAAGTGCCCGCACCGACAAGTCCCCCAAATGCGTAAGGCGTAAACGCATAAAGGAAGGAATCAAGTAGAGGAAATAACGTTGCATTGATCGCCTAAGATAGAGTATATTACAAAATAACTTGTCGCTGATCTAACAAAGTGTTCTAAACATGATCGGCAGCGACAAGGGAAAGATAAAATTGGCGGCCTAGTCTACGCGGTCGCCATCGATCCGCTTGATCTTGTTCACCTTGTCCACAATGGGTGCGACAAGGGCCTTGAGCTCCTCCACGTTGGCATCCGCGGCAAGGATCTCGAGGACGCCCGTTAAGGTTGAGGCCCGGATTGCGGAAGGCCACCTTTATCAACACCTTCTCGAGGGCTCTCGCACAGATCTGGCGTGATTCCTCGGCCACCTGCTTTGGGACCTCTTCTCGAGTCGCTGGAGACCCGTCACCACGCCTTTGAAGAATAAACTGAGTTTGGCGCTGGGTTGGAGATGCTCGTCGGAGGAGTATGCAAGGTCCGCCATCCCCAGCTCCATCAGCTCGTTGTGGATGTCGGCGGCGGTGTCCACAAGACCTTCAGTCCAGTGCTCCACACTCTCCCTCAAGGTGCTCTGGGTGGAGGCAGCATTCGCTAGATGCTCCTCCTTGGCCTTGATCGTCTCCAACAAACCCACCTCCCACTCTCTGGCGCCGTCCAACGTCTGCGTCAGGGTGGTGGTCACTCAGCTCAAGATCCGCCTTGGAATCCTTGGCGGTGTCGAGCTCCTGCCCCTATCGGAGGCGACTCTGCGGCTCGCCAAGAGTGTAGGCGTCCTTCTCACGCTCATGCTTGAGCGCTGCAAGCTCTTCGCCGCTCTTCTTGAGGTCGGCCTCCACCGTGCCACCTTCGCCTTCAACTCTTCCTTGGCGGCCTCGGCGGCGGCAAGCATCCTTCGCTTCCTTAAGCGCCCGCCAAGTGACTCCTCGCTGCAAGGTCTTCTTCGTGGCTGTCCAGGTTGACCTTCCGCTGCGCCATTTCCTTTCTCTGGAGAGCTTCTCGGCAGCCAGCCGCTGCTCCTCCTCACCGCGGCCTTCTCAAGGATGAAGGTCGTGCGCTCTTACGCAAGTTGCCCCCGCTTCGCCACGTCATGAGAGTTTCTTGGTTGGCGCTCGGAGCTCTTTCAAGGCTTCTCCATGTCCGCCTCGCCCTCGCGACAAGTGCTTCCTGACTCCAACTTGGCTTGCCGGGCGCGGTAGAGCGACAACAGCTTCTTCAAGAATGCTCCTCCTCAGACTTCGCCACTGCTGCTTGCCGCGGCCCACCAGCGTCAGCCAAGCAGAGGCGAGTAGCTCGCCATCGAAGGTCTCTCCTCGACCGGCGCCTGGAGCCTCGGTTCCTGTGGGAGTTTGATGAAGACACCCTCGCCCGGCCTTCGGTAGGCGCTGGCTGGGCTCCTCGAGTCTGACGCCGCAGTTAGCGGGGAGTCGGCTGTCGGTGTAGGCCGCTGGCGCTCCTGCGGCCTCAGGCCGTCCGATCGCCCGACCCTCGCCCGGCTTCTGCGTCGGCAGCCTCGGTGGCCTTCTCGCCAACAAGGCTCGTCGGCGACGGCCTCTTCTTCCACAAAGAACGACCTCTTCTTCCTCGATTGCGGCCTCGTCGGTGTTGCCACGCTTCCTCCTCGCCGGGCCCTCGACCTCCATCGGCTCAAGGCCAGACGAAGAAAGAGCAGTCAAGCAAATGATCAAAAAGAGAAACAAAAGAAAGCAAGCCCAAGGGAGATTTTTGTGTAAGGAAATTACCTGCAACGGGATCCGCAGCCATGGCCTCGACCACTGGAGGGTCACTGGCGTTGTCCCTTGCCGGGGTAGCCTCCCTCGCCGGAGTGGCCTCCCTTGTCGGAGGGCGCTCCCTTGCCGGAGATTCCTCCCTTGGCGCGAGTGGCGCAGACAGGATTTCGGGCGGCTTCCGAGCCCTCCCCGATGAGGCTGCTCTGCTCCTACACAAGCAAACAATCGGTATCAACGAAGAAGGGGCACCCCGCACACCTAATAGTAAGGAGAAAACTGCACACTTACTTTGGGGGGCTGTCTTTGGGGGCTGCTCTGAGAAGGGTTGCCGGAGTCCGGCAGGGGGTCTCAGACGCGTCCCTGTTGCCCACGGGAGAATCGTCCTCAACAACGACCATCGGGATCTTGGCCCTCTTCGACGCTCTTCCTGGCGTCACGAAAAAGGAAAGAGTCCAGAACGAAGCCTATCAGATTCAAGATGAAGCAATAAAATTGAAGAAATACAAGCACAATCTCAAGAGCTTACTCTTCGCCTTCCTCCTCGGAGCTGAGCGCGGAGAAGTCAAACTCCGGCTCGCCTCCGGTGCGACGAGACGGGGGAGTGGGCTCTTGGCCGCTTACGGAGGCGTCGGCGGTGGCTCGAGAAGATCCCGCCCAGCTTGTCGCGGCAGTGTGGCGCTCAGCTGCAACATCGCTTGCCCTTGATGAAAGCGCGTCATGTGCTTCTTCTTGTGAGCGATCTGCCGCCCGACTCGTCTCCGGCCTTGCGGAAACGCCTCTTCGGCGGAACAGGAGCTCATTGGCGGCAAATCGCTAGGTGGTGGAGAAGAAGCGCCCTCGGCGGGTCCACTCGACCCGCCTCGGGCTCGACAAGCTCGTCCTCGCCGGGATCTCCTTCGCTCGGCAAGGCTTGCCGCCTTCAGCGTCCGCCTCCTCCACGGTATACCGAAGGCTCCAGCGGCGGCCGCTGCTGCCGCCTCCTCCACCTCGGTGGCAATACGCGCCATCTCCTCGTCCGTAGTGTCGCGAGTGAGCCTTTTTCGCTTTCGTCGGAGCGGATCGGCACTTCTTCCAAGTCATCGAAGAACTGCTGCACGCGACCTCGTCGGGGCTCTCGCCAGTTGGAACGATCCCATGGGAATCACACAACGGCATCATGGCGCTGGATGCGGTCGGCGCCGAAGTTGTTGCACAATGGGACGACCCCTCGGCAACCTAAACCACTCGGGGTGATCGGGTCGTTCTTGAACAGCTCTAGCAGATCGCATCCAACTCCAAGACGGTGAAATTCCAGTTCAGGCCCGGCGCAACCTCATAATGTTCCGCCGGTTTCTGGAACTCCCTAGCAGGCCTCGTCCTCTCCTGCAAGGGAGCGATGGGGCGGCGAAGGAAGTCTGCGCCAATCGCGCCTACGGTTAATCCGGCAAGCCCGAGGCGCAAAATCCGGTCACAACTATCTTCAACCTCGCCTCCTGCGGCGCCAAGTTACTCCAATCTCTGCCGCACACTATTGGGGTTTGGCGCACGGCAGTGAAGGGCTGCGGGTTCTCCTCTACGACCCAACACCAATTGGCTCTCCACTCCTCCCACTTGTTGCGGAACTCTCCTTCCAGATAGGCTTCTTTCTTGCCGATCCTCGGAGACCCAAGCTATCCCTCCGCAAGTGGCTCTCCTCTCTCGACGCGGGGCACGAAGAAGTGGCGGAAGAGTGCCACATTTGGGTGGACTCCGACAAAGTTTTCGCAAAGATGCGCGAAAACTGCCATGGTCAAGACGGCGTTGGGGGTGAAATCAAGGAGGCGGAGGCCATATGTGTTCATGATATCGCTGAAGAACTCGGAAAAGGGCGGGCAAAGCCTGCAATTGATGAAAAGGGCAATAAAGGGTACCCAGTTGGGGCCAAATCAAGCGGAGGCGGGAGTACCTTCGCGGCGCGGATGCGCACGCTGGCTCCGCCTACCAAAAGAGATAGAAGACATCCCGCAGCTTCCTTGCGCCGAGCCGGGGAGATGGCCCGCTCCTTGCGCAACGCCATGAGTCAGCCGCGCTCGGCCGACTTGACGCCCTTCTCCTTGTCGGCTTTGAGCCATGGCGAGGCGGCGGAGGAGGCCGACGGCGGTGAGCGCTTGTATGGCGAAAGGGCGGGCGCCGCTCTTCGCACCGGAGAAGAAGGGGAAGCGGCGGTGGTTTTCTTGACAAGACAACAATGGCGGAGTGGACGGCCTGCCCTGTTTCTCCGCTTATAAAGAGGGGAGGGGACGGACGCCCGCTTTTCCTAATAAAGAAACCCCACGACCACGCCCCACGATCTTCGCAGACGGGCGCCACGACCGTGCGTGCCGTTAGTGGGGGTCGTGGTGGGTCCGGGCGAAGTTGTGGCGTGGTCGAGGCCGCGTGTGACCGTGCAGATCGCTTTTGGGCCTGGCCCGACAACGCCGACTACGTATGCGGCCCAGTTCGGGGCTCTGTCGGTGTACTAGAGTAGGGGTACCCTAGTATCCCGTGCTGCACGGACAATTGCAGCACCTCAGCGTGGTTTGCCTCGTCACCGCCAAGATCCTCCGTGGCTCCTTTGGAGCCATTCAAGAACAAAGTATTTGATTAAGAAGACAAGGCCCCGGCAAGAGGAGCTTGCCGGGAAGGCTCGGAGCGCGACAAGCCTCCGGACGCGACAAGGATTCGGCCGCGGCAAGGCTCTTGCCGCGGCAAGCAACCTCTATCCATCTCCGCTCCAGCTCATCCAGCAACGTGTCGCCATGGGACCATTCCATGCGCCACAGGTCGAGAGGCTGTCAGCAGCCAAGAGAGCAGCGATAAGCGGCGCCGACAAGCTTGCCATCGTGGCGGCGGTGGCGCACTGACGGTCTCTGTCAGCCTGTTTGGGCGACAATCGACGGGCATTTATTGCTTTTGTCCCTTGCCGCCGAGTTAGGTATTTTGCATCAGACACCGCTCGAGTAGGTGTACCAACTCCTGTTTTACATTTGTACCCTCGCCTATGTTGCCACCTGTCGGAGACCCTTGAGCATATAAAAGGAGGCCCATGCTAGCGTAGAGAGGGGTTGGAGGTTCGGTTCATTCGACTCACTAGAGACCAGATACGCTCACGCTTAGGTTTTGTAGCTCAGACGCTTCCCTAGCAAGAACACAATACATCAAACAAGCAGCAGAGGGAGTTTTATCTCTCCGGAGAGCTCCGAAGCTGGGTAAACTGCTCGTGTGCCTCGTCTCGATCCGCTCTTCGTGCGATCTCCGCCCCCCTCCGAACCACAAAGGGGCCTGGTCCGCCGGCCCCATAGGTGTTCGTGGGTACGATCAGCCTCCCCGACACTCCAGACCAAGAGAATCTCCTTGAAGCCGCACAAAGCAGCAGGTGCCTTCTCTCGCTCAAGCCAACGGATCCAGATTGCGTCGTGCTCGTAGCAGACCTCGCACACGCACTCATCTACTACTGCCATGCAAGAGGAAACCAATGGTTCGAGCACGAGCACGAGCATGGGAAAAGCTTCAATGAAGGTCTTACCACGCTTGGTGGCAAGTTCTACGCATACGACCTGTATCACGACGAGCACGATCAGATTGTCACACTAGAATTCTCACCACACCCAGCGTTCACCACGCACGCGTTGCTGCAACAACGTTTCCCAATCGAGTATACCATGTTCGATTGCTGCATCTTAGAGTGCCGTGGAGAGCTGTTTGTCCTAGGCGTTTGTTACCATGGAATATCTGGTCGACATATCGCACGAATTGTTGTGCGCAAGTTGGACATCTCCAAAGGAGCTTGGCTGAAGGTGGACACGCTCGGCGACATGGTGATTTTCTACGATAGTTGCCGCGGTTATGGAGCATCGTTCGATGCACTCCATCTCGGTCTAAGAAAACGGGACTGCATCTACTTTTTGATGCCTGGCGACAAGGCGTTGTACGTGTATGATATGAAACGAGGAACGACTGCTATGCATAATCCTGGACCCAGGATTCGAGATTCTCTTGTACCTCAGTTTTTATTGCCTGCAGCTTCGATTTGAGGCCTATTATTTTTTCCAGATGATGGAGCATATTTTTTCGGAAACACTACAAGAGGAACCCCCCTTTAGCAACGCATTGATGTGTTGTCGTATGTCCATATAGGTGTTGCTAAGGGCAACACCAACGGATTAGTATGTGTTGCCGTTGGTGGCGTTGGAAGGGTCTACAACAACGCATATACATGCGTTGGTAAATGATGTGAATAAGCGTTGTAACATAGCAACGTATATAGTTAAAGCTTAACAACACTTCATATGCGTTACGCATACCGTCCAGAAAAGGATTTTCAAAATGGGCATACCATATTATTACAATGCCAAGAGACATTGCCACATGGCATGAACAATTGATTTTACTTTATATATTGTCATCCATATTATTCGGTCAATGTTGATAGTGTATGTGAACCAAAATGTAGTAAATAAAAATGTCTCATATATTAAATTGGCTTTGTTGCATTACAAACAACACAATCCAAAGATTACAAGACTGAAACTATCTAGTAGTAGTTTGATTCTCTTCCGTGCAATCAGCGTCTCAGCCATTCTAAATATTAATGCTTCAAACATCAACTCTAGAGATGACATTCTAAAACATAATGTGAAGCTATTTAGAAGTAGCCCCGTTCTCGACCCTTCAGTCAATGTGAGACATGCATCACCAATTTACCTGGCAATCTACAACAATAGAGAAAATATATCAGTAACGAGCCGTTAGATAAAATCAAGTTAATAGAGCAGTAAATATTAGACGAGCAGCATACAAAGGATGCAATAATTAATTTTGTCGCCTGACCACTAATTTTAAACCTTTTAGTGGTCTTATCAACAGATCACATTTTGCCAACATAGCATCAACTTGCACGGCTTAGAACTTATTAGCCAGTTTAACAACATCAGTTTCATATTCTAGTCAGTACTTTAGTGTGCAGCAAGAGTAACATTCTCGTTTTGGTTTCCCAACCTCTTCAAAATAATATAATGCCAACCTATTACATAAAAGAAAGTAGATGAGAAAGATTTTCAAATGTAAGCAATTTAAAACCTACAAAGAAACATCCATAACAAAAATTTAATATGCAAAGAATCATGCATAACATACACTTGTTTGGTATTGTTCTTGGTCTGTAGTGACGAAAAAGGGCTGCCCCCTGCTTTAGATTGTTCTTGGTCTGTAGTAAAACGGAAGACATCTATTGCTTGTTCTGTTGACTTTCTTCTGAAGCATGAGCCCACCATACAAATTGCATCCTACAATGGTTAATAGAATAAGAAGGTGCACACAAATCAGGGGAGCGCACCATGTGTTCAAAGTAACAGAAGCTGCTTTGCTCTCCAAAGTGCTTCTTAAGGATCATCAAATTGTTTGTCGCAGAAGTCTAGGTTGAACACTTTTTGCTAAATAAGAGGTTGTGGTGTTATAACTTATAAGATCATTCTACGAAACAAAGACAGAGCATAACTATTTCACTATGCGTAAGAGTAGGCATTGCACAATTGCTTGTATTATCTCCTCACTTTCTTATATTATATCAATATTGCATTTCCAGGACAAGACTATTTTACAGATTAAATACAGAATATTGCTCAAAGCCTGAAAGTAGGTCCTTAAGTAAAAGATTCATATTACACTATTTCCAGAAGCATATGTATGCAACTCTGCATGCATATATCAAGAACGGAGCTACTTTTGTTTAACACACAGCTGCAAAAAAACAAAGTGTGTTAGGTCCTTGAGTAAAATAAGAAATTATACTACATAGTATTTCAGCAATATATGTGGGCATACGTATATCAAGATAAAAACAGAACTGCTTATGTTCAATACAATCTGCAAAATATCTCAAAGCCTGAAGCTAGATCCTAAATTAAGGGGAAAAACGTAGTACGCTATTTTTCAGAATGCGTCAAAATTGCGTACATCTATCTGAGCTAATAGTCTTGACCTCGTCCCCCTCGGTTCGCCTCTGCGGCTCTGCCTCCACTTCCAATCCAATCCTGCGACACGACAATTCTACGATTAGTACTGTAAGTTGCATGACATGAGGATTGAGGAAGGAAGTGCAGCTGTGAGATGCTTACTGCAGATATGTACTTGCTGGTCTACTGAGAAGAGGAGGGCGAAAAAGAGAAGATAATGCAGGGGAGGATCCTTCGCTTATGTGGGGAGAGAATAAATCGGCCACTTGGTAGAAGATGTGCAGGGAAGGCGCTAGAACAATTATCCACCCACAACTCCGACTCAAGCTCAATCGAGGTAATTGATCATGGATTCATGGTTACATTCAGGAAGATTAATTGAGTTACCTACACGTCCTGCGCATTGACGTCGAGGTGCTCGGCCATGAGGAATCTGAACTTGTAGGAGTGGAGGTTGGTGATGAGCCAATCACGCTGCACGCTGGGAACACGGAGGTCTTCCACGCGAGGTAGGTGAGCACGTCAATGGGTTGGGGACGACGAGCTGCAACGCCTCCGTGGCGTGGTCGGTCACGCTGCCACAGTGCCAGCGAAGGCACGATCTACCATACAGGGTGGCATTCCTCGGCAGCAACGACTCGCAGAAGGCTCGCCCGGCCGCGGCGCAGCTAGGTGGAGAGAGGGCGGCGACAGACGACTGCTAGGTAGAGAGAGAGATGGCGCCTCGAGGAATATGAGCTTTCCAACGGCGGCAGGGTTCGTGATGAGTGGAGGCGTGATGGGGAAGATGGAACCGTGCGCGTGGTGAGGGGCAGATTTTGTGGAACAACCGAGCAGCTTCAGTTTTTAATTTTTTAGATGGAGGAGGGAAATCGTTGACGTGGGAAAAATGGAGGGAAATAAGAAAAAAAAATGGCGGGACTGAATTTCCGGTGACCTTTTAACAATTTTTTTTCTGAATAAACTGATTAACTAATTGACATATGAGTCTAGAAAAAACTAATTGACATGTTAAGAGAAAGGAAAATGTGAGGAAAATAGATACTCGAAGGGAATAAGAGATGGGAAAAGGTACTTCTTGGTGCTTCTAGTTAAAACTAAGATTATTTTAATTTCTTTTAAAATTGTTTAAATTATTATATTACAAGTATTAGGAAATTTTAAAAAGTGCTCAAATGAAGAGCAAATAAATACAACTAACTTGAAGAAGATACTCCCTACGTACTTGTACTAAATCGAAGAAACTTGTTTTGGATGTAGGAAAAAATAAGATAGATAAATATATCTTTATATCGCTTAAAAGGAAGATAAAAGGGTTGTTAGTTATTGATGTCATTGTTGCCCCATGTTGCTTGTCCAGTTGTGGCCAAAGTTGACAAGGTCACTGAAATCATCATTGATGTCACCATCACCAGCCACCGTAATGGCTCTCATTGTTGCAGTCGATCCAGCCCTTAGGGTTTGGAATGGACAAGGTTCAATACGATCGTTAGTAGGGAAAGCACCAGGGAGCAGACATTATGTGGCTTTGAGGTGGAGGTGGGAAAGGAAGACGATACTACAAATTTGAGGGGCAACACTAGATTAGGGGGGCGGGGTATCGATCGGGGACGCGGGGACGGCGGCAACGGTGGGCAGGTTCGGAGTGGCTGCGGGATGGCATAGTAGAATGTGTTCGCTGCGAGAGGTGGCATGGCGATGGGGAGACGGGCATCTGCTATGGTAATAAGTGGAACTTAGTAGTAGCGTGGGGCATCAAGGACGTGCACAACTGTTGTAGCGCGGCCTCTGGCAGACGCGCTACAATTACACACGGCCCACCAGTTGGCCCCGTCTATCCGTATTAGTAGCGTGTGGTTGCACATCCATGCTACAGCTATTAAATTAGTAGTAGTGCGGGTTTTACACCTCTGCGCTACTACTATGGCTTGTCCCAGGGGGATGGTGGGGACCACTTAGTAGTAGCGCGGGTCGTCTGTGGCCATGGTACTACTATGACCTACCAGAAGGGTGTTTTTTACCCCGCACTACTACTAATTAGCAGTAGCACATTTCAAATAACCCGCACCACTACTAAGTGGTTACCTATAGGGGTTTTCGTAGAAATGTATTTCTTACCTCAGTGGTCCCCGGAGACCAATCTGGCCGCCAATGAGATATCTTTTCCTAGTTACCATTTGCTCTTCCTGGCGGCAGAGAGAGGATACCACTTGTAAGTTTTTTTCTATTTCTCCCTAACAGGCCCCCTGACATTGCCTTATATTCTCGGTGAAGCTTAGGTTACAAAGTCTAGGTTCTTGGCTCCCTGGGGCATATTACAGGCTTTCAATGATGTGGCTATATGTTCCCGAAGGAGGTTGGGTACCTCATTTAGATCCCGATCAGTGGATCCATCGTCAATGATGAACATTTTAAAAAAATTCCTTTAAAATGTGTGAAAGTTTATAAAAATTCCGTGAACTTTTCTATATACACGATTCTGTGATGAATAGTTAAATTCACTTTGATTTTCTCAAAATGCACAATCAATGTCTTCGAAAAACACAATGAACCTTTTTTAATACACGATAAACATTTATGTAGTAAATGATTTTTGTAAATACACATTGATTTTTTAATACACGGATTTGTCGCTTTTTATATGGGTGAACACTTTAAACTTCCATGAAATTTTTCAAAAAGCATGAAAACATTTTAAAATAATATATTTTTTATTTACCTGAGAAAAATTCAATTATTATTTTTACCTATTTAAATAAAGTTGGCAACATAAAAAATATTTTATTTCTTATGACTGGATTTCTAATGAACATAAAAGTAGCAGTCATTTTTTAGTGAAACGTAAAAGTAGCAAGTACAACTACTTCGTACAAGTAGCATTATATTTTGAGAATTCGTACATGTGTACCAAATTTTTTTAGTAAAGTCAACTTATTTTTGTACTAGAATCGAGTAGAAATAACAACTTTTTTTCAGGGGAGTATAAATGATCTTTTTTATTTTTTAAGAATAGACACTAAAGTTTAATCAACAGCGGCTCGATTCACCGCTACTTCCCTGGTGCGCATAGTGGGCCCTTGCTTTCTAAGGCCCAGCTGAGCGGAGTTGGTTAATTGCTCACAGTGGAGAACATACACATAAGCGGAACAATAAAAATCACATCACGTTCTCTACTTGTCCCGGTTGGTTAGCATCTTCCTCTACCGAGCCTGAGGTTACAGGTTCGAGTACTCGTTTGCAATTTTTATTATTACTTGTATGCGCGTATGGATGTTGCCAGAATTTTTTATTATTACTTGTATGCGCGTATGGATGTTGCCAGAATTTTAGAAATATAACAACTTATTAGATATAAATAGTTTCTTTTATCTTTACAACTTACAGGTTCGGGCTTCATATAATCATGGATGTCACGTGTGTAAATGGCACCACATAGAGTGCATCGAGATAGCATCCGTTGTCCCTTATATCATCAACAACACATAGACTTCCCAACGCATATAGGCGTAGCTATCGCAGCTCCATTGCAACGAATCACTAGAACGTTGCAGAACATGTGTTGCCAAAGGGGGGTTCCTGTTGTAGTGTAAATGTTAACGCCCACACGTGTGGGCGTTGACCATCTCGATCACACGCATTCATCATCGTCCAGTACTATATGCACGAATCTTGGCACAATCTGGCTGATTTTCTGTGCCACGTAGGACAAGGCGTGTGTGTGGTGTGTGACATAGTTCGCCCACACATCCGTTTTACCACACGGAGGGGCCGATGTGTGGGCGTTTAGCAGTTCACCCACACACCAGTTTTCAGTCGCACACAATGGCTGGTGTGTGGGCATTTGCCATCTCGCCCACACGCCCGTCTTCTCTCCCACACCCAAGCTGCTAGTTGCCATGTGTTTTTGCAAATACATATGACAACTGCCCCTAGTGTGCTTTATAAGCGGTGTCAACTCTCTTTTTACCCGAGTTGCCATGAGTTTTTGCAGGTACACGGCAATCGCCTAGTGTGCACGTGGCGATGGCAACTCTCTTTACCGAAGTTGCCATGTGTTTTGCATGGTACATGGCAATCGCCCCAACGTGACACGTGACATGGCAATCGCCCTAACGTGCACGTGGCGGATGGCAACTCTTCCTTTTTACATGGCAACTGCCCTAGCATGCTTGTGAGCACATGGCAACTCTCTCAACTGCCTAGTGTTAGTATGTGGCAACTCCTAAAGTTATGAAATCATGGCAACTACATTAGATCAGACCAAACATGGCAACTGCAGTTGTCCGACATGGCAACCGTAGTTCAGTGACATGGCAACTGCAGATAAACGAACATGGACGAGGGTCTGGACCATGGCAACTGCGGGCGCGTGGTGGGCGTCACGCGTCGCGTGTGGGACCAGGAGGATACGAGGCCTAACATACGGGCGTGTGGGCGTTATCAACTTCGCTCACACGCACGCCTGTGAGAGGGTTCGGGAGGGAAAAAATGTGTGTGGGCATTAGTTGTTTTGCCCACACGTAGGTGTGTGGGCTGGTTGCTGTCCATGCCACACGAGGCGTGTGGTACAACTACCCGATACACCACACGTGTGGCAGTTATCGGGACCCTATTTTTTTGGATACGTGTAGGGAGCGCCTGTGCGCCAGGGAGGGGTCTTGAGTAGCCTACAGATTTAGAAAGTTTTTGTCCCCACATGGTCCAATACTGCTAAAAAAGGAAACTGCTAATTAATCATCTCACATGTTTTCTGCTATGTGTTGGATGCCCGCAAGCCTCCTGATGGATACCATGCTTGTCTTTTATGTATTAAATTTGAGTTTTCGAATTTTAAAAAGGTATAACTTTCAAACCGTGTGTCGGAATTCATATCCGTTTTCGTTTTTGGAATCCTCGTGGCATGCTCTTTGAAAGTTGATCTCACATGGTTATGTTTTGGACGAATTTTTTTGTTGCAATTTTATCCCAGTTAGGTGCAACCGCTTGGCAGTTGATGTGCAACAACTTGGCTGTTAATGTGCAACTTTTCTCCTACCTATGGACGTGCAGTTTTCACTGATGGCACATTCACCCCAAACTACCCACTATCAGTGAGATGTGCAACTTTGTATGCTGTCTAGGCCAACTGCCTAGTAGTCGAGGTGCAACCTTTCCCCTTCTAGTGGATGTGCAGTTTTCACTGTTTTCTGTCGCGGCCAACCATCTAGTAGTGGATGTGCAACTTTGGATGATGTTCGTGCTAACTGCCTAACAGCGGCGTCCAACTTTTCCTGTACCCCGTGGATGTGTAGTTTTCCATGCTACTACCCTGTCTAAATCACCCTTGCTAGTGAGTTGTGCAGCTTGGTGCCACACTACATGCAGCTTTTCACTATCCTCATGGATGTGCAATTTTTATCATCCTACTATCATTGCTCCTAAGATGTGCAACTCCGTCTGTTGCCCTAGCCAACTACCTAGCATGCTATGTGCAATTTCATTTGTTGCCCAGCCAACTAAAACTATACATCCACAGGCAGGGGGTGGAGGAGTTGCACATGAACTATTAAACAGTTGGCTGAAACAACAAACTAAGTTGCACATATCGTTGGTAGGGTAGGAGGGGCAAGGTGTGCTAGAAGTGAAAACAACACATCCATGAGTAGGGGGTTGCACATCGACTGCTAGGTAGTTGGTCGGAGGCAGCAAATTTGTTGCACATAACAAAAAAGTTGGTTGTCATGGTTGCTATGTTGCAACCTCATAGGAAGTTAGACCACGAAGCTTCAAAATTGGTTATGCTCTTACATGGTGGAATCAACTGTAAGACGATCGATTGATGTTGGGCAACAATTATATCCGAAGCTAGACTTTGATGTAGGAAGTCATGAGGCACCGTTTTGTTCCATCATACTATGAGAGGCAACTGTACAAGCAATTGCAGGAGCTCACTCAAGGTTCCCGCACTGTTGAGGAGTATTATAAAGAGATGGATGCGCTGCTAATTTGAACAAGAACCCGTGAATGTGATGAGGCGAAGATGGCAAGCTTTTTACATGGGCTGAATGATGAAATATCAGATTTTGTGGAGATGTTTTCCTTATGATACACTACAAGATGTGGTACATCAAGTTATACGAGTTGAGAAGAGGAATATGTGTAATGGTCGCATTTCGTGCCTTCCAAGGCCGCACTACCACATCCTCATGGCAGCGAACACAATAGCCATATGGTTATCGGTTTGAGGGTGCACCACCTAGGCACCCACATGCCTCGACAGCTTCTTCACCTATTGTTCGCAATCAAGATAAGAGGTCAACATCTGCAACACCTGCAGAAAAGAGTTCTATAGCTTCCTCACCTGCAGTAGCGACATTCAATGCCACAAGTGCAAAGGAAGAGGTCACATTTCTTTGGAATGTCCAAGCAAAAGAACTATGATCATTAATAAAGGAGGTGAATGGGAGTCTGAAAGTGACCCTGAAGGTGGCAACAATGAAGTGGAAGAGGAGCAAGGTTGGGAAGTAGGCGGCACCATTTTATCTCATGAAGAACTTAATGGTGAAGCTTTGGTTGTATGTCGTTCACTTAACGCCCAGGTTGCGGAGGAGGAAAAGGGGCAGCGGCATAATCTTTTCCACACCCTTGCCTTATCAACTCAAAGATATGTCGAGTGATTGTTGATAGTGGCAGCTGCAACAATATTGCAAGCACGGAGATGGTGTGGAAGCTTCAATTGCAAACAAAACGTCACCCACATCCATACCGCATGCAATGGTTGAATGATTGTGGCGCAATTAAGGTGATTAGCAGCGTGCGAATACCAATTTCAGTAGGGACATCTCAGGATGATGTTGAGTGTGATGTGGTGCCGATGCACGCTTGTCACTTGCTTCTTGGACGACCGTGGTTTCATGACCGTGATGTGCAAATCAGTGAGCGTGTGAATCACTTATGTTTTGTCCATAGAGGAGAAACGTTCACTTGGCTGCCAATGATACCCGAGGAAGTATGTATTGATGAGATGAAAAGAAAAGGAAAGAAAAAGGGAGAGAGCGATCATACACAAAGAGTGAGCCACCAACATAGTGAGGGAGTGTCTCCACAGCGAAAAGCTCCACAGCTAAATATGACCAAGCCCTGGGATAAATAGGGATTAGTTATGATGTCTAGGAAAAGGGATATGTAGGAATCGAGAGAACCTAATACTCCATTCTTTGTACTCATGTACAAGGAAACTTTATTGGCTACTAACAACTTACCGTCAACTCTTACTAGTGTTGTTTTTTATCTTTTTGCAGGAGTATGTGGATGTCTTTCCCAAGTAGGTGCCACCTGGTCTGCCACCGAAGCAGGGCATTGAACACCAAATCGACTTGGTTCCGAGCACCCCAGTACCAAACCGCCCACCGTACCGAGCAAACCCAGAGGAGACGAAGGAAATTCAGAGGCAAGTAGAAGATCTTCTTAAAAAAGGTATGTAAGGGAAAGTATTTCTCCTTGTGTTGTTCCTATTCTTTCAGTTCCAAAGAAAGATGGTACTATGTGCATGTGCACTGATTGTAGATCCATTAACAACATCACTGTGAGATGTCGTCACCCTATACCTAGGCTCGATGATATTCTTGATGAACTTTGTGGTTCCACCATATTTTCTAAAATTGATTTCCGAAGTGGATACCACCAAATAATAATGAAAGAGGGTGACAAATGGAAAACTACATTCAAGAATTTTTTTTGGCTTGTATGAATGGTTTGTTGTGCCTTTTGGATTAACGAATGCACCTAGTACTTTCATGAGATTGATGAATCATGTGCTTAGGTCCTTCATTGGCAATTTTATAGTGGTTCACTTTGATGACATATTGATTTATAGCAAAACTTTGGAGGATCATGTTGGACATATAAAATGTGTGCTTGCTGTCCTACGGGAGGAAAAGTTGTATGCTAACGTGGAAAAGTGCACATTTTTCACAAACAAGGTTGTGTTTCTTGGGTTTGTTGTTTCAGAAAAAAGGTGTGGGGGTCGATGAAGAGAAGATCAAGGCTATTCGTGAGTTGTTGCTTCCACAAAATGTGAGCCAAGTGCGTAGCTTCCTCCGACTTGCGGGTTTCTACCGCCGGTTCATGAAGGATTTCAGTACCATTGCTGCACGAATGAACGAGTTAACGAAGAAAGACACTCCATTCCAATGGGGTGATGCCCAAGACAAGTCCTTCCAAGAACTAAAGATGAGGTTGACATCAGCCCCATTGCTTTCACTTCCCGATTTTGGTAAGACATTTGAGATTGAATGTGATGCAAGTGGCATTGGCATTGGCGGAGTTCTAATGCAAGAAGGCAAAACCATCACCTATTTTAGTGAGAAGCTTAATGGTCCAACTCTTAATTATTCCTCTATGATAAAGAATTGTATGCATTTGTTTGATCTTTGGAAACATGGCATCATTACTTGTGGCCAAAAGAGTTTGTAATACATTCCTACCATGAATCTTTAAAACATCTAAAGGGTCAACTCAAACTGAACCGTAGACATGCAAAATGGAATGAGTTCATAGAGTCTTTTCCTTATATTTTCAAGTAAAAGGAAGGGAAGGATAACATTGTTGCCGACACATTGTCTAGGCATCATATTTTACTTTCCCAACTTGATGTTAAAATCCTTGGTTTATAAAGCATTGGAGAATTGTATGCTAACGACTCATACTTTGCCGAACTATTTTCAAAGTGCAACAAGGGAAAGGGATGGGAGAAGTTTCACTTGCATGCTGAATTTCTATTTCGAGCTAACAAATTGTGCGAGATTATTCTGTTCGCTTGTTGATCTTGTAAGAGGCTCACACTAGTGGTCTCATGGGACATTTTGGAGCCAAGAAAACTGAAAGTGTGTTTGTTTATCACTTCTTTTGGCCGTGAATGAGATGTGGAACACTACGTGATGGGATGTGAGATTTGTCACAAAGCTAAGTCCCGCTTGAATCCTCATGCTTTATATACTCCTCTATCTATTCCGAATACTCCATGGGAAGATATTGTTGGGGAACGTAGTAATTTCAAAATTTTCCTACGCACACGCAAGATCATGGTGATGCATAGCAACGAGAGGGGAGAGTATTGTCCACGTACCCTCGTAGACCAAAAGAGGAAGCGTTATGACAACGCGGTTGATGTAGTCGTACGTCTTCACGATCGACCGATCCTAGTACTGAACGTACGACACCTCCGTGATCTGCACACGTTCAGCTCGGTGACGTCCCATGAACTCACGATCTAGCAGAGTGTCGAGGGAGAGCTTCGTCAGCACGACGGCGTGACGACGATGATGATGAAGCTACCGGTGCAGGGCTTCGCCTGAGCACTACGACGATATGACCGAGGTGGATTATGGTGGAGGGGGGCACCACACATGGCTAAGAGATCAATGATCAACTTGTGTGTCTATGGGGTGCTCCCTCCCGCATATATAAAGGAGTGGAGGAGGGGGAGGGCCAGCCCTCTACTATGGCACGTCCTGGGGAATCCTACTCCCAACGGGAGTAGGATTCCCCCTTCCCAAGTAGTAGGAGTAGGAGATAAGGAAGGGGAAGAGAGAAGAGAAGGAAGGAGGGGGCGCCGCCCTCCCCCCTAGTCCAATTCGGACTAGGCCTTGGGGGGCACGCAGCCTGCCCTAGGCAGCCCTGTCGTGGTTCTAACTCTGACATTAAGATAGGGGGGTAGGAATGGAGAGGCAATATCCTAGCTATGGAGTAGTTGTATACGCAAGAGATTTACGAGTTCAGGCCCTTCTCGGAGGAAGTAACAGCCCTACGTCTCGGAGCCCGGAGGCGGTCGACTAGATTATATGCGTATGAGTTACAGAGGTGCGAACCCTTTACACTGAGGAGGGGGTTGGCTTATATAGAGTTCGCCAGACCCCTCCAGCCCTCAGTTATGCAAGGATTAAAGTACATTAAGATAGGGGGTTACTGGTAACGCCCACATAAAGTGCTATGATGACCATAAAGGCTACTTAATGACCGACCGTTTGTGTGCGATGGCTTTAGATCTTCCGCGGTCGGTGGTTGGCTCCATGGCCGAGTGTCCTCGAGTTGGTCGAGTGGAACCCTTCCAGGTCGACTGAAAGGTAGTTTCTTCTAGATATGTCCTTGGGGAGGGTGTCTTGGACAGGTTCATGACCCTACCCTAGGTACATGACTTCATCATTAGCCCCCGAATGGATCGAGGTTTGAGTGGGGAAGGAGTTGAACATACTTCCGACTCATTCTTGTGCTGCAGTTGCGTCTTGGTCTGGATCAATGAATTTAAGTGATGGTATCAACTTCTTTTTCAGTCGCCTTGATCCATTCTTTGTATCCGTCGAGTGTGTTTTTCGTACTTGGTGAATTCCGAACGACAGGACGGAGAGAATCTTTTGTCCGACGATTCGCTCTGCGGCGCGCGGATTTAGCGGGATTTGAATTTCGGGAAGCGAGCGGGACGGAGGGAACCGTAGCAATCGGACTGGATAAGGCAGGGGCGCCTCGATCTCCGCGCCACCTTTTTCGCCACGTATCGCGCGGGGCAACTGTTGTGGGATTTGACAGGATCGCCTGGGCCCACCAGTCAGCCACTCGGAAGCAACTTCATATAAGGCTCCGGACGGGGATTTTTGAACAGTGCATCCTCAATTTCTCCTCCCTTCCCCAGATTCATCCGCCGCGTTTGCCTCTACCAAAAGCCGCTGCTCCGTGCGTGCCTCACCGGCGACAATGGTGAAGGAGAGGACGGCGATTTTGGAGCGGGCGAAGAAGGCGACGGCGAAAGCGAAGGGGAGGGCGACTAGTCGGGGCGGATCTTCGTCAAGGGCTGGCTTGCCGCAGGGCTGGATCTAGGGCGACTGGATCCGCTCGACGATCCGTCAGAAGGATCTCGACGACATGGCCAACGAAGGATGGATCCCCCTTGGATCAGCGCGGCTCCCGGGGGAGGAGTCGCAACCACAGCCTCAGGAGGGTGAGTGCGTTCTCTTGGCCACCCATGTTGACCGCAGGTTTTCTCTGCCTCCCCACCCTTTCTTTCGGGGATTTCTGAACTTCTTTGGGGCATAACTTCACCACTTCACCCCAACTCTATCGTGTATCTCGCTGCTTTCGTGTCCTTGTGCGAGAATTTCTTGGGTTGCCGGCCTCATTGGGGTCTTTTCAAGCACATTTTCACCTGTCGCTCCCAGACGGTGAAAAAGGCCAATCCGAGTGACGAGAGGACTCAGGTGATTCAGATGTGTGGGGGTCTTGGGATCCAAATGAGAGGAAAAAGCTCTTTCCCGGCCATAATCTTGCCCGAGTCGGTCCGCGGATGGCAGTCGACTTGGTTCTACTACAAGGACCAGCCGACGCCAGGGCAGTCGACTGGACTCCCTCCCTTTTCCATGAACCGAGTGGACAAGCCATCTTCTTTGAAAGTGATCCCAGAGGAGAAGGCGCAGGTCAAGGAGCTGGCAGGTCGGGTCGTCCAGCTCGTCCGAGAAGGCGTGACCGGCATGGATCTGCTGGAGGTCTTCCTCCGACGACGCATTCAGCCGCTTCAGGCCCGAGACCATCCAATGTGGTTGTACTCTGGTACGGAGGACACCACTCGGATCCACCCGGAGGAGGTCGAGGATGCCATGGTGGAAAGGTGTCTGGCGGGCATTACAGGAAACAAGGACAACCCTCGAGGGGCCAGGAGGATTCCTCCACTCGACCAGTCATATGAAGTTGACAAGGTCCAATCCCGTATCTTTGACTGTGATCTCTCTTTTTTTTCTGTCTTGTTTGTTAAAAATCGGTCGACTGACTTTTGTCTTGTCTGTTGTCTTCCAGGCCACTACTGAGATGTACTCGATGCCCAACGGGGCGCAAGAACAAGTCGAAGAAGAAGAAGGAAGTGGAGGTGAAAGTCAGGAGGAATGGCAGTCTGATGGTGAGGGGGACGAGGGAAACGAGAGCTCTGATGAAGAGGAGGAGGAGGAAGAGGAAGAAGAAGTCGATCCTCCTCACTCGGAAAGGCGATCCAAGCTCGCGCATGACCCCGCGGTCGAGCGTGGCAAGGCTATCACACCTGTTGGGCAGTCGACGAAGCGCCCTCGGATGACCTCTCCGGCGCCGACTGAAAAGGCGCCGAAGCAACCCCGAGCGACGTCATCAAAGCCGACAACGGCCCTGCCCAAGATGAGGATGGCCATTCCCACCATTTCCGGGTAACAACAGAAGTTGTGTCTTCCTGTTTAGCACGGGCGTACTTTTGGTCGACTCATTGACTGATCAACTTATTTCTGAAATCTGCAGCGCTGCCACCTCCGAGACCTCAGCCAAGAACGAAGACCAGGAAATGGAAGATGCCGCCACCTCCCACCTTGGTATGATCTCTGCAGTTTTCGCTTTTCGTCGATTGGATTTCCGTTTTTTAACCTTGAATCTTTCCTGTAGTTCCTCCTCATGTCATTGACCTCCCTGATGACGACGACGAGGCACCGCTGAGGAAGAGGAAGAACAAAAGGTGCCTCACGGGCAAGATCGCTCAAGTTGTATCGCTGCACGAGACGCCGGTTCACGAGGGCAACACCACTCGGCTTCGTGGTCTTTCATTGTCGCCGACGAGTGTCCGCCTTCATCGTCGATCGCTGATCCGCTTCCCTTTTGCCACACACCATGTCCCGGAAGACCAAGTGAGTGCTGCTAAGGAGGCTATACGCCAGCAGGGATCATGATGGAGCAAGTGAAGGTGGTCCGGAAGCCAACCAAAGGCTTTACGATGCTAGCTCAGCTCTTCGAGCAATGTCCAGTGAGTTGGTTGCTGCTTGTTCCGTTAGGATATGCTACCGAAACTCTCCGCTCAAGATCTTCATATCTGTACACCCACTGGGTGTGTCGATTGAATTTTTGTACTGGTGGGGGCACGCTGAGTGCACCCATTGGGTGTAGTCCCCGAGACTATGGTGGACTGTTGGCAGTCGACTATAGTCTTTATACTTTGAATTTCTTTGCTAACTTCATCACTCGGTCTGGTCGGGCCATGTCGAATGGAACCTTGGAACCGGTGGGGGCACGCTGAGTGCACCCACTGGGTGTAGTCCCCGAGACTATGGTGGATCAGCAAATGACTATAGTCTAAAGAACTGTTTTTTTAGATTATGACTATGCCGCAACTGACTGCTGACAGTTAGCTATGGTTTTAGGTTCATAACCCTTTTGCCTCTTTCGGTCGACTGGTCGAACCGAGTTGGTAAAACCAGTGGGGGCACGCTGAGTGCACCCACTGGGTGTAGTCCCCGAGACTACTGTTGAATATTTTGATTCGGCTGTAGTCTTAGAAATGCTATGATTTTTCCTTAGTCACTCGGAAGTGACCTATCTTTGATGTCTTGTCGATTGACTCTTCGCAAAAATCTTGCGAGCTTGTAGCTCGCTATACTGAGTTGGAGAACAAACAGATCCAGCTCAACCTTGACTTGAAGCTTGCTCAGGAGAACTTGCAAAAGGCGAGAGACGAAGCAAAAGGTATGGCTGGTGAGAACTTGACGATTGTCTTTGTCTTTCTGCCCATTCTCAACTCTGGTCTCATTGTTATTTTGCAGATAAAATGGAGGAGGCTCAGAAGAAGAAAGACCATGACCTTGCAGAGGCACAGAAAGCGGCTTTGGATAAAATAAAGCTCGCGGAAGAGAAACTGGCCTCAGTCGGCAAACTTGAAGAAGAGAACGTCAATCAGAAAGCTGCTCTTGACGCAGCCAACAAGGAAGTTAGCCGACTGAAGAGTGACAAGATTGCTCTGAGTGACAAGGTTGGCGAACTGGCCGGAAAAAGGAACTATCTGGAGGTTTATCTTGCAGGGCTCGCCAAAAAGCTATTCCTCATGCTTGAAGGTAATCACTTTTATCCGAATGGCTTGTTATCACCGAATGATCATATGATCGTTGTCTTGAGCTCAAGTTGTGTTTGCAGAATTCTGCCAGAACTTTGAAGAGGAGACCAGTCGAGTGGAGACAAGCTTGGACCCTATCAACTCTCCTGTGAAGGACGAAGTCACTATGAATGTGCTCCGACTGAAGTCTCGTGTTGCTGGCGTGGTGGGCTATCTCGCTCGACTGAAAGCTGCGGTGTCGCGGATCGACTCAACAGCCCGCTGCAGACGCCTTTAATGACCTCGAAGTCCTTAATGACTCGACTGAATGAGGTTCCAAGTCGAGTGCAAGAATGGAAAAAGTCTTCTGCTAGGTGTGGTGCTGATGTTGCTCTGTCCCTGGTTCGTGTTCACTGCAAGGAGGCGCGGGAGGAAAAGCTGGCGTCCATCAAAGTTGCCAATACCAAGAAGTACGATTTCCAATCTTTCATGGAGACTTTCATCGCCGCTGCCACCCGGATTGCCGACGGAATTGACCTCGACCAGTTTGTTGCACCTTCCAGTCCTCCACCTGAGGAGTAAAAAAAACTTCTATGCTTCACCTTAAATTTGCCTCGGAATGCCGAGTGGTTTTGTAACCGATAAACTTTTACAGGCTTAACGCCTGAGCACTTTTGAATCCGTAGGACGTTTATCCGAACTAGATTTATCACTGAAACGTGCTTTCATTTGCCTTAGAGTGAACTTTGTTTTTCACCCGAAATATACTTCAATGCTTGAACAACATCTTTGAGGTGAAAACTCCAGCCGACTTGCACTTCATTGTCTTTGCAGGTAGGAATGGAGCACTGACTGCAACTGACCTCGTCGTCCTTGCGGATCGGTTTGGACCGCACGTTGTACTTGTGGCGTAGCTCCGAAGGAGAAGGTAACAGTCGACCTGCACCTCGTCGTCCTTGCGGATTGGGATGGACCGGACGTTGTACTTGTGGCGCAGCGCCGAAGGAGAAGGTAACAGTCGACCTGCACCTCATCGTCCTTGCAGATTGGAATGGATTTCTTACTTAGGCGAGTATTCGTACTGCAGCTAAGCCTCCGAGTGCGAGGTCTGCTCTTCACTCGGTAGGATTTTTTCGATACTTAGGCGAGTACAGGACTGCAGCTAAGCCCCCGAGTGGGAGGTTTGCTCTCCACTCGGTAGGATTTTTTCAAACTTAGGCGAGTACTTGGACTGCAGCTAAGCCCCCGAGTGGGAGGTTTGCTCTCCACTTGGTGGGATTTTTCAAACATAGGCGAGTACTTGGACTGCAGCTAAGCCCCCGAGTGGGAGGTTTGCTCTTCACTTGGTGGGATTTTTCAAACTTAGGCGAGTACTGGACTGCAGCTAAGCCCCCGAGTGGGAGGTTTGCTCTCCACTCGGTAGGATTTTTTTAATACTTAGACGAGTACAGGACTGCAGCTAAGCCCCCGAGTGGGAGGTTTGCTCTCCACTCGGTAGGGTTTTTGTGGCGTAGCTCTGAAGGAGAAGGTAACAGTCGACCTGCACCTCGTCGTTCTTGCAAAGCGCACACTGTATGAAACACTTAGGCGAGTACTTGGACTGCAGCTAAGCCTCCGAGTGAGAGGCTGGCTCACCACTCGGTAGGATTTTTAAACACTTAGGCGAGTACTTGGACTGTAGATAAGCCTCTGAGTGAGAGGCTGGCTCACCACTCGGTAGGATTTTTAAACACTTAGGCGAGTACTTGGACTGCAGCTAAGCCCCCGAGTGAGAGGCTGGCTCACCACTCGGTAGGATTTTTAAACACTTAGGCGAGTACTTGGACTGCAGCTAAGCCCCCGAGTGAGAGGCTGGCTCACCACTCAGAGGATTTTAAACACTTAGGCGAGTACTTGGACTGCAGCTAAGCCCCCGAGTGGGAGGCTGGCTCACCACTCGGTAGGATTTTGAACACTTAGGCGAAACGGATTCGCAGCTAAACCCCCGAGTGGGAGGCTGGCTCACTACTCGGTAAGGATTTTTTTACAAACTTAGGCGAAACGGATTCGCAGCAAAGCCACCCACTGGGGGGGGGGGGTTTATATAAACAAAAGGTAAAAACAATCTCTGGGAAAATTATAATATTCTTGACTTAGATAAACAAACTACAGAGGTACTTTTTATTACACCCACTACTAGGAAAAGGGCTATAGATGGGATGGACACTAATGGTGCACTGTACATGTGGTGCGCCATTACTAAATACTAATGGTGCACCATGTGTTAGTGCACCATTAGTGTGCAAATACTAATGGCGCACCACATCCCATGGTGCGCCATTAGTAATTTTTTTAATTTTTTCAAAACTACTAATGGGGCACCGTGGGGGTGGTGCGCCATTACTAGTTGACATAGTAATGGCGAACCACACCCACCGTGCGCCATTAGAAGTTCTGAAAAAAAGTAAAAAAAATAAAAAAAAATTGTTAGTAATGGCGCACCGGTGGGACAAAGTGCGCCATTACTAGTCTAGTAATGGCGATCGTCCACCGGGTGCGCCATTACTAAGTTTTTTCCAAAAATTCAATTTTTTTTTCAAAACTAGTAATGGCGCACCGTGGGTGTGGTGCGCCATTAGTAGTTTAACTAATAATGGCGCACCACCCCACGGTGCGCCATTACTAGTTTGCCCGGCTTCCACCGAATGCACCCCCCCGTGGACCGCCTTTTCAGTTTAAAAAAAATAAAAAAAATGATAAAAATGTCAAAAAAATAAAAGAAAATAAGTTTCCCATGTGATATGTGGTCTAGTTGTTGGGAAAAATTTACAAATATAAATTTCGACTTTATTTGCAAAATCTCTCTGGAAATTTGTAAAATGGGCATAACTTTTGCATACGAACTCGGATTAAAAAGTTTTATATATGAAAAATCATCTACTCGAAAAGTTACATCCGAATTTAACCAGGGGAACCCCGTTAAACATTTTCAAAATCCCCAAAAACCTTACAGAAAAAAGTTACGGGGCTTTCAAGATCTAGAGGCAAAAAAATTCAAAAAAAATGGTTTTGAAATTTTTTTTTGATTTTTTTTTCAAAAAATGATACGTAATATGACCAGGAAGTTTGAAATATTTTTCAAAATTTCATCATAGTCGTGAACATGAACAAAGTCCTAGACATCAACAAGGTATAATAGGATTGATATGCTACATATATCCACAAGTGCCTGTGAAGTGAGCTGTTGCTGGGGTTTGATAAAACTCTGAAGTTAATCGTGCTTGGGCTGGAGTAGTGTGAGGATGGGTGACCTTTTGGGAAGTTTGACCATGGAGTGTGATTTGACCTGAGATTAAGCCATAGTGACCTGAGATTTAGAAAAAACGAAATTTTTTTTGAAAAAAATTCTAAAAAATTCTAAAAAAAAAATTTGAAAAAAAAATTGTTTCTAATGGCGCACTACGTGGTGCTCCGTTAGAACACCAGATACTAATGGCGCACCAGTGCTGCACCATTAGAATTTGGCGTGATGCTAGTGGCGCACCAGTAGTGCGCCATTAGAAGGCAAAACTGGTGCGCCACTAGCATGCCTTTTCCTAGTAGTGATCTCACCCGAGTGAGTACTTAAGTATAAAAGGGGCGGAGAAGTTCCGCATTCCAAGCTCGAGGCTCATCAATCTGGCGATCAACATTGTAAAGACGGTATGCTCCATTGTGGAGAACTCTGGTGACGATGAAGGGACCCTCCCAAGTAGGAGCGAGCTTGTGTGGCTTCTGTTGATCCACTCGGAGGACCAAGTCTCCTTCTTGGAAGGCCCGACTCTTCACATTTCTGGCATGGAATCGACGCAAATCTTGCTGATAGATGGTCGAGCGGATCAGGGCCATTTCCCTCTCTTCTTCTAAGAGGTCGACTGCATCCTGCCGGGCTTGTTCCGCTTCATCTTCAGAGTAGAGTTCGACCCGAGGTGCGTTGTGAAGCAGATCACTCGGCAAAGCACCGCTTCAGCCCCATAGACCGTAAAGAATGGAGTTCTCCCAATGACCGATTATGAGTGGTCCTCAATCCCCAAAGAACTGATGGAAGTTCGTCGACCCATGCTCCCGCCGCATTCTTGAGATCACGCATCACCGGGTATCACCCCTTGAGAATTAGACCATTTGCTCGCTCTGCTTGTCCATTCGACTGGGGATGAGCAACTGAAGCATAGTCGACTCGTGTGCCTTGAGAGGCGCAGAAGGCTTTGAACTAGTCAGAGTCAAAGTTTTACCCATTGTCAGTGATGATGCTATGCGGAACTCCATATCTGAATATCAACTCTCTGACGAAACTGATAGCAGTACATGCATCGAGGTTCTTGATGGCTTAGCTTTGATCCACTTAGTAAACTTGTCGACTGCCACTAGCAAGTGAGTGAAGCCGCTCCTGCCAGTTCTCAGTGGTCCGATCATATCCAATCCCCAAACAGCGAAGGGCCAGACGAGTGGAATGGTCTTCAAGGCTGAAGCGGGTTTGTGTGACATATTGGAATAGAACTGACATCCTTCACACTTGTCGACTATTTCCTTCGCCATTTCATTTGCTTTTGGACAGTAAAATCCCGCTCGGTATGCTTTAGCCACGATGGTCCGAGAGGACGCATGATGGCCACAGGTCCCCGAGTGGATATCATCAAGAATTATCCGACCTTCTTCTGGCGTTATACATTTCTGGCTGACTCCAGTCGCGCTTTCTCTGTACAACTGCCCCTTGATCACTGTAAAGGCCTTGGATCGGCGGACGATCTGTCGAGCCTCTTCTTCATTCTCTGGGATCTCTTTCCTTAGGATATACGCGATGTACGGCACTGTCCAGTTGGGAGTGATCACCACAACTTCCATAATCAGGTCGACCACGGCTGGGACCTCTACTTCAGTCGGATCATTGACGCTTTTTGGCTGTGGGGCTTCTTCCGTGAAAGGATCCTCTTGCACTGATGGTGCGTGGATGTGCTCCAAAAACACATTACTAGGAATGGCTTCCCTCTTGGACCCTATTTTTGCCAAATCATCAGCAGCTTGATTTTTCAGTCGGGGTATATGATGAAGCTCTAACCCCTCAAATTTCTTCTCCAGCTTTATCACTGCATTGCAGTAACCAGTCATGGCTGGGCTTCAGACGTCCCACTCCTTCACCACTTGATTAACAACCAGATCTGAGTCGCCATAGACCATAAGGCGACGGACGCCGAGTGAAATGGCCATACGCAACCCGTACAAAAGTGCTTCATATTCTGCTTCATTGTTGGAGGAATCAAAGTGGATCTGGAGTACATATCTGAGCTTATGTCCTCGGGGGGAAACTAATACTACCCCAAAGACCGAACCATTCAGGCATCTTGGAACCATCAAAGAACATAGCCCGGTTCGGTGAACTTGAGTCGGAAGCTGCTGTTCAATCCACTCGGCGATGAAGTCTGCTACTGCTTGGGACTTGATGGATTTCTTTGCCTCAAACTTGATATCAAGGGGAAGGAGTTCAATCGCCCATTTCGCCACTCGACCAGTTGCATCCCTGTTGTGCAGAATCTTTGACAATGGGGTGTCACTGACGACTGTAATGGAATGGTCAGAGAAGTAATGAGCAACTTTCTTCGAGGTCATATAAATCCCATAAACAAGCTTCTGATAGTGAGGGTATCTTTGCTTTGATGGGGTCAACACTTCAGAAAGATAATACACTGGGCGCTGAACTTTGAAGGCTTTTCCTTCTTCTTCCCGCCGACCGTAAGTACTGCATCGACGACTTGTCCCGTGGCTGCAATGTAAAGCAAGAAAGGCTCTTTGCTGATTGGAGCAGCAAGCACCGGTGGATGAAGAGCGAGCTTTTAGCTCTGCAAACGCTGCATCAGCTTCTGGAGTCCACTCGAACTTGTCTGACTTCTTCATCAATCAGTAAAGAGGCAATGCCTGTTCACCGAGTCGAGAGATGAATCGACTTAAAGCGGCCAAGCATCCAGTAAGCTTCTGGACATCGTGCACGCACACAGGGCGCTTCATTCGGAGTATAGTGCCAACTTTTTCTCGGTTGGCGTCGATTCCTCGTTCGGAAACGAGAAAACCGAGTAACTTTCCGCCAGGAACTCCGAATGTGCACTTTGATGGATTAAGCTTGATATCATACCTCCTGAGATTGGCAAATGTTTCAGCAAGGTTAGTCAGCAGGTCGGAACCCTTCCGTGACTTGACCACTATATCATCCATGTATGCTTCCACGTTTCGACTGATTTGAGTGAGCAAACACTTCTGAATCATCCTCATGAACGTGGCTCCAGCATTCTTGAGACCGAACGGCATGGTGACATAACAGAAGCACCCGAATGGAGTGATGAAAGCTGTTTTGATCTCATCGGGTCCATACAGACGGATCTGATGGTATCCGGAATAGGCGTCTAAAAAAGACAACCGCTCACATCCCACAGTCGAGTCGACTATCTGGTCGATGCGGGGAAGAGGAAAATGATCTTTCGGGCAGGCCCGATTGATATGTTTGAAGTCGATGCACATGCGCAGTGACTTGTCTTTCTTGGGGACCATGACGACATTGGCGAGCTACTCGGAGTGGTAAATCTCTCGGATGAACTCTGCTGCTAAGAGCCGAGCCACCTCCTCGCCAATGGTCTTTCTCTTCTGGACGGCGGACCGTCGAAGATGTTCTTTGACAGGTTTAACTTTCGGGTCGACTCGTACGCGATGCTCAGCCATCTCCCTGGGAACACCCGGCATGTCAGCAGGCTTCCATGCAAAGATGTCCCAGTTCTCACAGAGGAACTGAATAAGCGCTTCTTCCTATTTAGAGTCGAGTGTTGTTGAGATGTTGGTCGGAGCGGCATTGGGGTCGGTCGGGTGAATGTGAATCGGTTTCGTCTCACCGTACGACTGAAATGCTGATTCCGTAGCGGGCTTCTTGGCTCACAACAAATCACTCGGATCTGCAGTCTTCTGGTATTCTTGTAGCTCTACCACTGCCATCTAAGCATCAACAATCTTAGAGCCTTTTTGAAAACACTCTTCTGCTTTCTTCCGATTTCCAGTGACAGTGATCACACCTTTGGGACCGGGCATCTTCAGCTTAAGGTACACATAACATGGTCGAGCCATGAAACGTGCATACGCTGGCCTTCCCAGAATAGCGTGATAAGCACTATGGAAATCCATGACCTCAAAGGTCAACTTTTCTTTGCGGAAATGCTTCGAATCACCGAAAACCACATCAAGAGCAATTTGGCCGAGTGACTCAGCCTTCTTTCTAGGAATGACTCCATGGAAGCTCATATTGCTGGTGCTGAGTCTTGACATCGGAATGCCCATCCCCTTCAACGTCTCTGCATACAATATGTTCAGGCCACTACCACCATCCATCAACACTTTGGTCAGTCGAGTGCCTTCAATGACTGGGTCAACCACCAATGCTTGCCTCCCAAGGGTGGCAATGTGTGTCGGATAATCAGACTGGTCAAAAGTAATGGCAGTCTGGGACCACTTCAGATAATTGGGTGTCGTCGGAGCGACCATATTTGCCTCTCGATTGATAACTTTCAGTCGACTTTTGCTTTCAACGTCAGCAAAAATTATCAGGGTGGAATTGACCTGGGGGTATCCACCATCACTGTCTTCCTTGTCCTCAACTTTGTCCAACTCTTCTTCCTTATCCTTGGTCTGCTTTCCTTGGAACTGCTGGATCAAGAGCCTACACTGTCATGTGGTATGCTTTGGGTAAATGAGCTTACCCTCTTCATCCTTCTTCGTGTGAATGTGACACGGCAGGTCCAGCACATCATTTCCATCTTGGTCTTTCACCTTCTTGGGGTTCCAAGGTCCCTTGGATTTCCTTGAACTTTCCCCGGGTCACGCCAAGGCTTCTCCGGAGCAGCTGGCTCGGCTTTGCGCTTCTGCTTCCGACTGGAGTTCCCTCCGCCGGCTTCATTAGCGGCTGACTTGTATTTACCACTCCGGAGCCGATCCTCTTCTTCACCATTGGCATACTTGGTGGCAATCTCCATCATTCGACTCAAGGTCATATCTCCGGTCGGACCGAATTTCAAACTCAACCCCTTGTTCTTGACGCCTTCCTTGAAGGCACAGACTGCCTGGTGATCAGATACATTCTCAACTGTGTGATGCAACGTGATCCATCTATGGATGTAATCTCTCAAAGTTTCATTCGACTTTTGCACACATGACTGCAACTCACAACCCCGCCGGTCGCTTGCAAGTCCCTTCAAATGTCCTGACAAACACTCGGGCAAGATCTTCCCAAGTGTAAATACTGCTGGGTGCTAACTGATTCAACCATGCTCTGGCCGAACCCTCCAACATAAGGGGAAAGTGCTTCATAGCCACCTCATCATTGCCGCCGCTGATCTGAACAGCCACTCGGTAGTCCTCAAGCCAAGTGTCGGGCTTGGACTCACCAGTGAACTTACTGACTCCAGTCGCCAACCTGAAGTTGGGAGGAATCACCACGGCTCTGATGGCTCTGCTAAAACACTCTGGCCCTGAGACATGAACTCTGCTGGTGGTGGGTGCATCTCTGTCATGGCCTTCTCGGTGAGCTCTGTTCCTGTCGACCAAACCTTGAACGATAATGGATCTCGCATCAAAGCCTGGTTCTCTGGGGTCGACCGGAATCCTTCGCCCAACACTGTGCTGGCGTTTGTCATCCTGTTGCCGAGGAGCGTAGATCCACCCCTTGGAGGAGGGGTGGGCACTCGACGTCGATCATTGCGATCGAATCGGTGCTCATAATACTCGCGGCCCTTGTACTGATCATCACGCCGGCCCCCACGTTCCTCACGCCTCGGGGGCGATCTTGGACTATGGGCCGACTGGACTGAATTCACAGCGACGGATCTGCTGTGAATCCTGTTTCGTGACTGTGATACGGCTGAATTTTAATCTCCTGCTGCCCGGAGTAAATCTCTAATCTGCAGCAATCCTCTACCTGCCTCTGACTGAGAAGGCTAAATTGATTCCGCTATATGGGCTGCAACTGCTAGATTCTGAATCGGAGTTTGATATACCTGAGTCGGGCCAGGAAAGAGTTGACGCCGATCGATTTCGAACCCATCGCTGCGGCGCTGCCGAGTACTCGCCGGAGGTTCTCAGCCGAAAAGTGCGCCAGCCAGGTTGGCTGCCGCGCATCCTCCAAGACGCGAGCCTCGGGGGTTTCTCCCACGATAGGAGTGTGAAGTGCATCCATGTTTCGACGATGAAGTTCTTCCCTCTGCAACGAAGTGAGGGGCTCGGGTTGATACTCTTCGTGAGCCTGCGCCAGATCGCCTCCGTCGTCGCCTCCGTCGACATGGGGGAATCCAGGAGGACTGGGTGGTCCATCGACCATCAGAACCTCCACCGCTGGATCATCTTTGTCGCACTTTCGGATGCGATCTCTGCGGAGCGGTCGGACAGATCGAACAGGCCGTAGAGAGATTCGTCGGGCTCGATCGCCGTGACTTGGGGAGTGGCCGACTGGCGGGCCACCGCGTGCCTCACCCACCGTTGAAGCCTCGACCGACCGGAGCGCTTGCACCGGCGGGAGACTGGGAGGAAGGACGACACAGGGGCCGACCGATACTGGGTCGACGGTTGCCGCAAGAGGACGCCGTGGACGCATGCGTGAAAGTGCGTTGCCCCGCGTACGGGGAGCGCGTCGACGTCGAGCGGAGCCTCCTGGAGCCAAGCGGAGTCGCCGGCGATGAACGTGAGCGCGCCGAGATGGTTCTCGTGGCCCTCGACCAAAGCTCCAACGGACACCATGATGTAGGAGATCGGAAAAATCCCAACTTCTCCAACAAATCGCTAGAACACCTGCCCCAAGGTGGGTGCCAACTGTCGTGGTTCTAACTCTGACAGTAAGATAGGGGGGTAGGAATGGAGAGGCAAGATCCTAGCTATGGAGTAGTTGTATATGCAAGAGATTTACGAGTTCAGGCCCTTCTCGGAGGAAGTAACAGCCCTACGTCTCGGAGCCCGGAGGCGGTCGACTGGATTATATGCGTATGAGCTACAGAGGTGCGAACCCTTTACACTGAGGAGGGGGGGTGGCTTATATAGAGTTCGCTGCACCCCTCCAAAATTTCTCGCTTATGCAAGGATTAAAGTACATTAAGATAGGGGGTTACTGGTAACGCCCACATAAAGTGCTATGATGACCATAAAGGCTACTTAATGACCGACCGTTTGTGTGCAGACTGGCTTTAGATCTTCTGGCGGTCGAGTGGTTGGCTCCATGGCCGAGTGTCCTCGAGTTGGTCGAGTGGAACCCTTCCAGGTCGACTGAAAGGTAGTTTCTTCTAGATATGTCCTTGGGGAGGGTGTCTTGGACAGGTTCATGACCCTACCCTAGGTACATGACTTCATCAAGCCCCTCTCTCTCTCCCCTAAAGCCCAATAAGGCCCATATACTCACCGGGGGGGGGGGGGTGGGTTCCGGAAACCCCCCGATACTCCGGTTAATGCCCGAACTCACCCGAAACCATTCCGATGTCCAAACATAGTCATCCAATATGTCGACCTTTATGTCTCGACCATTTCAAGACTCCTCGTCATGTCCGTGATCATATCCGGGACTCCGAACAACCTTTGGTACAGCAAAACACATAAACTCATAATACCGATCGTCACCGAATGTTAAGCGTGCGGAACCTACGGGTTCGAGAACTATGTAGACATGACCGAGACTCGTCTCCGGTCAATAACCAATAGCGGAACCTGGATGCTCATATTGGTTGCTACATATTCTACGAAGATCTTTATCGGTCAAACCGCATAACAACATATGTTGTTCCCTTTGTCATCGGTATGTTACTTGCCCGAGATTCGATCGTCGATATCTCAATACCTAGTTCAATCTCGCTACCGGAAAGTCTCTTTACTTGTTCCGTAATGCATCATCCCGCAACTAATTCATTAGTCACATTGCTTGCAAGGCTTATAGTGATGTGCATTACCGAGAGGGCCCAGAGATACCTCTCCGACAATCGGAGTGACAAATCCTAATCTCGATCTATGCCAACTCAACAAGTACCATCGGAGACACATGTAGAGCACCTTTATAATCACCCAGTTACGTTGTGGCGTTTGGTAGCACACAAAGTGTTCCTCCAGTATTCGGGAGTTGCATAATCTCATAGTCATAGGAACATGTATAAGTCATGAAGAAGGCAATAGCAATATACTAAACGATCAAGTGCTAAGCTAACGGAATGGGTCAAGTCAATCACATCATTCTCTAATGATGTGATCCCGTTAATCAAATAACAACTCATGTCTATGGCTAGGAAACTTAACCATCTTTGATTCAACGAGCTAGTCAAGTAGAGGCATACTAGTGACACTGTTTGTCTATGTATTCACACATGTACTAAGTTTCCGGTTAATACAATTCTAGCATGAATAATAAACATTTATCATGAAATAAGGAAATAAATAATAACTTTATTATTGCCTCTAGGGCATATTTCCTTCAGATATTTCTATGGATTTTGTTCTTAGTTTACCACAAATTAAGAGGGGGAGTGACTCAGTGTTTGTGGTAGTTGATTGTTTTAGCAAAATGGCGCATTTTATCCCATGCCATAAGAGAGATGGTGCTTCACACATTGCTGATCTATTTTTTTAGGGAAGTTGTGCGGCTACATGGAGTACCACGCACCATTGTTTCCGACCGTGGCACCAAAATTTTGAGCTACTTTTGGAAGACCTTGTGGGGAAAACTTGGCACCAAGCTCCTATTTTCCATGACATGCCACCCACAAACTGATGGACAAATTGGAGTTGTCAACCGAACATTGTCCATGACGCTAAGAGCAGTCCTCAAGAGGAATTTGAAGATGTGGGAAGAGTACCTACCTCATGCCGAGTTCGCGAATAACAGGGCGGTACATTCGACCACTAAATTTTGTCCATTTAAACTTGTTTATGGATTCAAACCTATTGCTCCCATCGATCTTTTGCCTTTGCCACTGCAGGAACGACCCAACTTGATGCAAGTAAGCATGCTGATTTTGTCAAGAAACTTCATGCCCAGGCAAAGGAGAACATTGAGAAGATGACCGGACAATATAAGAAGCGGGTAAACAAGACCACGAAGAAGATTGTGTTCGAGCAAGGCGATTTGGTACCGGTACACCTTCGGAAGGACCGTTTTCCTGAGCAACGCAAGTGCAAGTTGCAACCACGTGACGATGGCCCATTTGCGGTGCTCGAGAGGATCAACGACAATGCTTACAAGATCGATCTTCCAGAAGAATATGGTCTAAGCCGAACCTTTAATGTCTCCGATCTTTCCCCATACTTTGGGCCTTTAGAGCCGAGGACAACTCCTTCTCAAGAGGGGGAGGATGATGAGGACATCCCAACCATGGACACCACACCACCAATCATCAACAATCCGACCACATGAAGTCGTGCAATGCAAATACATGATCAGGTGAACGCTAACTTAAGTTTATCATTTGACCTTAAAAACATGGTTGTGTCTTCACCTCCTTCGTTGCTGGTTGAACTCAGGTGCAACATTGAAGAAGACCAACGACATTTTCAATCTGAGCCGAAACAATGTTTTATGATGAAGAATTAGAGTTGCGAAGAAATAGCTTGTCTACTGAAGAAACAATGTTTTGGTGCTGATGAAACAATGTTTTGCACGAGTTTGGATATGCCAACTTGCGAAAGGTTTTCAGAACTCGAGTTTGCTGCTGAAGGAAACATTATTTGATTCCAATAAACAATGTTTGGTCGGGAACCACCAACCACCTCCAACGAGAGTTTCCCAGAAGCTACCTCATTAAGTCTCGAAGGCATTTAGTCAAAGCAAAGTTGGTTCTCTTTCACACCTAAGCTGGTTCCCAAAGCTAGTTTGATTTCACACCTATCAGGGGGGTTGTCCGATTATAAATAGGCTAGCTCTTCCCTTCGTTGGGAACTTTTGTCAATCCTATCAAAGACCAAAGACATAGACTCCTCCTGAGATTGGAGAGCTCTTGTTATCCTTATTCTCATGATACCTTGAGAAATTGCTCCTAATTCGTGCTCCGTGACTTGAGCGTTGTTGTGTGGGGTAGTATTGCGGGTTGTGGATCGGCGAATGTTCGGATTGCGGGCTTCGGTGAGCATCCTCCTCGTCGGGTCATAATATCTTATTTTCCTTTTTCGGCTGCTTGCAGCTAGTTACCCCCGTCCATATCGATCATACGCCGTGAAAATCGGACCTTCCCTGGAGCACCCTCTTCTCCGAAGACGGTGTCGCATCATCTCCCCTCTAACGTATATGTACATGAGGTGTTTGTTCTTTTCTATACACAAGTTTTGGAGCCTCCTCTAGTTCATCTAGTTCTAGTTCTAGTTGGTCTTAATTGACTGATTAGAACTACATCTAGTGCCTCTAATCCTCATAATTAGAAGCCTAGTGTGGTTCTAGTCTCCTCGCTCTAGTTCTCCGGCGACGATTAGCTCTGGATGGCGAACCGCTGCCAGATTATGAAGACCGTATGTTTGCAACCAAGTAGAAGAGGCCGTGCTTTCGGTCTTCCTACGAGGGATCGTTCGAGGGAGGTTCGCGGGATCTTCATCAATGGTTCAAGGGATTCCAAGTACAATCTACACCGACTCGTCATCTTTCGCTGGACTCCAGAGTCAGTAACGATCGTTGATCCGAACCCTAAAAGTAAATTTCTTTACTTGGCTTGCGCTACAAGATCGGATGTTGGACGCCAATCGGTTGAAGAGGCGCTGTTGGGAAAATTGCGATCTTTGTCATCTTCTTCACAAGAGGGAGCAAGAAACTAGGGTACATCTCTTATTTAATGTCACTACACCATTAGACTTTGGCATTTGGTCATCGAGAAATTTGGCCTTTCTCATATGGACACATCTACCTTGCACATTGAAGATTCCGTGAAGGAATGGTGGGATAAGTAAGCCAACATGCATAACTCGAATAGGCGATCAATAGCGCCCCTCACCATGCTTGTCTCTTGGACTCTCTGGAACGAGAGAAATTCTCGTGTTTTCCGGGACAAATGTGCGCCGCCACCAATCTTAATGCGCATGATTTGTGAGGAGGCAAAATTTTGGTTTACCGTGGGTGCTAAGAGACTAGCAAATATCGTGTTGCATCAGTAATTGACATGTCGTGATTGTGGGTTACTTGTAAAACTCTGTTTTCTCCTTATTTAATATATGCGGCAAATATTATACCTCCATTTGAAAAAAAAATTATACACAGATATTTGTACCATCTATATATTTTTCCTTAAAAATTTTTATCATTCATTTATAGGATGGACGGAGTAGGGCGGGCGGTGCACACCTTCATGTTCCACTGTTACAATAATTCAACCCCATTTTTTGCGAAAAGAATCAATATATTATAAAGATTCACCGCAAGTGCAAAGCATCTCAAATATAATAAAAATTACAACCAAGTTTACGGAGCACCGAACTACCATTGCTGCCTCCAGAACGAGTCGCTGGACCAATGTCCCGGAGCCGCATTCTTCGTTGTTGGATAGTTTAATCGATGTAAAGAACATGACGCTAAATCTCGATTTTGCGTACGAATGGCGAGAAACTCCAACTTCGCCGCTCCGAGGAGCTGGTAGAAATCTACGCTGGAGCTTTGTCTTACCCGTCCCAACGAACGAATTTAAGGAGGATTGAAGCCTAAAATACTGGCTCAAAGAAGAAGCGTCGCCATTTATTGGAGCGTCGTCCCTGCTAGGATTAAAACCATACCTATTTACTTGTTGGAGCTGAGGCATCAGGTATCCCCTCCCACCACGAACCATCAAAGCGGCAGGTGAAGGGGAGGCGAATCCACGAGCTCACCAGCGGAAATTGAAGGAAAAAGCTTACCCTGTCGCCTTGCGAGAGACAACAATTCAACCAATAAGAGACTAAATAGAGTACATACGTAATATATTGAGTTACAATGTCGTATCATCCATTGGATGGAATAAAAAGGATAGTAAACAAAACCATCTTTCTTTCTTTCTTTCTCCCTAAATCTTAACATGCAATTCTCCTGCATGGTTTGAAAAAAGAAAAGGAAAACAAACCCACATTCAGGAGGCAGGTGTCAACAATATTTCAGCAGCCACATCATCTTGCAGATGTTGACCGGGATTGTGCAGAGTAGTGGTGCCTCGCTCCATGTTGTAAACATACAATCCCTTGTCACCGTGTCTCAGAAAATATACGCAATTCCGCTTTAAACCAGCTTCTTCGGCACTTAGTGATGCCCCGAAGTACCTAGAATTGACCAAGAACGCTCTGTCACCCAGAGCGTGCACCTTCACCCAGGCCATTTCAGCTACGTCCAGCCGCTGAACACCACCATCCAGAACTTCATCTATGATAATCTGTTGGCCGAAGGATACTCTGAACAGCTCTCCGCATGATTCCAACAGCTGAAATTCCGTGCAGCTGTGCAGCCGACGCGATCTAACGTCGACGGGGGTCACCGTGAAGGTCGGATGCGGCGAGAACCGGAGTGTCACGACGGCGCGGAACAAATCCGCGTAGAACATTCCCCCAAATGCGGTAAGACGCCTCATTCTTCTGACAACCTTATTGCGGCTTTGGTCGAGCATCCGTGAGTCGTACCGATGCTCAAACCATTGGGCTCCGGCGGCAGGGCTGCAGTACCAGAGCACCGTGTCTCTGCAGTTGATCACTAGCACGACGCAGTTGGGGTCGGTGGGTGCATGTGATAGCAGGCACCTCGTGGTGTTCTCTTCCAGGAATCCCCCCTGATGACCCGATGGCAGGCCGATTCTCTGGCGCGTGGACGGGTTCCACAGGAAGGTCTCGCGTGAGTCGCGGTGTCGCATGAGCAGCCAGCCTTGTGGTGTTACCCAGTAGAAGTGGCTTTCCAGATCATCCAGTCCCCTGCGTTGTGATTGCTGCATTGCACTTGTGCTGTACAAGAAGAGGCTATCGCTTGCCTCCTCAGTCGACTCAACCCCGTGAATTTTCTCGGCCTCATCTGCGGCCTCTTCGTCACCATCACTTTTGTCGACTTCATCATGATCAGGCTCGTCTTCATCGCTGAAATTTATGTCATCGTCGCTTTCCTCCATCGGCATGTCATTGTTGTAATGAAACAGTAACAACGGGGAAATATCTGGATCCGGTGGAGCTGTATCTTCTTCGCTTCCTTTCGTCGCCATCGGGTTGTGATTCTCCGGTGCGTGAACGGATTCCTTCAGCTTCTGATGTATGTTTGCGGAACACAAGAATCAATTGTTCGTCGACTATCTCCCTCCAACAAGTATCATGGTGGAGTTCCCTGCAGGCGCTGCTACGAACTGCTCCTACACGGGCTTGGGCTTTGGCATCCTATGTAGACGATGCGCGCGCGCGCACACACACACACACATATATATATATATATAGGCACTACGAATCCGCTTGGTAATCGAAGTCCCCGTTCTGATGTATGACCGCGTAGAGATGGACGTCCAAAACACACTCGAACTCCACGTGACCACGTGTAATACAGTCCAAGTCGGATCCAATCCAACGCGCCTTAGATATCTACGTGGGTAGAATTCTTGTCGCCTGATAACTGTCAGCCGATCGAGCCGGAACTCCGGGCTTCCCTAGAGAAACACCGGCAGAAATCAGAGCATCGAAACGCCGGACACGGTGTGCGAGCGAGGACGTACGGGATGGAGGCGGCGGCATCGCAGGCACGTGACTGGTCCTCTCTCCCGGTGGACGCTCTGGTCCAGATCCTGGATCATCTGCGGTGGTCGAGCCACCCGAGCTTCGGCCTAGTGTGCCGGCAGTGGCAATCCGCGCGCGCCTTCTCGCCCTTCTACCCCGCGTGGATCACTCCTCTGCTCCTCAACCATGGCATACGGCCACCACAATTGCCTCGTCTCTATCCATGTATTAGCTTGTAGCTTCGTAGGCTATCACCCTACAAAGTAGCCATTTGACAGAACAACTAGCTGGCTATGGTATTCTTTGTTCGTGTAAGAGCATGGTTAATAGTATAGCCGGTCTTGGTATAAGTCGATCTTAATGTAAATCTACAAATTCATCTTATACCAATACGTATAATAATAGATAAAAATATATACTACTTTTTAATTATGTATTCATCTTTCATTCTCATAAAGTCAGGAAGACGTCTTTAGAAGTGACTCTTCACGAAGAGCCTGCTTACCTTCTCTCTCCTTTTCTTTTTCCTCCAACTAAGCAAAATATACTAGTTTACGCTTTATAAATTACCGACTCATTTCATCAGACTTGCTCTAAGATGCGCATTAGACAGCTGAATTGACTATAGCTGGCGACAATCTTGACCGTTTGTATTTGGACAAACCATGCTCATCGAAGCCAGAGAATCTACGGCGGAACGCACCCAACCGGCCAACAGTGAATCGTGTGAGCTTCTAGTGACGTGATTTTCTGTTGTCCAAAAAAAGGCCAGAATGGCATCTCACCGATTCCATTCCATTCACCGCGTGTAAAAAAATATTCACACTACGCCCTGTAAAACAAAATTATTCCACCACTGAGCCTGCCACCGGATGGTGTGTGTTGTTATAATGGTGCATGCATTTGCGAGCTGGAGAATTCACTCGTCCTGCATGCTGAAGAAATTGAAGTACATTTGTTTTTTGAATCACGTGAATGAATGTCATTTGAAGACACTGGAAACAGCACCGTACATAGCCATCGTGTACAACGGGTACAAGGCGTATCCGAACAAGCTGTCCCCGCGGCACACCGAGCGACAACGCACAGCCCCGCTCGTGATTGACGACGCCCTGATCCACACCTGTACCAGGTACAGGCTCCATGAGGTACATGTACGACAAGTGTCTCATCGCTATTCTGTTCCCACGGTACAGGAATTGGCCTGTAGGACCATTGACGTGTACCTGTAACATGAGTGTGGGGATGAGGGGACAAATGTGTATCAAGTACTGGCCCAGTGCGCGTATTGTACATGCCTTACAACTCGCTAGGGCCTGAGAAAAAAGCTTGCCCACAAAGATTGCGTTTAGCTTCCGTGCTACATGGAGCCTGGTTTACGTGAAGAATCAAATTTTACGGTTTTTTGGTTTCAATAAAATCTAAAGAAATACACAATACATATAGATGTGTAGTGCTTGTCTGTAAATTTTCATGGCAAAATTCATTTTTATGCTATCTACACAGTATTTATTTATTTCTAGAACATGCATGATTCTCTATAAAGTACCTGATTTTCATTTTTTACAACTCACATCACAAACGAATTTCCAAAGAAATTCTACACATATATAGCAGACACACCTCTCAGTACTTGTGATTTTTTTTTTTGAAAATTTTGGATTTCGTTGAGCCCGAGAGCCAGAAATGATCTCTTGCCTGCCCATCCTTATGGTACTTTGATCTCAAACCTGAAGACGAACGAAAACACAATCCAAATATATTCATCAAAGACCGGCACCGACCAACTTCCGTAAGATCCGACGGGGAAACACCTCGAAACACCCTCTGATGAAGCTAGACGCACCATCAAAACGAGGATTATACGTGAAAGACATTATTCCTAGTGAGAGACATCGTCACCGCCTGATAACCCCGACCAAGATGTCAGACCTAACAAAAACGAGATCGGTGTCCCTTCAACTCAACAGAGAGAGCATAGATTTGTATAGTGAAAAGAAAATGGTAAGAATTTCAGTCCGGACGAACGGATCATTGACAAGCTAGCATCTGTCGCATTGTAACGGGCATAATAGAAAATTCAGTATAGTTGAGACAAATTTGGTACTACCTGGCAGGAGGTCGAATAACGGGAAATCCAAATCAGCTCTTGGAAGCATATGCTCATGCACACTAAAAATATCTTTTACAAGTGTCAATGGTTCTTTTTAGGAAATAGATGTGTTCATTGTCAGATTCAAATGCTACTTGAAAATTTTACAGAAAAATCATAAGAATTTTGACCTATGCAAATAAAACAAGTCGAACGTTAAATGTTACCTAAATTACAATTATTTTTTAATTTTTTAACAGACGAAGCATTGCTAATTTGTTTCGCATAAAATTGACAAATACACTTGTTACACTAACAAGAAATCTAAACAAATTTAGAACATTTAAAATTTATTTATTGTTTATCAGGTAGCATGTGCACCCGAGAGGCAAAACGGCCTTCCATTCATGATGTACATTTAACTCCGCAATGGCACACCGCGCGGAACGGGAATGTTTTTTTTCTCCTAGTCCACTCCAGAGGCTGAGGAACCCCGGGTCATGTATAGATCAGGAGTTAGGCTGAGGAACCCCGGGTCATGTATAGAACAGGAGTTCCCCCGCAAAAAAAAAAAAATGTATACATCAGGAGTTAGGCAGCTGGTTTTTGCACGCATATCTGCTACTCCAGCCGCTGTTATGATCAAACATCCGCTGTTCCACTAACCTGAGCAGGAACAAGCGTGCTAGCAAATCCATCGTTTTGCGCGTGAGACAAGTTAGATAAAGTAGGCTGGACGCACCAATATCCTCAACTATGTCCCGCTTCTGCTTGTCAAACTTGGAGAGTACTATAAACGAGTCTGACCGAGCATCGCGACGTGTTTCCACCCTCGCCTTGTCTCTTCCCAACTTGACCCTCGGAGGCACTAGCAGGTGCGGTGCTGCCCAAGCGAATTGAGAACACGTGGTGTACCACAGAGAGAGAGAGAGAGCGGCTGGCTATAGTGGCAGACATGGACCCGATGCTTCATGCTTGGACTTGTCACCCCAAATGGTGCATCAGCTATAGCGGTCAGTCTGCGGCTCTGGCAGCACCGTCCTCCTATGGCCTAATGCCTAGCACTGCATCCCTAGTACAGAAGGACTAAAAAAATCTAATGGACCTAGATAACAGCCGCCCATGCTGCAAATGACCTGCACTGTGATAGCCTGTGGCACGAATCTCTCAGAAAATCGACGGAGTGGATAGCGTGCGTGGGTGCACTCGAGCGTAGCAGCACCTTTCCGTTTTGACATCGCAGGATTGCAACCCGGTACTCCGTGACGGCTTCCTCTATCTGCTGGGGAAAGATGGTGCGCTCGCAGTGTACGACGGCAGCAGGCACGACGAAGGATTTAGTATTCACATAGCTACTTGGTCAAATCTGATCGAGGGGAGCTGATGGCCGTCCTCACTGGCCATCGCGGGACGCCCGTCAACGTCGTCAAGCTGAATGAGCACACGATGCAGTGGGAGAAAACGGAAAGCCTAGAGGGGAGAGCCTTGTTCACTGGCACCTTAACAACAACGATGAAGAAGACTAATATCAAATGGATGCAAAACAAGATTTTCCTCCCGAGGCTCTATGATTGGCCTCAGAACGTACATGTTGACCTGGTCCAACGTGAAGATGATGTTGCCTTTGTCCCAAAAGATGGGCACGCAGATACCACGGCGAAGCATGACGATTTTGGGACAAAAGTGTGGTCTTATGAGTTGGGACAGCCTCAAGAGGCAATGGAGTTTTGGGGGACAGAGAGAGTTAATTATGGTATTTGGATCGATTTTAGCACGTAGCAGATGATTTCATTAGTACGTTATAGTCCCTCTGTTTCTAATTATAAGTCCTTTTAGAGATTTTAATATAGACTATATACGGAGCAAAATAGATGAATCTCACTCTAAAATTCGTCTATATACATCCGTATCTAGTCCGCACTGAAATCTCTAAAAAGACCTATATTTAGAAACAGAGGAAGTATTAGCTAAGTACTCCCTCCTGTTAGAAGGGAGAGTTAGAAGGGAGAGAGAGGATTGGTTCAATAGTTGTTGTATTGCTTGAGCCTCATGGGCATATATATAGGAGTACAATGATCAATTTGGAGTACAAGACAAGTCCGACAAATCCTAGCCTATCTTGTCTGTCCTAATCTTACATTCTTAAGAAGTTGATCCCCACTACAACCAATTCTCTCTACATGCACACTGTCCACATCATCATCATGCCACCTCATCAATTCAGCCAAATCAGTAACTCTCAACACATGCACAATGCCATGTCATGATGTGTTTCGTTTCCAGCATTGAATAATGATGGACGCCTCGGTAAACATGCAGCATGACACGCCGTCTTCACATGGTGGTTCTTTTCATCTCCTATCCATAAATGTAGGGTGAATTCCATATATGCCACTCAAAACCTGCCTGTATCCGCATATGCCATTGAAAATTTCCCTCTGCCAAATATGCCACCAAAATTTTGCACCGCGTACATATATGCCACTACCGCCATTGATCGTTAGTTGATTGTGTAGAAGCTTTCACGTGATGTCAGTTTTTTCCAGTAAAGACCATTGTACCCTTTGAGCCATATGTTAAAAAATGAAACTAAGATAAAAAAAACTGGGCAGTTGCGCTCGAACTGCATCCATCCCCATCCGCACGACCTAGCACTCGTTCCCTTGTCCCCACGACCTGCATCTTGACCTAGCCGCCGCCGTCGGTCCCGAGCAGCCTCTTCGCCGCAGGTCCCCCACGCCCCCATCCTACATCCCCACCGGACCCGAGCAGCCGCAGGTGCCCGCCCCACCGGACACGAGCAGCAGCTGCCGCTCCACGGCCCCCTCCCCACGCGGTGCCAGCAAGATGGCGCCGCCGGCTGCCACATCTACATCGATGGGAGCACCGCAGCAAGCACCCCCAAAGGCGGCGGCGGATGCCAGATCGACGCCGACGGGAGCACATCAAGTACCGGCGGCAACCCGAATGGCGACGGATCCTCCTCCTTGGCTCCCAGCAGGGTATAATTCTTCTGCACATTGCTTGTTCTCGAAATTTTAAATTGGTAGCAATCGATTTAGTTCATTGCGGTCTGAATGGTGGTATCCTGTTCATTCATAGGATGGATGCAGCTTCATCGTTTTTAACGAACATGAAAATTGTTGGCTCTCATTTTAGAGAGGGCATCAATGGCTATATGTTCAATATGGTCATTGACTCTGACACGACAAATTATAAAGACTTTGTTGCTGAAATTGAAGAGAAATATCCGTGGCGTATGAATGAAACAGTGACACTTCATTATTTTGAAGAGTCCAATAGAACAATCCATGAATTAAGTACTGACCATGACATGCTTGCTATGTTTGGTAGTAAAAAGACAATTGAGATGAGGATTACAGTTCATAATGTCAATGCTAGACCTGATAAACCTGAATGGCCAATAGAAGAGAGTGTTGGAGTGGATGTCCCTTATGTTGGAACTGACTTAGCAAATCCATTTGAGGAAAATGAGCATGTTGGTGTAAACGAGGAAGACATGTACTCAGATGATAGTGACAATGAAGGTGATGCTAGTGATGTGCCTTGTAAAGATCCTAACTTTGTGCCCGACGATAGGGAAAAATCTTATGATGATGACATATCAGAGGATGAGGAGGATGAAATTAAAGATGCTTTGAGCCCGTTGACCTTCCAGATTTTTCATATGATAGGGAAAATCCACCAATGACAGAGGGCACAGTATATAGTGACATGCATGAGTTTAGAGTGGCAATAGCTCAACATGCAATTGCACGTGAATTCGATTTTCAAATTGACAAGACTGATCCTTCGAGATTCAGGGCCCATTGTTGTGATGAGAATTGCAAGTGGAGAATTCATGCCACTAGGATGGACGAGGGTAGCATCAAGGTGGTGGTAGAAAAACATGGTCACACATGCTCAAGCACAAGACAAGATGAAACATTCAAACATGCAAACCAAAATTGGGTGGCTGATAGAATCAAAGTTTGGCTCCATGAAGATTCTAGTTTGGGACCCATTGCATTGCAGACTAAGGTCCAAGAAAAGTACCATATGACCGTGCCCTACAAGAGGGTATACAATGGAAAGGAGCAAGCACTTGAGGAGTTATATGGGTCATGGGATCAAAGTTTTGACAAGTTGTATAGCTACAAGGCAGAAATTGATAAGTCTTGCCCTGGTAGCTCTTTTGTCATTGATCATGAAGTATCGCTTGGAGCGAGAAGGTTCACAAAGCTGTTCTTTGCATTAAAGCCATGCATAGATGGTTTCCTTGCAGGTTGTAGGCCATATTTGGCTATTGATGACACTTTCTTGACAGCAAATTCAAAGGTCAATTGGCGGCCGTATTCTTTGTAGATGGCCACAATTGGATGTATCGTCTTGCTATTGGAGTAATCGACTCCGAGACAAAGGAAAACTGGGCTTGGTTCATGGAGAAGCTTAGAGATGCTATTGGCACACCGGAAGGTCTCACGATTTGCAATGATGCAGGAAAGGGTATTGATGGAGCTGTAGCTGACATATTCCCTATGGCTGAACATAGGGAGTGTATGTGGCACTTGGTAAAGAATTTTAAGAAGAAGTTTCGAGGCAAGGTATATGATGATCACCTTTGGCCAGCCGCATATGCATGGAATTCTTATCATTTTAACAAGCACGTAATAGCTATTCAACAAGCAAGGCCAACAACAATATCCTACTTGCAAAATAATCACATAAGGTTATGGACCAGGAGCCAGTTCACGACACTCTCAAAGGTGGACTATGTGACCAATAATCTTGCTGAATCCTTCAACAAATGGATCAAGCCTTACAAAGGAATGCATCTTCCGGAATTCATTGACAAGATGAGGCACGAGCAAATGATCATGTGGCATAAGAGAAGGAATGTTTCTAGGAAATGAAAAGGCAGAATTATGCCACACATTGTGAAACAATTGCATGAGAAGAGCAGAGGTTTGACATTTAATTAACAAGAACTAGTGACACTGAAGCTGAAGTGCAGTGCAAGGCTGGGAGTGGTTATAGGCATGTTGTCAATCTCAGCAAGTGGACCTGCACTTGTAGAGAGTGGCAGGTTTGTGGATAGCCTTGTGTGCATGTTATGGCATTCATTGGGCATGTTCGAGGGTCTATAGAGGATTATGTCGATGATTGTTATAGTGTGGAAAGGTTTAGGGCCACCAAAGAAGAGGAGAAAGAAGAAGAGTGCCATACAGGACATTGAGACGGCCATGGTAGTTGCTTGTGCTTCTACAACTGCTCCGGTCATGGTATACCCATCTAGGTAAGATTGCATTAAACTTGCGTGTCCTTATACTCCTGTCAACATTGCACAACATTGGTTAATCTTTTGATATCTAAAAACAGCACTGATCTAGTTTCTCAAATAAATGAGGATGCTGGCCCAAGTTCTAGTTTAGTGAGGTATATCTCCATCTATATTTGTTAGTTGCTGATTTGCACCTTTCAGAACCATGCAATGTGCTTACCAGATAAACATTATGTGTTACAGATCATCAAGGGTTCTAAAGAACCAAAACCTGCTTCTGGGGAACAAAAGGAAAAATCTAAGAAGAGCGCGCCGCGAAAGGGAAAGGGTAAGGCTGCCAAAGAGAAGATTGCCTCACGAGTTGTTGCTATTGGAGAGCAGACACCAAAGGGAAAAGGAAAATGCACCGAAGTTGCTCCACATGATAGCCCAGCCATGGGTGCAAGAAGCAAAAGGGCATCTCATAGCCTAGCTATGAGCACTAGGAGCAAAAGAGCACCTGTTAGATTGGACTTGTAGTGTGCTCTGTTTCGGTGTATGTTTGACATTAAAACATGTTGAGACCTCTCTGTTTTGTGTTGTGATGAACCAATATGGTCTTGTGACAACTTTGATGTTTGTGAGGGTATATTGCTCATGAGATGCAAATTGTGATTCTATGCTAATTAAGGGGAAATGCTGTCGAAATTTTGTTTTTTGTGCTAACATTATTTTACTTGTTTTGTACTTTCATGCTAAATTAATAAAAAAGTTCATCGCTCATATTATATTCATGTGAAAATTATTGAAATGGAATACAATAGAAATCTGTATATCATTTGGCTAAATGGTCACAAGGTATGTTCAGGGGTAAAATCGTCTTCTCAACTGCCACTTAACAGTCAACTCGCGATAGTGGCATATCTGTAAGCAGTGCAAATTTTCAGTGGCATATTTAGGGGAGGGAAATTTTCAATGGCATATGAGGGTACGGGCAAGTTTTGAGTGGCATATATGGAATTCACCCATAAATCTCCACAGTGGTTCTTTTCATCTCCCATGCATCAATAAAAATCACCAGCAAGATCTTCCAGATTCTTATCTCCTATTTATGTATGCCACTCTCCACCTAGGTCGTTGCAAGAGAACTGCGTGTTTACCCTGTCCAGGAGTGCTTTTTTTTGAAAGTGCTGTCCGGGAGTGCTGACCCAAGCCATTTGCCCCTGTATCCACCCAACCTCTCAGCAAACAATGCTTGCCACCATCGGCATCCTGCTTCAAAATCACGCACTCTAGAGGTGGGGGCTCTCTTTCCGTTCTATCTCCTCTTATCTGAACATCTCTTTCTTTTACTAAGTTGGTTGGTTGATTTGGAAGCTTCCATTCCCAGCCGGAGTGTAGCTCGGAAGGACGAGGGTGCCAGCGCTAGGTGAAGTTTGGCTGCATTGATGGAGTTTGTCCGGATGCCGACCATGCACAGGACCGCCGGATCCCAATCGAACTAGCGTCTCAGTCACCAAGGTAGGAGCGGGAACTAACGTCTCAGCAGGATCCCAACCGTCTCATAAGCTTTTCTGTCCGGATCTCCATGTCTGTGTTTTACCCTCAAGACATGGACATTACGTAATGTGACAAAGGACAAGATGTGTATTTGCTTTTTTTAGTATATAAGAGATGCGTATTTGTTGTCCGTGTCCAATGTGTATTGTTGTTTACACAGGTCCTTTTTATTTTTTTAGCGATTGGTTTGTGCTGGAAGTACATGTATTGCGATTCATATGTGGATTAAGGTCATGTAAAAATTCTAAGATGTATGCATGTGTTGCTACTAGACTTCTGCATATTTTATGCTTTCGCTTTTGACTTGTTTGTGTTATAAACTTAATTATAATTCAACAGTCATTTGTGTTAGTGGTTTTGTTTGCCCTCAGGCTAGGCTTCATGGTTTTGTCGCCTCAAGCTATGCTTTGGACTTCCGGGCTTTTGTATTGGTCTAGCTTGGCCTTTGCTTTCACAGAATCATCATGTTCCAGACCGTGCTTGGGCATGTATTTAGATAAATTCTCATCAAATTATATGTTCATTTTTTCATAGTATTAGCGGTGCATTTAAAATTCTCCATAGAAAAGTAATGTATTCTAATTACGTATACATGGAGATACTCACAATATACTGAATTTTTTACTTTCTGTATCATACCATCAAAACTTCAATTAGACATGTATAATATGTATTTATTTTTCATTATTTACTATTTTTCACTGCACAATCCACCTTCTATACAATGCTACAAATCCCCGCAGCAAAGCACGAGTTGTCATGTAGTAATCAATATACTCAACATCCCCCCGCAGTCACAACGGTAGCGACGCATACTGTGAGGCTGGAGAAGAATCCGAAGGCAAGCTGATGGACACCCCCCCAGAGTCGTAATGGTCGATGCATCGCGGAAGGCGTGGCTGGAGTGAAAACCGACGAGGTTGCTCAAGCAAGGCGGTAGCCCTGTGTGCCATTTGTCGAGGTAGCCGAGAGCGTGGGTGGTGGAGCCATGGTCGAGGTAGCCGTGCGAATAATGCCGTGCACTACAAAAAAAATACACTTCCGTGATGATACGTGTTTGTCACAGTAGGTCGCTTTTTTTGTCATGCATGTACATCCATGACAAATTTATGACAGAATCAAGATAGTCATACGTCTTTGTCATAGAAGTGTTCCATGACATTACCAAAATTATCATCACGGAAGTGTCCACTTCCATGACGATAAATCACGCGTCACAGAAGTGCTTTCGTCAAGGGTGACCGACACGTGGCATCCACCGTAAGGAACGCCGTTAAGCTATCGGGTCGGGTTTTGGATCCGATAACCCGTTAACATCCCCGACCAATGGGAAATTTCCACGTGTAAAATTCTTATTGGCCGGACGAAACATGTGTCAGCTCGTCAGTGGGTCAGATAGGCGCCTATGATACGTCGACACGTGGCACGGCCCAAAAGAGGCCCATTCTCGTGAAAAGGCCGCCCATGGAAAGCTCGTTAACGGCACTGCTCGCATATAGCCCATTTACAACCCGCTAACCCAAGGCCCGTTATGCCCTATCCGAATTAGGCCCGATGGCGTCATCTGGGCCATCCAATATGATTCCACCCGTTTTCGCCGGCCCATGTATGCCCATGACGTCTTCGGCCCATATGAGGCCCTATGTAAGTCTTGGCCTATTAACGGCCCGTGGTGAAATCGGCCCGTAATGAAACGGTGTATCACTTTACACCCATTAACGGCCCGTGGTGAAACCGCCCGTAATGAACGATGTATTACTTTATACCCATCCGTTATTACATTGGGCGTTTCAGCCCATGTTATCTTTCGGCCTTCTCGAGCCCATTTATTCTTGGGCTCATTTCCAAAGATTCGTTTACTTACGACCCGTTCGCTATTTTACGCTTGTGGGCCAAATTCAGCCCGTGGTTACAGTCGGCCCGTTTGTGGTTTGTTAATACGTTGGGCCGTTTTCATAGCATCGTCAAATACGACCTATTAACGATGGCCCATTACGGTCGGCCCATGAACGGACGATTCCAACTCTAGACCGTTTATGGCCATAATGCGGCCTGTTATTGGCCCATGTTTGGCCAATCGATCATACGGCCCATATAAGGCCCATTGATGATACGGCCCGTAGAAGGCCCATTATTTCTACGGCCCGTAGAAGGCCTACTATTTCTACGGCCCGTAAAAGGCCCATCGCTTTCTCTGACCCGTAGGGAGGCCCAAAGGTCACTACAGTAAATATTAGCCCATGGTTATTGTGGCCTAGTTTAAAAAAATAGGTTATTGCAGCCACTAGTTAACCGCGGAAAAAGAACTGCAATGACTACAAGCAAACAAATAAACAAGACAATAAGGAAATAAATAAGCAAGCAACTAACGCTAGGCTATCACGGCTATTACACATATTACATCCACTTTGGGCATCAAAGTTCACCACCGGTGCAAATATAGGGAACAAAGCAAGATATCATATACATCGGCCGTCAAAATTGGCCACCAAAGTGCAAATAAAACGCGACAAAGAAACAAGAGCATAATCGAAACAACTTCGGAAGAGCTCAAGAAATGTTATCCTGGTATCCACCATGTGGCAATAAGCTTAGCAAGCTGATTAGCTTTGTCCTGTTTGGCGCTAAAATCCTCCAACGCTTGCTGTTGCACCAGAAAGTATGCATCTGAATGCTCCAGGGACTTCTGCAGTCCTTCCGCTTCTCGTCGCAGCACAACTGATTGATGTCTTTGAGCTTGTAGTTGAGACTCAAGAAACCGAACTGATTCTGACAGTGCGTTTGAATAGCTTGTGCAAGCGGTAGTGGCCAGTAACTCCAACAATAAACCAAGACAGGATGTCTCACTATCCTGAACCTTATCTGCATTACTTCCTTTACCGTTGCTTAATAAGGCACTCTTCCCCAATATTCTCGGCAAGATTCTAAAAGAAGAAACAAGCAGACACATAACAAGTTTAGCATGTACTACTATATGAGACTCATTTCGGTGAACCAGTTCATTAGTAAGGTGGACAGGATTAAAGTACCAAGTCTTCTATTGCCAAGTACTAGTACATAATAAAAGCATCAAACAAACATATATCTATGTCCTATGGTAGCAATGGAATCTTAAATTAGAACAGTTGTTCTTCAGGTTTAGGTACTTGTTCTACATGAACAGAGTACAGTAAGACGCAAGAATATAATACTTAAAAATATAAAATGAGCTCATAGACCTTACCACATTCTTGGTTCGGGACCAGTAAAGAACAAGGCGTTCCCAGTCATCGTCCAGTAAATGTGTCTCAGGAGAATGTAAGGGAATTTGATGAGTTTCTTTGCCGGTGAAGTACGTTTTCTTCAGGTAATTCCGATACTGCCACCAAGCATTCTTGAAGATAGCAGAGGTATTAGCACAGGTTACCTCATCATGAGTTTCCAAATCGGTCCTTCTCTATAGAGAAAAATGGGAAAATTTGCTGTATTATAACCATCATGGAGGTAGGATGTATGGGACAAAGCAAAGTAATTGCCATGAATAACATTACTTACACATAACTCCTGGACAAACACACCGCAATCGGCATTTTCCTTCATCTCCAAAGATAATATTTCCAAGATGGGAAGATACGCACCTCTGATTTAACAACATAAAATGTGATAGATGCTAAACTACGACTAGCTGGTTGTGCTTCCTCCACGTGAATAGGCGTACTAACTGGTGGAGTTGGGGTTCGCCATGATAGTACCGCCCTTTGGGCCTTTGGAGCTGCCTTACTAATCGCTTCTTGTTTGGGAGCTCTATGGTGGAGATGGTGCTGTGTCAACACGAACTGGGTTACTATCGGCTGGGGTTGGGGTTAGATTGGGTGAAGCTGGTTCTCTGTCCATCGTAGTAGGGGTACAATATGCGAGAGTTTGGGTTATGTGTGGTAGGGCTGGTTCTTGTGCAAGTACAACCGGAGTGCTATCTCCACCAAGAGGTAGCACTGTTTTATTTGAAGACCGTGTTTTTAGTCCGCTAGATACTGGCATCACCCGCTCCAATTCAAATGGCTGATAAACAGGAAACATAGTTGAATGTACAGACATTGTATGAGAGATGTATGCAATAGATAGTGTGGAAAAAGAGGGCATGAAATAGTTGACATGTATATTGTTTAACTAAAACGGATAGCATGACATAATTTCACATATATGATGTCTATCTAAACTGGATAGCATAGCATAACATAATTCAAAGATATGATGAATAACTAAACAGATCGCATGACATAATTCATCTACATGTTATCTAAGTAATCAGGATCACATCATTTAATTCACATATGTGATTTATATGCTAAACAGAGGGCATTCAATATGATGTCTGAACTAAGAACATGGTGTTGAATATTGTGTATATGATGTCTAAACTATGCAATGCAAGACACTGTATGCATGATATGAACAGTATAACCGTGCCAAGTTAGAGCATACACCTCAGTGGGGGAATAGGACTGGTCATCTGTCTCTGAATCCATCTCTGAGGAGCTATCGGGACCCAACAAGAGATCTGCTTCGACGGCTGTGCAGCACTGTCGCTCTCAAGGCCTTGTTTTCACTCCAGATTTTCCATCTCCCACCCAAATGGCTGATTCACGGTGAAGAGTAGTTTAATGTACAAACATTGTCGACAAATGGAAATGTAATGAAGAAAAGGAAGGGCAAGATATCATTCAAATATATGATGCCTGGTTAAACAGGATGGCATTGCACATTTCACATATTTATGGCTGGCTAAAAGACAAGAGACCCATAATTCCCATATATGATATAGAAACTAAACAGGTGGCATTACGTAACATGTCTAAACTAAGCAGATGACATATATGATGTCAAAAGTAGGCACTGCAAGGCAACATATGCATGATATGACTAACATCATCATGCCAAGGTAGAGCAAACACCTTGGGGGTAAATAGGAGTGGTCAGCGGCGTCCGAATCCGCCTCAGAACAGATATCTTCCTCTGGATTACAATTTGGAGAGGGGTGGGGAGGGTTTGCCATTGAACCCACCATGGAGCGATGTCTGCATGACATTGTATTGCCAGGCAAAACTCTTCTCTTTTTCTCTACATGTTCAGCATGACTGTACAATATCGACATGCATACGAAAAAAATATGGTGAGATTATGTAAGGAGAGCATGCAGAAATTTAGAGTGATGGTAACAACCAGTGGATCGATGTTTTTCCGTTGAACCAAAATAGCCCTAATGGATCGACGTGAATGTATAGCAATAAGTGATGCAACAAGTGTACAACCTCTTTGCCGTAGCCGTGTCGACCTCCGCATCATTGGGTTGGTCAATGCGATTGAGGCAGAGGTGGCTGTCGGAGGTGTGGAGGAAGATCTAAGGAATCAGACGGCGTCCGGGGCCTTTGCTCTGTTGTGATGGATCGTTCTGTCGTTGGAGCAGCTCCAGTGCGCCGTAAGACGTCAAGGCTGAAGCAGCACAAGACAGACATCGTCAATCTCAAATGGGATTCTAATAGCATCTCCAATAGATGATGTAAAATGGATGTAAAATTAACATCACCAAAAACCACCTGACTACAACAGATGAGGTAAAACTGTTGACTCTGAACTTAATCGTCGAAACTGAAATTTCTTTGTGGAATCTGAATGCTACTGTCGAAACTGAACGCAATGGTAGCAGAGAGGCACTTGAAATGTAGTTTAGGGAGGGCCTGCAGTTCATCTTCAACCTACACCCCCTTGAGCCGCTAGCCACCACCGGCCGAACTGCCGGCCCCAGTGCCGCCTCGCCGCCCCGAAACAACTCGCCACCGCCGCCCCGGCCAGCCCTCTAGGCCCCCGCCCCCACCCTGAACCCTAAGATAGATAGTGGGGTACCTCTCCGGCGAGCCCCCGTCCCCGCTGCGGGTGGTTCTTCCTTAACTCCGGCGAGGCCCCCAACCCCTGAAATCGATCGACCCAAAAGTCGATTCGGCCGATCAAGTGTGGCTTAATCGGAGCAGAGCAGCAGCACGAGCGAGGGGGAGAGCAGCATCAGCAGCTGGACGAGCGAGCGATCGAGCGAGATCCGGAGCAGCAGCAGCAGATCCGGCTGGTATGGACGCCGCCGCCGAAGGGGCCTCGCACTGGGGGAGAGCCGCCGTGGAGATGTCGCCCGCGGCGCCGGCTTCAAGGTAGCCGCTCCATGGGGGTGCGGGATGGAGCACCGTCGGCGCCGGGAGGTCGAGTTAAGGAGAAGGTGCGATGCGATGAGTGTATAACCTCTTTGGTGGCGCCGAGTAGGCCTCGGCTTCGTCCGAGGAGTCGGTGAGGATGCTGCGGTTCCGGTGGAGCAAGTTAAGGTGGCGCTATGGGGATGGAGCAGCCGCGATAGACGAGGCAATCATCGGAGCAGCTCCTTGGAGGTGGAGGACGGGGCGTCTGAACCGGCGGGACGGCGAGATGGACGACGGATCCTCATCCAGGGAGGTGGACGAGGGACGTCGAGCTGTTGCGGTGGACGACGTCGTCGGGGAAGAGGCTCCAGCTGCGCAGCGGTGATGTGGCGGACGGAGGAGGGTAGGGTTTCACGGCTGGAGCGGAGAGGTTATGGCGGCCTGGGATTTCGAATGGCGAATAGGGGGTGTTGGGTGGGGGTGAAGCATGACTTAGGAACGCGCTTGCCCAAAATGTAGGGTGTGTTACAAAAGTACCCCCCACCGATTTGAACTAGCGGCGCTTCCGGCTCAGGGTTAGAAGGGGGATTTCACGTGTCGGGATTTGGCAGCTGGAGGGAGTTTTCGCGCACGTTGTAATTTCGGGATAGCAAGGCCTGGGTTGTGAAGGCGCCAGTTTTGGGAGCACGATATCTGAATTTTTGGGATATAACAAGACGCGGGTTGAATTTTAGGGACGAGCCTAACGTGTCGTAATATTGTACTTGTACGTACCAAATCAATTCGCACTTCCCTCAACCAAAAAGAAAAAAAAAACCATTCACACCACACAAAGAGAGTCTTGCCCCGTTTTACTATACAAATGCTATTCAAAGCTACTCCCTCCTTCCATCTATATAGGGCCTAATGCGTTTTTTGATGCTAACTTTTGGTCAAATATTAGAGCAATGATATATGACATGCAACTTACACAAAGCACACCGTTAAATTAAATGCATGAAAATTTCTTTCAATGATATAATTTTCACATTGTGCATGTCATGTACTATAATCTTGTCAATAGTCAAAGGCGGTCTTACAAATCTCATTATGGCCTATATAGATGGAAGGAGGGAGTATGAATCCATGTTATGTCCGATTAAATTTTTAAACTTGTCAGATAATGCATGTAACCTACTCATACCAACATTTTAGTGCATTCTAAATGTCTATACTACCGCTGCAATTCGAACTAAATTTGAATTCGTTTCTCTATTTCAATAAGAATCTACAATCATGATTGTTGCCAACTTCAACCATCAAAGTTTCCTTGCTATCCGCCAGATATAAATCAGACGACCTATAATGCAGGATGGCAGGCACACCATCATCAACAACTCCGTTTTTTTATAAGAGTAGAGATAAAATATATTAAATGTAGTATACCATGTTCATATCCACACCATGTTTATCACCGTTATATATATTCACACATCTGTCGGTTTTAAACACTATGATAAATTCTTGAAATCTCCGAATTCGCTTTTTATAATGAAGTATATATGATCTCTATTCGTCTTTTACACCCACACAACCTTCTTATCTTTGTAGCTAGCGCTAACTTTCTCTTGTGCATGCACACGCCCGCATCCCTCTCACCCTCCCACAACATTCTCTAGCTCCATCGCGCAAATTGCCTTTTCACTTTAGGTCGTTCACCCACGGTGTGTGTAGGCCCCCAGCTCCTTCTTTACGGCACACATCGATTGATATGCCTCTCTAGCCAGTGTGCCTAGCACAAACACAAGCTTCCGTCTTCTCTTGTCACCGTCCATGCCTCACTCCCACCACTCTTTTCATCGTTCTCGTTCTCGCACCTCCTCCCCTCGATATAGTATGCCTCTCGTACCACCTCCTACATGCATCCTCTCTCTCTATCCTTCTCCTCGTGCCTCATTTGCTTCTAACACACACATGCATGTATACCGATCGATCTCCCAACATATACCTAGATCGACTTTAACTACCCCCCATCGATCGACGTACCTCACAAGCTATGTCTCTCCTTTCTCTTACAAAGGGCGATTGATCTTCCTATGTAGTTACGTTTGCTTACCACGGCCACATCGTCCCCCCTCATCATTCGTGCATGCCTCCTGACCCGTCTTTCACACGCACGTGCACAGACAACAAGCAGCCATCTCCTCTCTTATTGATATTACGGGCATGCCCTCCGTTTTTCTAGCAAGCCTATCCCACCATTTGTTAGAAGCAACTCCACTACCACCCCCTCCAACACTCTAGCTCTGTCTCTCTCCCAACCTTATTTATCTCCTGCACATATGCATGGATGCCGATCGATCTCCCTTAATACATGAGGCAGATCGATCTCCTTAATACATGAGGTAGGCCTCTCTCCTCCTCCACACATATACCAACCATTGTACCTCTATAGTTAATTGGGCTTCCCTCTTCCCCCACCACACACCGATAGTCGAAGCTGCAGGTAGGTATCCATGCCACAGAGACAAAGCGCACATGTCCCATCTCATGTTCCAAAGAGGGCCAGCCACTCTATATCTTTGACGTGGGCACACACAAATTGATGGCACTCTTTATCGATCATACAAGACACACACACACATCATCCCTCTCTTCGATTCTATGGACACCTCAAGCCGATGATACCTCCACTCTCTTCTCGTGGATCGCCCCTCTATATATATGTTATATCCAGACTCTATTTCACACACATTTCATATGTTAAATTTTTTATTGACCCCCCCCCCCCAAAAACTCTCAAGAACCCACCCACTATATCTCTCTAGGTTTTTATCTCTCTCACACAACCCCACGTAGGTGGTGTACGTATACAAGAAGAGAATCGGTGCACCGTGCCCGGACTCACGCTTCGTGCCCAGCCACATCACAGCGGGTGCGGTGGAGCTCAATTCTTTCTGAAATGGCAGCCCACGTGCTAATTTGAACGCTTTGTGGCGGTTGTTTACCTAGGGAGGTCGTGTACCCAGCGTGCCGCGAAACAAAGTTCGACTTGACGCGTTGCCGCGGTATTTTTAAATAAAGTTATAGCGCTCAATGGCACGTACACAGAATATAAAACGATTTTTATGGAGGAAAAGGTAGTCCGCTCTTCAAAGTATCTCACACAAGGCTCCGGTGGCCTCTCTCTCTCTCACCGTTGGTCACTGATCCGGCCGCATCCTGTCCGTTTGGGGAAAGGGAGTGCGGTGGCCTCTCTCTCTCACCGTTGGTAACTGATCCGGCCGCATCCTGTCCGCCGGGGGAAAGGGAGTGCGGTGGCCTCTCTCTCGCTCACCGGTGGTCACTGATCCGGCGCATCCCGTCCGTCGGGGAAAGGGAGGAAGTGCATCGTTCTCCGTTCGACGGCGCCGAGGCAGCACGTCCCGATCTGCGGTACACGCCGTTCTCTCTGACCAAGCTCCAGGGCGGCAGGGCCTACGCCACCTGCTCGCAGATTCCGCCCGCCGCCGCTCACATAGGTACATCCCGACTACCTCCAGGTATCCCCTCCGGCCTTGCTCCACTGCCCGTTTTCCCACGTCGCTGCATGTGGATCTTCCATAGTTCTTTCCCCAAAACGTAGATCGTCCGGCGTACTTTCCATATTGCATTCTCGTCCTCACACCGTTTAGACAAACACAATGTGTTGTTATCTTCCCTTAGGACAAGGAATATGCTTCTTTTTTGTCGTCGCATGTGTCATCAAGCTGTTATTGGCCGAATTGTTTCCTTCTGCCTCTTTTTTGCAAACAGGCTATCCATTTCACCTTGTTGCTATTGCGACCTTTTGGTGAACTGCACAAATCACTTTTTTCTTAAGAGTGTTTTGTGCGGTTGTACTAAAATGTCACACGGGCAATGTCTCTACATTTCAGTCTTGTTGCACAAAGGGAGATTGGTTTTGCTCTATCCTCCTCATCCAACTCCGAGCCTAATCTTCTCCAACTAGTTAGTCTTAAGAGAGACTGCAAAGGTGACCGGCTTCTATTTGTGTGTTTATTGTTTCATCAGCAGTCCTCTATTATCGTAATCACACTTGATATCTTTGGAACAGGGACGCTCAACTCTATTTTAGTGGAACTGCACAAAATGATCGGAATGTTGCATGCTCCAGACAACTATTTTTATTCCCAACATGCCTTGTTGATTTAGACAAAGCTGGGGGGACGTTGCTGCCAATGAAAGCATGGATCAATTTTAATTTAACACCGTCTCACAACTTTGTCTTCAGTTGTGATGTAATTATTAGCTCTGATCTGCTAATAATTGACATGCATTAGCAAGGAAGTTAGTTTTTATTGTTTCGAAAGAGCATCGATCGCAAGACATGCGAAACAAAAGCTGAAAGCTCACCCCATTGTACAATTTCATGTCACTGGAAAATTATTTGTATATTACGTCAATTATGTAAACAAATGATGGAAGCTTGATAGCATTGCCAGAAGCGTCTTCATCATCCGGGTCCATGTGCCATGCACAAAATTATACTCCTTCATTCATAAATATTTTCTTTTTACAAATTTCAAATGGGCATATTTTAGAGTGTAGATTCACTCATTTTGCTTCAGATGTACTCCTCCGTTCCTAAATATTCTATTCGTCTTTCTAGAGATTTCAACAAGTGACTACATACGGAGCAAAATGAGTGAATCTAAACTCTAAAATATGTCTATATACATCCGTATGTGCCAGTCCATTTAAAATCTCTAAAAAGACAAATATTTGAGTAGTCACTCGTTGAAATCTCTAGAAAGACAAATACTACGGAGTATATTTAAGAACCGAGAGGTAGAGCACAACCGCATGGGAGACTCAGCCCGGTCGCTGCGCTGCATTAATAGTGAGTAATGAGCAGTCAAATCATAAGCCCCACCTTTCCCACTGTAAGTTGCTCTGAAGAAGCAACCATCAATACGCTCTTCTTTGAATCCGCTCATACTACTCCATCCACATCGCTTATACAAGCGCCTTTAAAAAAAGAAAAAAATTTGTGGGACCAAGGCGACTAGCGATCGACCTGAAAAATAGCATTCGTAGTTATAGCACGATGTCTATTACTAGAGGAAATAATGTGTACACACATGCATGTAGTGCTTCCACCCCGGGTACACACATGCATGCACTCCGTCGTAGTACAGTACATGGAGAGAAAATTGTGGACTTGATTGCGGTTACCACGCCCTAATTAATTGAGCATTAAACCAAACGCGTCTAAAGTCTCTCTGGTGGTGGAAATGCATTGAGAGAAATGCATCATAATGAAGCGCTACCAGAAGCTGTGGACGGAGGGTGGAGTAGTATGAAGGTGCAAAACCAAGCACGCGTGCTAGTATCTTTGCGCAGCTCTTCGCCCCTTCGTGAAGTCGAACAATGATGGTACTCCGCATGTTGGGTACTACGGTGTATGCCTCGACAATCGACACCGAATGGACTGATGCATGTCCACCGAGGGTAGGTTGCATTAGTCAAAAGCGTGTTAGCTTCACCTTGTCCTGCAAGCTTCTTCTCGTTCTGTGAGTTGACGGGACACACCAAAAAGTAGTGCTAGTCCATACTCCCTCCTTTCCGGTTAATATGGCTTAATATCTTTTGCGGGTAAATGAGAGAGCTTTATTCATATATAAGCATTCTTAGGACGATCATCCAAGACACTGGTCACTAGGAAGCCAAAAAAAGAAGTAGGAAGCGAGGTGTTTCATCAAGCCAGCTCTCGGCCACATTCAAAGTGCAGCAAGCACGGTTCCACGAAGATGCGCCGCAAGGTTTGCTGACCTGTTTACATGCTGAATAACAAAAAGAGGAAATATTACTGGCGCTACTATTTGTAACAGGATATGAGCCAGAATTAAGCGAGAATTGTGGCGAGTGTTCCATGCAATCAACTTCCATTATCACATGCGACAACCCTCGAAGAGAACCAAATGTGTTGAAGATTGCTTTATCACATTTTAAAATTATAATAAGAGTGCAGACGCTCCTCCATCCGGTTCCTAGTAGTACTAGTATAGTACGTACCTTTATGGACTATAGTAGTAGTACTCCATCCGTCTAGCTGTGTAAGTCATCTTAGGTTGCGCAGCGCGACCAAGGTGGAAGGGAAAACGAGAGAACTTAATGCGTTTTTTGTCGGATTACAGGTTCCGGCAGACCCTTAAGGTTCGAACTCTGGGGTGCGCGCGGAGATCCAACCCTCCACTGTCTCGTACCTCGCCGAATCACAGGGACCTAAACTACTAGCAAGAACAACACAAGAGACACGAGATTTATACTGGTTCAGGCCACCATCGTGGTGTAATACCCTACTCCAGTGTGTGGTGTGTGGATTGCCTCTGGGCTGATGAAGAATAAGATAGGAAGAACAGCCTCGCGAGGGTCTGTTCTTGGTGGGAGCGATGAACTGCTAAGTGGTGTCCCGTCGATCTAGCTTGAGGATCGGGTCTCTATTTCTCTTTCTCTCTCTGGGTTCCGAGTGCTGGATCCTTCGTCCTCCCTCCGAGTCCTACTATGGTGGCTAGCTCTACTTATATAGGCGAAGGCCCTAGGCCTCTTCCCAAATATTGAGCGGGAAGGGCGCCAACAATTGGCCATTTCGAAGGGGAACAGCCGGTACACTTATCCTGACTAATGTTGGTCCTCGCCTGCCAAAGGCTCTGGTGATGACGCCTGCTTGGGCTCCACGATGACAGCATACCAGCCGTAGGGGCTGGTCTAGGTCTTGTAGCACCGAAACGGATGCCTTAGCTTGATGCTCTCGCTGCGCTTGCTCCCTTTGCACCAAAGAGGAAAGGAGGACGCCATGCTGGCCTGGCGCCAATGGCGCCCCTGGTTCGCCATGGCTCGCGTCATGGGCACCTCGCGAGTTACCCTGCCTTGAACTCTCCGCCTCCTCGTGAGCTGTACCTGACGAGGCGCTACCGAGGAAGCTCTTGGTCGTCCGCCCCGCGAGGCTTGGCCCCTCGCGAGGGTCTTGAGCTTGTGTTGATGAAGATGGGCTGTCCTGGGCCTCCTTTGAGCCACGCCGCAGGCCGCAGGCAGGCAAGTCTCCGCATGTGAAGCAAGTCCCTGAAGTAGGACGTGGACCCGCACTGACAAGCGGTCTACCAATAGGCCTGGGTGGAGCATTCTGCTGAACTGGGTGAGGCGCCACACAAGATGGCCTCGGTGTATAACCGGGTGGAAGAGCGGAGTTCGGAATCCAAATCCGGCGCTTCTGCGAACTAGAACCGGAGGAAGAAACCAAATCACGGTTGTGCTTACGAGACTCCTCGTAAGTGAGATGAGCTGTCTCTGCATTAATGGCCTTGTTCACAAGAGCACGGAATGTATCACAATGATGTAGGTGGAGATCACGACGCAACTTGGGGTTGAGACCCTTCCGAACCTAGCCTGCTTCTTGGCGTCCGTGGACACTTCTTCTGTAGCATAGCGGCAAGGTTCTCAAACTCTCTGCTGTAAGCATCAACAACCATCTTACTCTGGGTGAAACTACAGAACTCTTCTCTCTTGCGATCGATGAGGGCTTCAGGAATGTGATGCTCGTGAAAAGCCTCAGTGAAATCTCTCCAGGTAGGAATCTGACCAGCTGGAAGCATAGCCTCATAGTTACGCCACCAAAGACTAGCATGACCTTCCGGTGGTATGCAGCATAGGTGACCTTGTCACTTTTAGCTACGTTCGCAGAAGCGGAGCTTGCGTGTGATACTACGGAGCAGGTCATCCGCATCGAGTGGCTCGATGGAATGATGAAAGGTAGGTGGGTGCAAGCGAATGAAGTCATGAATGGTTGCGCACCCTTTGAACTTCTTGTCGCGGTGTTCTCCTCGATACGTGCCAACAAGCGGTTAGACTCACGCTTGTTTTCTCCATCTCTAACATAAACTCTGCCAATGAAGGCTGGTCGGAGGATCCTCATCCCTACCATCTCCGTGGTTACGGCTACGAGCTACGTAACTTCGCTTAACCGATGACATCCTCGAGAAACAAAACCAAGGACGGAATCAACATCACTACATCTTGAAAAATGTAGGACACAAAAATTAGTAACTCTCGAACTCCTGAGGGCAATTCCGGCAGCATAACGGCAAGAAATGCTCAAAATGAGACATCCTGCTAAAATGGGGTAGTACAACAACTCAACATCACCACTCAAGGTTCTGAGATATTACTAAACAGGCTACACCGAAGGTACTCCAAAACTGGGGTATGACTCTGATCATCCAATCCTATGGGACTACGGAGTAGTAACACGTGATCCTGATAGACAAAAGAGAAAGCCTAGTTCCTTAACCCCGTAGGAAAGATAGGACGACTCAGATCAGAAGGCCATGAGGTATAAGGAGTAAAAAGAGCCTTACGTTCCTTCCCACAATCAATTCCCTTACATAACTAAAGAATTTCTAGACTCAACTTCACCAGGTTGGCTTGGAAATCCTCTGTTGCACTCGAGCTCGATACCAAAGCTGCCGGGACCCGATCCTAAGTCACACCGATCTAGCATGTAACACATCATATCACTTTGCGGCCTCACGCACGGTATTCCCACAGGTGTCTCCTTACCATGGCCCGGGACCGCTTTGCGCCTTTTGGCTCACGTATATGATAGTGTCGCTAGCATCCATATGACAGAGAACCCGGGCCGACATGACTAGTCGTGAACCCAAAGTGGCACTAACCTATGGGGACAGACATACATGAATCACATCGAGCATGTCGGTCATCAACGTATGAATTCGGGCTGTAGCACTTTGGGCTAACAGGACTCCGGTATCCCGGGCTGTAGCGAGCTAGGCAGGACTCGAATATCACCGCGTGACATTTCCCGAAGGACGATGACATAGGAACGAAGTGAAACACATGCCGGCCGATCAAGTGTCCAAGCAGTAGTGCGGGCTAGCGGGACTCCGGTGAACCGGCAGAAGCGGACTACTATCGCTCGTAAGCACGAGACTACATTTCCCCATAAGAGAGGCTACCAAGGATAAACAACTAGGTTGTCGGATCCCACACATAACAATACAAGTTACACGTACGCATAACATGCAAGTATGTGCTGTACAACATGGCATCACAACATAACGCAAAATCATGTAGATAAAGGCTCAGAGGAGCCACATAGCAATAAATACAAACAGGGGTCACATGAACCATCATTCAGAGCATACAAGCAACAAGCGGAAGCATTACATGTCCGAAAGTACGCATAACTACAAAATAAAAAGGCTGAGAAGCCCGACTATCTACAAGACCCTCCCAAGGGTACAAGATCGTAGCTGAGGTAACAAGCTACTCGTCAAGTCCAAGCGGAACTACTAGTAAGACCGAAGTCTCCATTTGCAAAACATAAATAAAGCAACATGAGTACAAAGGTACTCAAAGCAAGACTTACATCAGATCCTATTATACATGCATTAGTGTCAAGAAGGTAATGTGGAGTTTAGTTGCGGCAAGCCAGCTTTGACTCTGTGGCTATCCCTGTTCTACGACTACGAGAACTTCTTTGAGGTGATATAGGCGCTGCAGTCCACTATCCACCACACAATACACTACTATGGATTCATTCCCGTCTCCATACGAGAAGGCCATTCATAGCACTCACACTTATCTTGAGCATTTTAGAGTATCCACTTCAAGTTGTCTATGTACCACGTAAGCATCCAAGAAGTCCATAACCGAGGACACGACTATTCGAATAGATCATGATAACCCTGCAGGGGTGTACTTCTTTACACACGCTCTCGCCACTTACCGCCATATACACGTCATGTATCTCGGCAACCTTCAAGCGGAAGCCTGGCGAGGGTGTCGACCACGACCTGACTAACCACACAAGACTCTAGCCCAGGTTTATCGCCTATTCGGGTTCCATCCGCAAGGAGATCCGGCGGGGTGTCGCCACGGCCCCAAACGATGTGAGCAGGGTTCCCAAGCCCACCATCCGGTGCCACTTGGTACACCGTGCCACACCGCCTAGTCTGTCCCAAGCCCACCTGCCGGGTGCCACTCGATAGAAAAATAGCACTACCTACAAACACCGTAAACTAGTTGCGACTCTCGGACAGAGATCAAGTTGGTTAATAAGTCGAGAGAGCTTGGGCGTCCGGAGCCCAATGTGTGGTAGTATCGAGTCATTGGACGACATACATAGAACTCAAGGCTTAAGGACGGTTCCAAAGGAGACAACCCACCATGTACTCCTACATGGCCTCTCACCGCTACCTTTACCAAATCGTGTTCACATACTTCACTCTCAAAGATCGTAACATATCGTAACACTCCAATTCATTCCCAATGAATCAGACTGACACAACTCTAAGCAATAGCAGGCATAGCATGGTAGGAACACAACATGGCTCAATCAACTCCTGCACATGCTAGTGGGTTTCAACTATTTTATATGGCAATGACAGGTCATGCTGAGGAATGGGTTCAACTACCGCAGCACAAAGTAGCAGATGAATCGTTGTTGTCCTAATGCAATAACTGAGAGCAGGAGCGAGAGAGTAGGATTGTATCGGAATGAACAAGGGGGTTTGCTTGCCTGGTAAATCAACAAGGGAGGCACTGCTTCACAGACAGGTACTCTCGAGCACTCTCCGGAGCTGGACCTATCGAGAAGGAACGGTGCCAACAATCAATACACAAGCATATGCAACAATATGATGCATGAACATGGCATGTAGATGTGATGCTGTTTGGCTAATGCAGCTAGAGTTCATTTGGTTGAAGTCCATTTGAACCAAAGATTCAAATGCATTTCCAAAGTAAGCTCTTATATATGCCATTATAGTGTTTCACTTATACAGCAGGTATAAGTTGGTTTTTCATGCACGAAACTGGTATAGATGGATAGATTGCATTTTTCCGATAATTTTTCATATATAAATTATTTCAATCTGAGCTACGGTTGAATTGCTATGAATTTTTGAAGTTTTGCTAATTTTATGGAATTTCCTGATTAAATTAAATCCAGAAATAAATAATTGCGTCAGCATTGAGTAAGCATGATGTCAGCAAGTCAACTGCGACTGACTGGGGTCAAACCTGACGTGTGGGTCCACACGTCAGTGTCATAGTTAGTTAACAGAGTTAATTAGTTGCTAAACTAATCCAAAACTAAAAAATTAGCGAGGCGGGCCCCACATGTCGGCGTCACAAGGGGGCTTAGTTAGCCGGGTTGACCGGTCAATCCCAGCGTCTAGCCCAGTCACGGGCGAGCAGCGCGCGGAGGGCTCGGGATCGTCACTCCGGCGACCATTTGGGCGGCGGAGACCACGGGCGAGGAGCCAACGCTCGTCCGCGTCGTCTGGAGCAAGTGGAAGAGGCGGGGACGGCCGGAGCTCGCCGGAGCGAAGCTCGGGGCGGCGGCCGGAGTTCGGCTTCGAGCGGGAACGGGCTACGGGGCACGGGGAGGCCACCCGAGGGGCTCTACGGCACCCTCGTGGTACCGGGAGCACGATGGAGTGCTCGGTTTGGGCGGAGGCGGGCCGAGACGACGACGGTGACATGGACGGCGGCGAGAGGCTTCGGCCGTGGTGGGGAGGAGGGCTACGGCGCGCGGGCAGCTAAACGGAGAGAGGGGAACGGTGGCGGAGCTCACCACGGACTCGACGGGCTTGATGGCGAGCTCGGGGACGCACTGGAGACGGCGGTGCGGCGATGGGGATCCACGGCGGCCGGAGGTGAAGAAGGCGACGGTGACGGCTCCACGGGGCGTCCGGCGAGGCACAGCTTGGCAGAGAGGTGGTGGACGACGTGGCGGAGCTTCCGGACTCGAAGAGAGGGCGAGGGGGAGGTGGTGGCCGCGGCAATGGCGTGCGGCGGCAACGGTGGCGCTCGGGTGCTCGCGGGGGAGGGTGAGAGAGAGGAGGGGAGGCCACTGGAGAGAGGGAGAGCGGTCGGGGCGGCGCGTGCGTGTCTCCTAGCGTCTCGAGAAGGGTCGGGGAAGGAGAGGAAGCAGGCAGGGAGGTGGCCACGGCGATTGCTCGCGCGTCGACACGCCTCTGCCTACTGGCAGAGGTTGAGGACGACCGCCTCGCCCTGGTGGGCTGGGCCTTTGCTACGGTAGCAGGCCGCAGGTAAGTCAGGTGGGCTTCTCTTTCTCCTCTTTGTTTTGTTTTCTATTTTTCTGACATTTGTTCTGATTTAGTAATAATACTAAATCAATTTATTTACTTATGCCAATTTTGTAGGGGCTAGTGGTATTATTCTAGAGCTCCTTAATAAATGGCATAATTTTTGGACAATATTATATATATATATAACAATATATATCCAATGCAAATAATTACTGCATTAATTCCAAATGCCCAAAATAATTACTTATGGACTCCTAAAAAAATTGGTTTGATTTTTATCTCTGTCCAATATTTTCGTGAGGGCAACATGAGCATTATCTTGGACCTTTTTGGAGCAATTTTACTTGGGTCAATTTCAAAAATGATTCTGAGGGTTTCACAAATCCTCATTTCAATTTAAATGGAATTTAAACATGATGCACAAATGACTAGCTAGTCTAGGTCATACCAGAACTAGGGATGTGACAACTCGCCTCACTTGAAAGAATCTCGTCCCCGAGATTCAGGGTCGATTTAAAAGAAAGCGGGATACTCCAGTCGAAGACGATCTTCTCGCTCCCAAGTAGCTTCTCTCTCGGAATGATGAGACCACTGAACCTTGAGAAACTTGATGTTCTGACGTCGGGTAACACGCTCTACTTGATCAAGAATGCGAACAGGGTACTCTCGATAGGTGAGGTTATCTTGGAGATCAAGCGCTTCGTGGTCCATTCCACGGATGGGATCCGAGAAGCAACGCCTGAGTTGAGAGACGTGGAAGACATCATGCACTCGAGAAAGATGTGGGGGTAGTTCCAATTGGTAGGCAACCTCTCCTCGTTTAGCGAGAATGCGAAAGGGACCAATGTAACGAGGAGCCAACTTTCCTTGATACCAAACGATGGGTACCCTTCAAAGGAGTAACCGAAGGTAAGCCATGTCGCCAATTTCATAAGCCACTTCCTTATGACGACGGTCATCTTGGCTCTTTTGACGAGATTGGGCTGTTTTCAAATTCTCACGAATGATGCGAACTTGCTCTTACGCCTCCTGGATCATGTCCAGTCCAAAGAATTGTCTTTCACCGGTTTCTGACCAGTTCAAAGGTGTTCGACATCTTCGTCCATAGAGAATCTCAAAAGGAGCTTTCTTGAGACTGGATTGATAGCTATTGTTATAAGCAAACTCGGCAAAAGGAAGACATTTCTCCCAATCCATACCGAATGATATAACGCAAGATCTAAGCATGTCTTCGAGAATTTGGTTGACCCGTTCCACCTGGCCACTTGACTGAGGGTGGAAAGCGGTACTGAAGAAAAGATGGGTTCCCATGGCAGTTTGGAAACTCTCCCTGAAATGAGAAGTGAAAAGACTGCCACGGTCTGAACTGATCTCTAGTGGAACACCATGAAGTGACACTATTCGAGAAATATATAAGCCAGCGAGCTGACTAGCGGTGATACTCTCTCGAACAGGTAGGAAGTGAGCCACCTTGAATGACGATCAATGACTACGAAGATAGCATTATTCCTTTTCTTGGTCCTGGGAAAGCCGGTGATGAAGTCCATACCAACTTTATCCCATTTCCACTGAGGAATGGCTAAAGGCTGAAGGGTGCCAGCAGGCCTTTGATGCTCTGCCTTAATGCGACGACAAACGTCGCAATTAGCAACAAAGTCGGCGATTTCTCTCTTCATCCTAGTCCACCAGAACCTCTGGCGTAGGTCCTGATACATCTTAGTACTACCGGGATGAATTCTGAGAGGGGATTCATGCGCCTCCTTAAGAATCAATTTTCGTAGATGTTGATTCTTGGGAACCACCAAACGATTCTCAAAGAAAACAACACCACGATCATCCATAGAGAAACATCCACCAACTCCCTTCTTAATGTTTCTCTTGATCCGGGAAATTCCCGTGTCCTGCTTTTGAGCGGCGATAGTCCGATCCTCAAGATCAGGTTTCGCCACCAAGGTAGAAAGGAATCCGTGAGGAGCAATGTGAAGGTTAATCTTACAAAATTCCTCATGGAGAAAAGGTTGGCCCTGCTGCAACATGAGATTGTTGCAATAGGATTTACGACTTAGCGCATCAGCCCATGACATTGGCTTTGCACAGGGTGTAGGTAATCCTTAGATCATAATCTGAGATCAACTCCAACCATCGCCTTTGCCTAAGGTTCAAATCTGGTTGGGTGAAGATATACTTGAGACTCGGTGATCGTGTAGATCTGCATAGCGTTTACCAAGAAGGTAGTGTCGCCAGGTCTTAAGTGCATAGACTACGCATCGCAAGCTCTAGATCATGTGTAGGATAATTCTCCTCATGTGGATGCAATCGACGAGATGCATAGGCAAACACATGACGATCCTGCATAAGAATGCAACCTAGTCCCTGCTGTGAGGCGTCGCAGAGATAACAAAGTCTTTAGTGAAATCCGATTGGAACAAGTATGGGAGCAGAAGTCAGGCGTCTTTTCAGTTCCTGAAAACTGTACTCACACTGTGGGGACCACTCAAACTTTTTATCTTTCTTGAGAAGTTCCGTGAGGGGTTTAGCTACTTTGGAGAAGTTTTCAACAAAGCGGCGACAGATGCTGGCTAGACCAAGGAAACTCCTAACTTGTTTAACGGTTTCAGGTGGAGTCCAATCGAGAACGGCCTTAACTCTCTCGGGATTGACAGCAATGCCCTTACCAGAGATTACGTGGCCTAGGTAGGTCACTTCGGCAACCAAAATTCACACTTGGAGAACTTGGCATAAAGGCGGTGCTCTCGAAGTTTTTCTAACACAAGTCTAAGATGTTCGCATGCTCTTCCTCGTTCTTCGAGTAAATAAGAATATCATCGAGGTAAACCACGACGAATTTGTCTAAGTACTCCATGAAGATCGAGTTCATCAAGCGGGAGAATGTAGCTGGAGCGTTGGTTAGACCAAAGGACATGACGGTGTACTCATACTGGCCATAACGAGTGACAAAGGCTGTCTTGGGGATGTCCCCGATTCTGATCTTGATTTGGTGGTAGCCTAACCTCAAATCCATCTTGGAAAAGACTGAGGATCCAGCGAGCTGATCATACAGGTCGTTGAACCTGGGGAGCGGATATTTGTTCTTTATCGTGACCAAATTAACGGGATGATAATCTACAACCATCCGGTCCGTACCATCCTTCTTCTTGACGAAGAGGACGGGGCAAGCCCAAGGAGAAGAACTAGGATGGATGAAACCCTTTTGCAAGGACTCATCAAGTTGTTTCTTAAGCTCGGCTAGTTCTAAGGGTGCCATTTTGTAAGGTCTCCTAGAGATTGGAGCGGTTCCTGGGATAAGATCTATGGACGAACTCTACATCTCTCGGGTGGAACACCTGGCAGTTCCTCTGGAAAAACATCCGGAAAGTCACGGACTACCGGGATATCTTCAAGGTCTGGAAGAGGGCTGCCATTAAGAGAATAGAGTTGACGCTTTGCAACTCTAGTGGAGATAGTGACTATCTTGCCAGATGGGTGTGTAAGCTGAACGGACCTGGTATAACAATCAATCTTGGCATAATGAGCTTTCATCCAGTCCATACCCAAGATGATGTTAATATCTGTGGACTTGAGGGCTATAAGTGAGGCAAGGAATACAAGTTTGTCAACAAGGATTTCATTACCATGGCTTACACTAGAAGTTTGCCATTTGGATCCGAGGGTATGAATGACTAGTGGAGAGGGCATATCACAAAATGATATGTTGTGCAAGTTAGCATAGCTTTCAGAAATGAAGGAATGAGATGCTCCAGTATCGAATAGAACTGAGGCGGGATGGCAATTAACAAGGAGTGTACCAAGAACGACATCCGGATCATCATGAGCGTCCTTAGCTGAGACGTGGTGCACACGTCCATGTTCAGTGGGGGCTGACTTGACACTGATCATCTTGCGTGATGGCTTAACACATCCAACAGTCTTCTCGGGCTGGGGTGGAGCATAACTGGCCTGAGGGCAGTCACGTGCATAGTGTCCTGGCTCTCCGCATGTGAAGCAAGTCCCTGAAGTAGGACATGGACCCGCACTGACAAGCGATCTACCAATAGGCCTGGGTGGAGCATTCTGCTGAACTGGGTGTGGCGCCACACAAGATGGCCTCGGTGTATAACCGGGTGGAAGAGCGGAGTTCGGAATCCAAATCCGGCGCTTCCGCGAACTAGAACCGGAGGAAGAAACCAAATCACGGTTGTGCTTACGAGACTCCCCGTAAGTGAGCTGAGCTGTCTCTGCATTAATGGCCTTGTTCACAAGAGCACAGGAATGTATCACAATGATGTAGGTGGAGATCACGACGCAACTTGGGGTTGAGACCCTTCCGGAACCTAGCCTGCTTCTTGGCGTCCGTGGACACTTCTTCTGTAGCATAGCGGCAAGGTTCTCAAACTCTCTGCTGTAAGCATCAACAGCCATCTTACTCTGGGTGAAACTACAGAACTCTTCTCTCTTGCGATCGATGAGGGCTTCAGGAATGTGATGCTCGTGAAAAGCCTCAGTGAAATCTCTCCAGGTAGGAATCTGACCAGCTGGAAGCATAGCCTCATAGTTCTGCCACCAAAGACTAGCACGACCTTCCAGGTGGTATGCAGCATAGGTGACATTGTCACTTTCAGCTATGTTCGCAGAACGGAGCTTGCGTGTGATACTACGGAGCCAGTCATCTGCATCGAGTGGCTCGATGGAATGATGAAAGGTAGGTGGGTGCAAGCGAATGAAGTCATGAATGGTTGCAGACCCTTTGAACTGATGTGCGGTGTTCTCCTCGATACGTGCCAACAAGCGGTTAGACTCACGCTTGTTTCTCTCCATCTCTAACATAAACTCTGCCAATGAAGGCTGGTCGAGAGGATCCTCATCCCTACCATCTCCGTGGTTCTGGCTACGAGCTACAGAACTTCGCTTAACTGATGACATCCCGAGAAACGAAACCAAGGACGGAATCAACATCACTACATACTGAAAAATGTAGGACACAAAAATTAGTAACTCTCGAACTCCTGGGGCAATTCCGGCAGCATAACGGCAGTAAAATGCTCAAAATGAGACATCCTGCTAAAATGGGGTAGTACAACAACTCAACATCACCACTCAAGGTTCTAAGATATTACTAAACAGGCTACACCGAAGGTACTCCAAAACTGGGGCATGACTCTAATCATCCAATCCTATGGGACTACGGAGTAGTAACACGTGATCCTGATAGACAGAAGAGAAAGCCTAGTTCCTTAACCCCGTAGGAAAGATAGGACGACTCAGATCAGAAGGACATGAGGTATAAGGAGTAAAAAGAGCCTTACGTTCCTTCCCACAATCAATTCCCTTACATAACTAAAGAATTTCTAGACTCAACTTCGACCAGGTTGGCTTGGAAATCCTCTGAGCAGCGTGCTCGATACCAAAGCTGTCGGGACCCCGATCCTAAGTCACACCGATCTAGCATGTAACACATCATATCACTTTGCGGCTTCACGCACGGTATTCCCACGGGTGTCGCCTTACCATGCCCCGGGACCGTTTGCGCCTTTTGGCTCATGTATATGATAGTGTCGCTAGCATCCATATGACAGAGAACCCGGGCCGACATGACTAGTCGTGAACCCAAAGTGGTACTAACCTATGGGGACAGGCATACATGAATCACATCGAGCATGTTCGTCATCAACGTATGAATTCGGGCTGTAGCACTGGGCTAACAGGACTCCGGTATCCCGGGCCGTAGCAGGCTACGCAGGACTCCGAATATCACCGCGTGACATTTTCCCGAAGGGACAGACATATGAACGAAGTGAAACACATGCCGGCCAGTCAAGTGTCCAAGCAGTAGTGCTGGGCTAGCAGGACTCCGTTGAACCGGGCTGTAGCGGACTACTATCGCTCAGAAGCACGAGACTACATTTCCCCATAAGAGAGGCTACCAAGGATAAACAACTAGGTTGTCGGATCCCACACATAACAATACAAGTTACACGTACGCATAACATGCAAGTATGTGCTGTACAACATGGCATCACAACATAACGCAAACTCATATAGATAAAGGCTCAGAGGAGCCACGTAGCAATAAATACAAACAGGGGTCACATGACCCATCATTCAGAGCATACAAGCAACAAGTGGAAGCATTACATGTCTGAGTACAGACAACTACAAAATAAAAAGGCTGAGAAGCCTGACTATCTACAAGACCCTCCCAAGGGTACAAGATCGTAGTTGAGGTAACAAGCTACTGTCAAGTCCAAGCGGAACTACTAGTAAGACCGAAGTCTCCGCTACAAAACATAAATAAAGCAACGTGAGTACAAAGGTACTCAGAAGACTTACATCAGATCCTATTATACATGCATTAGTATCAAGAAGCTAATGTGGAGTTTAGTTGCAGCAAGCCAGCTTTGACTCTGTGGCTATCCTATTCTACGACTACCAGAACTTCTCTGAGGTGATATGGCGCTACGCAGTCCACTATCAACCACACAATACACTACTATGGATTCATTCCCGTCTCCATACGAGAAGGCCATCCATAGCACTCACACTTATCTTGAGCATTTTAGAGTATCCACTTCAAGTTGTCTATGTACCACGTAAGCATCCAAGAACTCCATAACCGAGGACACGGCTATTCGAATAGATCATGATAACCCTGCAGGGGTGTACTTCTTCACACACGCTCTCGCCACTTACCGCCATATACACATCATGTATCTCGGCAACCTTCAAGCGGAAGCCTGGCGAGGGTGTCGGCCACGACCTGACTAACCACACAAGACTCTAGCCTGTGTTTATCGCCTATTCGGTTCCATCCGCAAGGAGATCCGGCGGGGTGTCGCCACGGCCCCAAACGATGTGAGCAGGGTTCCCAAGCCCACCATCCGGGTGCCACTTGGTACACCGTACACCTGTGTTTAGGTTGTCCTAAGCCCACCTCGCCGGGTGCCACTCGGTAGAAAAATAGCACTACCTACAAACACCGTAAACTAGTTGCTACTCCCGGACAGAGATCAAGTTGGTTAATAAGTCGAGAGAGCTTGGGCGCCTTGAGCCCAATGTGTGGTAGTATCGAGTCATTGGACGACATACATAGAACTTCAAGGCTTAAGGGCGGTTCCAGTGAGACAACCCACCATGTACTCCTACATGGCCTCTCACCGCTACCTTTACCAAATCGTGTTCACATATTTCACTCTCAAAGATCGTAACATATCGTAACACTCCAATTCATTCCCAATGAATCAGACCGACACAACTCTAAGCAATAGCAGCATAACATGGTAGGAACACAACATGGCTCAATCAACTCCTACACATGCTAGTGGGTTTCAACTATTTATCGTGGCAATGACAGTCATGCAGAGGAATGGGTTCAACTACCGCAGCACAAAGTAGCAGATGAATCGTTGTTGTCCTAATGCAATAACCGAGAGCAGGAGCGAGAGAGTAGGATTGTATCGGAATGAACAAGGGGTTTGCTTGCACGGTAAATCAACAAGGGAGGCAATCGCTTCACGTATGTGACTCTCGAGCACTCTCCGTAGCTGGACCTATCGAGAAGGAACGGTGCCAACAATCAATACACAAGCATATGCAACAATATGATGCATGAACATGGCATGTAGATGTGATGCTGTTTGGCTAATGCAGCTAGAGTTCATTTGGTTGAAGTCCATTTGAACCAAAGATTCAAATGCATTTCCAAAGTAAGCTCTTATATATGCCATTATAGTGTTTCACTTATACAGCAGGTATAAGTTGGTTTTTCATGCATGAAACTGGTACAGATGGATAGATTGCATTTTTCCGATAATTTTTCATATATAAATTATTTCAATCTGAGCTACGGTTGAATTGCTATGAATTTTAGAAGTTTTGCTAATTTTATGGAATTTCCTGATTAAATTAAATCCAGAAATAAATAATTGCGTCAGCATTGAGTAAGCATGACGTCAAGAAGTCAACTGCGATTGATCGTCAAACCCGACGTGTGGGTCCACACGCCGCTGTCATAGTTAGTTAACAGAGTTAATTAGTTGCTAAACTAATCCTAAACTAAAAAATTAGCAGGCCGGGCCCCACATGTCAAGATCACAAGGGGGCTTAGTTAGCCGGGTTGACCCGGTCAATCCCGCCATGCTAGCCGGGCGCGCCGAACGCAGCGGAGGGCTCGGGATCGTCACTCCGGCGACCATTTGGGCGGCGGAGACCACGGGCGAGGAGCCAACGCCGTCTGCTGGCTGCCCGGAGCAAGTGGAAGAGGCGAGGACGGCCGGAGTCACGAGCGGCTTCGGGCGGCGGCCGGAGTTCGCTTCGAAGCGGAACGGGCTGCGGGCACGGGAGGCCACCCGAGGGGCTCATGCGGCACCTCGTGGCACCGGGAGCACGATGGAGTGCTCGGTTTGGGCGGAGGCGGGCCGAGACGACGACGGCGACATGGTCGACAGCGAGAGGCTTCGGCCGTGGTGAGGAGGAGGGCTACGGCGTGCGGGCAGCTAAACGGAGAGAGGGGAACGGTGGCGGAGCTCACCGCGGACTCGACGGGCTTGATGGCGAGCTCGGGGACGCACTGGAGACGGTGGGGCGGCGATGGGGATCCACGGCGGCCGGAGGTGAAGAAGGCGACGGCGACGGCTCCACGGGGCGTCCGGCAAGGCACGGCTTGGCAGAGAGGTGGTGGACGACGTGGCGGAGCTTCCGGACTCGAAGAGAGGCGAGGGGAGGTGGTGGCAGCGGCAATGGCGTCGGCAGAACGGTGGCGCCGGGTGCTCAAGGGGGAGGTGAGAGAGAGGAGGGAGGCCACCAGAGAGAGGGAGAGCGGTCGGGCGGCGCGTGCGTGTCTCCTAAGCGTCTCGAGAAGGGTCGGGAAGGAGAGGAAGCAGGCAGGAGGTGGCTACGGCGATTGCTCGCCACAGCCGACACGCCTCGCCATCTTGGCAGAGGTTGAGGACGCACCGCCTCTGGTGTCTTTGGCCTTTACTACGGTAGCAGCCGCAGTAAGTCAGTGGGCTTCTCTTTCTCCTCTCTGCTTTTGTTTTCTATTTTTTCGACATTTGTTCTGATTTAGTAATAATACTAAATCAATTTATTTACTTATGCCAATTTTGTAGGGGCTAGTGGTATCATTCCGTAGCTCCTTAATAAATGGCATAATTTTTTGGACAATATTTTATATATATAACAATATATATCCAATGCAAATAATTATCGTGCATTAATTCCAAATGCCCAAAATAATTACTTATGGACTCCTAAAAATATTGGTTTGATTTTTATCTCTGTCCAATATTTTCAGAGGGCAACATGAGCATTATCTTGGACCTTTTTGGAGCAATTTTTACTTGGGTCAATTTCCAAAAATGATTCTGAGGGTTTCACAAATCCTCATTTCAATTTAAATGGAATTTAAACATGATGCACAAATGACTAGCTAGTCTAGGTCATACCAGAACTAGGGATGTGACAGTGGCGAGACCTGAGGGCGCCCCCGCGCCCCTGTTTCTTCGCGAGGATTGGGAGCAGGTTGTGGGGTCCATGCCCGCCTTCAATGGGGACGGGCTCGTGCCCGCGGAGGCTCCGGAGGACCTGGTGGACGTGTCCTCTTCCGACTCCGGCGAAGAGGTGGAGGAAAGAGAGCCAGGAGAAGGGGTTGACTCGGGGGCGGAGTCAAGGGCTCCTCCCCTGCGGCGCAGGCCCCGTGTTCTCCGCCTCCCCGAGAGTGACGACGACGAGGATGATGGTGAGCGGGGAGGCAGAAGCCTGCCCCCGATCCCGAAGAAGGACCGGACTGGGCTGGTTCCCGCGGGTCCGCCCTTGCCCGGGCGATCCGCAGACGCGCCTCCCGCTCCTGGTCCCCTTGAAGCTGATCCCTGCAGCCGGCTCTCGGGCTTCAAGTATGGCCGGAGGCTGCTCGAGTCCACCAGCGACGACTTGTAAGTGCCTGCTTCCTGTCTTGATTATTGTTCAGTCGACGAGATCTGATGTCCATGCTCTTCGGCCAGGCTGGCGCCCGCGGCGAAGAAGCTGAAGGGGGCTCCTGAGGCCCCATCCGTGGCGGTGCCTTTGCCCGAAAAGGAAGATGATCCCGACGCCCAGGCCTCTCCTGCCCGGGCGTCCTCGCGAGGTCTTGGCCGAGCCAGCTGGGCGAAGCTTCACTTTGGTCCAGCGACCTCCGAGGTGGCCTTGCTGGCGCCGCCCACCGTTGTCGTGGGCGCCACCGGGCTCGCCAAGGCGCTGCAACCACGCCGCCGCCAACTCCTCCCTTCGCCAATCGCCGTCTCTCCGACTCCTCCCGCGGTCCCGGATCGCTGCTGCCGAATCGGACCGCCGTGGCAGATCTTCTAGGCGCCGACCGCTTGGTGGCGGGCGCTTGAGCTGGCTCTGGTGGATTCGCGCCGACGCTCGATTCGGGCGGCCTGGTCCGACTTCGGCCAGCTTGTGACGAGGAGAAGCAGGCTGTTCGCAAGGCGAAGGTAGCCCGCGATGCTGCCCTGGGGGAGGCAGCCAACATCCGAGGTCGCTGTGAGACGCTGGAGGGCGAGCTGAAGGGCCTGCAGAACCGGCTCGCCGAGGAGGCCCGCCTCCGCCAGGAGCAGGAGGAAGGCATGAAGGCTCGCGAGGCGGCCATAAAGGACCGGGAGGCCAAGCTGAAGAAGCTTCATGACCGCCTTGACGCGCCGGGGCAGAAACTGGAGGCGAGGAAGGTCGAGCTGGACGCCAAGGCGCGGGTTCTTGCCGAAGATCGCGTGGCCTTCATGGATATGGAAGTGAAGGCTCGCGCCTTGCTGAGGGAGCTTTATGATAGCGGCCTGGAGAGTCCACTGGCCGGCGCAGAGGACGGCCCCGCCAAGCTGCTTCCCTGGTTCGTGCTCTTGAAGATGTCTCCCTTGGTCTTGGCCCCACGGCTGAGGCCGAGGCGCGTGTCTTGTCTTCTCGCACCGACGCCGGATCCTCACCCACATCTATCTTCGCGATCCCAGCGTCGACATGGACAACCTGCTGGAACCGGTAAGCGGCGAGCATGCAGCTGCCGCTGCCGAGGCTGTGAAGGGTCACGCGGAGGCTCTGTTGGGGAAGTTCCGGGCCTTCAGCACCAAGCCAAAGCGAGGCGCTGCCGGCCCTGCTGCTTCGCGAGGCGAGCCCACTCCGCGCTGCTCCACCGCCGACAAGTGACTCCGTTGCGGCTCCTGCCTTGCTTTTAATTCCTGCACGTGTATCATGCCTCGGGGAGGCGTTTAAACTTGCGTTTGGTATTGCGATGACAGTGTGGACTGTAATATTTGCTTTTGAATTCCTTGAAATTTGTGCTTCCTACTTGCTTATGTTCTACACCGGCAGAGCTCAGCCCCGCGCATACCTCAGCCGCCGTTAGCCCCGACCGGAAACCAGGACGGGACCAAGGAGTGAGGGGCTACGTGACAAGTTAGGCTCCTGAGTTGCGATGCTCGAGAGTCCCCTTGGCGCCTGAACAGCCAGTAGGGAGGTGAGACGCGGGCGGAGCCACCGTTCTACGTCTGCAGAGCCCGGCCCGCGCATACCTCAACCGCCGTTAGCCTTTCGGAACTAAGGGGTGAGGGGCTACGTGACCAGTTAGGCTCCTGAGTCGCGATGCTCGTGAGTCCCCCTTGACGCCAAACGGCATGCGCCTTGGCTCCACTCGGGGAGTGACGTCGACGAACCAGGCCCGAGGGGCCTGGCTGGGTGGCGTGGCGTCTGGGCGTGACCCAGCGCAGCCCCTGCCCAGCCCTCGCTGGCGCCCCGAGGAGAGGCGTTGCGGCGAGGCCGACTCGAGCTCTGGGCTCCTCGAGGTTGATGCGACCGAGGCCACCCTCGCTTGTTTATCACCAACATGAGCATAGCGCTTCCGCATGCGTCACGGGCATAGACGCTCCTCGGCAGTTGTCGCCAGCCATGAGCATGGTGCTTCCTTTGGAACGTGGGAGGGGCTACCCTCGGGAGGAGCCCAGGCGATGTCTGACCCCACCAGCGTGGGTCGGCACGGTAGGGCTGGACGAGGTGTATCTGGGCACCCGTGAGCCAGCGCGGGACTTACGAGGCCCTACCTCAAGGCGGGTTGCGCCTGGCTCTGGGCCTTATCTTCGAGCGTGTTCCTGCAAAATTGGCCAGATGCCGGTGCTCTCGCCTTGGTCCCGGCTCTCGGGCTGGTCTCTATCGTCAGTGGCAAGCCGTGTCGCGATGCCATGGACAAGACCAGAGGGTGAGGGCTGGAGAGCCGGTAGGAGCCCCGAGTCGCGATTCTTAGGCACCCCTTTAACGCTGCAAGCTAGGTTAGATGACGCAACTCTCGTCCTCGGGTCCGGCTCTCGGGCTGGTCTCTACCGTCACCGGCAAGCCGTGTCGTGATGCCATGGACAAGACCGGAGGGTGAGGGCGGAGAGCGGTAGGAGCCCCGAGTCGCGATGCTCGTGCACCCCCTTTAACGCTAAGTCGGGACAGACGCAAAGAACTCTCGTCTTCGGGTCCCGGGTCTCGGGCTTGTCTCTACGGTCGCTGGCTAGCCTGGTCGGGATGCAATGGAGAAGACCAGAGGGTGAGGGCCGGAGAGCCGGTAGGAGCTCCCCAGTCGCGATGCTTAGGCACCCCCTTTAACGCAGCAGTCGGGTCGACGCAAGCAACTCTCGCCCTCGGGTCCCGGCTCTCGGGCTGGTCTCTACCGTCAGCCGCAAGCCAGGTCGCGATGCCATGGACAAGACCATAGGGTGAGGGCCGGAGCGCCGGTAGGAGCCCTGAGTCGCGATGCTCAGGCACCCCCCCCTTTAACGCGCAAGCTGGATTGGATGACAAAACTCTACGTCCTCGGGTCCCGGCTCGGGCTGGTCTCTACCGTCAGCCGGGCAAGCTGTGTCGCGATGCCATGGACAGACCAGAGGGTGAGGGCCGGAGAGCCGGTAGGAGCCCTGAGTCGCGATGCTCAGGCACCCCCCCCTTTAACGTGCAATATTTCGCCACCCAGGAGAAGGCACCAAATAACAAGCATGGTGGAACGAGAGCATAATCCTAAGGAAAACGCATGAAGGATACATGCCGCTGGGACTGGCCCGAGCGGCTTGGGGATGATGCAGCCCAAGGGGCGCCCCAACAGATAAGCTAAAGACATGAAATAAAAGGGATACATGCCACGTGGATCGGACCCACGCTGCACAGGAATAATGCGGCCTCAAGGCGCTCCCACCGAAATAAAACTTAAAGATGTCACCGGTGATGTTGGGGATGAAGGGTTGTTGATGTAGCAGACTCGGTGGGCTGCGGAGCCGATCCTCACGAGCCCCCAGGTCCGGGGCCTCGAGGCTCCGGAGGCGCGGGCGGCTCCTCATGGGCCATCTCCATCTCCGCCAGGGCTGCGGCGTGCCTGACCTCTTGAGCCTCCAGGATGGTCCTCATGAGACGCTGGTGCGCAGCAGCCGCGTTTGGCAGGCCATAAGGCATGCGTACGTAGCTGTGGGGCGGACCCTCGCAACGTCCCACTCGCGAGGGCCAGAGGCGCTCTTGAGATGCGGCTCGGTTGAGCCCTGGTATGTCGATGCAGACGCGCAGCCCACCATCCTCGCCTGGATGGGGGGCCACAACGGGTAGGCGGCGGCTTCCCCTCATGACCCTTGACTCAGAATTCCTAAATGGCCTTGCCGATGAACTCTTGAGGGTTCTGTCCTCCTGGTCTTGCTCCTCGCTATGGAAACGTGCTTCAAACACGCCTCCACGTGGTGCCCAAGCGCCTCCTCGAGACCTTGGCGAGGTCGGCGGCCCTCCAGGGAGAGCCCCGAGCCCTGCCGAGGAGGGCGCCCGGGCGCTTTCCTATGCGATGCAAGGAGGCTCCCCTCGCCCGGTGCGGGCCACGAGGGGCCTGTCTCTTGAAGAGCCGGGCGGTCGATGTCTTCTTCTTCTTGGGTGCTGCCTCGGGAGGCATCCTGCCGCTGTGGTCTGGTCTTCCAAGTGATGCGGCTGAAAAGCTCGCTCCAGGAGCACATCGCATCTCTCTCTTCACGTGGCACCGTGATGACTCCGCCGCTTCTGGCATCTTGAGGATGTTGTAGCCATGGTGGGTTACGGCCATGAATTTGGCCAACGCTGGGTACCCGAGGATGGCGTTATACGGCAGGCGAATGTGGGTGACGTCGAAGTCGATGAGCTCGGTGTGGTAGTTGTCGCGGGCCCCGAAGGTGACGGGAAGGCGGACCTGCCTGATCGGGACCGTGGAGCCGTCGGTGACTCCGGAGAAAGGCTTGGTTGGTTGAAGCTGGCTGTAAGGCACTTGAAGATTGTTGAACGTCTCCACGGACAGGACGTTGAGCCCTGCTCCGCCGTCGATGAGGGTCTTGGTGACTAGCACATTGCTGATGATTGGGGAGCAAAGCATTGGAAGAACTCCGGCTGTGGCTGCGCACTTGAGCTGATCCACTGAGCTGAACGTGATGGCACACGCCGACCACCTGAGAGGGCGCGTGGACTCGAGCTTGGGGAGGACTGCATTCACTTCACGGGCGAACTGCTTGAAGATGCGGTGAGAGGCTGGGGCTTGAGCTACGCCCAGGATGCAGGCGATTGCACGCGCTTCCTGGAAGCCCCCAGCCCCCTCATCCTGATGGCGGTCTTCGACTCTCCTTGGTGGCGGCGGCAGCGGAGGGAGGTCTGCGTTCCCTTGCGGACGATCCTCACGAGGCTGATCCCTCCAGCCCCCCTCGCGAGGTGGGTCTTGCCAGCGGTCCTCGCGAGGTTGGTCGCGCCACCCTTGGCGCGGGCCGCGGTCTTCCCAACATCCTGCATTCCTTCCTCCTCCTCGGCCGTAGCCCGGTCACTGCGCCGGGCGTCTGCCCGACCCTTCCTTCAGCACGGCCCGGAGTTCTTGACATTCATCGGTGTTGTGGGTGTGGAGGTCGTGGTACACGCCAGTACTGCTGCCCTTGGAGGACTCGGGCTGATCTCGCCTCGCTTGGTGTCCGGATTCGGCCATGAAGCACGGCAGCCCCTTGCGCTTCACGCCCTTGGCCTTGGACTTCTTCTCTTCGATCCGCGGCAGCAGCTCGAGGAGGGAGAGGCGCCCTCCTCAGCCCCGCGCACTTGGTCGCCAAGTTGAACAGCTCGTGGAGGTGCACAGGTCTTCACGCATCACCAGCTCCTCCTTCATTTTGACGTCACAGACGCCGGCCGGAGAAGGCGTAGATGATGGCCTCCTCTGTTACCACCGGGATCTTGAGGTGCGCAGCGTTCTTTGAAGCGCTGGATGTACATTTGCGTGGTTTGCTGCTGATCCGGCGCATGTCGCCACGGCGGGTGGCGGTCGCGAGTACCTCGGAAGTTGGCGATGAAGCGGGTGCGCATCTCGGCCCAGAAGAGATCGTGCCGGGGCAGATTCAGGAGCAGTGTGGGCTCCGTCCTTGAGCGCCATGGGAAACCAGTTCGCCATGACCTTTTCATCCCGTTGGCAGCCTCGATGCCCAGCTCGTGAGCTGGAGGAACTCCGTAGGGTCAGCCGTGCCGTCAGTGGCGTGGAGGCAGGTCTGGCTTGAACTTGGCGGTCCACGCGACGCCAAGCAGCTCGGTGGTGAAGGCGCTGCAGCCCGCCGTGGGTCGCAGGGGCCTCGACGGCAGAGAGCTTGGTCTTGCAGGCCTCCTGCGCCCATGGGCCGGGGCAGCGCAGGGTCTTGACATGCTGGAAGGAGAAGCGCTCGGGCAGCTTCTTGCGGGCGAGGAACTTCTTGGCAGCTCTGCTCTTGCCGCGCCGGCGCCTGGCGGAACGGGTTCCGCCCAGGGACCGCGCGCCTTGGGACCAGGGCACCGTCTTGGGGAGGAGGCGGCTGAGGCGCCCCGGGAGCTTCATCGCCCGCGCGAGGCAGGGTGCGGTGCAGCAAGACAGATGGCGCGGGGTCGCCTCCTGCAGCGCGGACGAGCTCGGCGACGCGGTCGAGCCATTCTTCGTAGACGTCGTCGACGGGGCGGTAGCGCAGGAGCTCGTTGGCCGCGATGAGTGCAGCTTGGGCCTCCATGGCCGCGCGGGGCGCGCGTGACGAAGAACCAGCGGGGGTGAGCGAAGGCGTGGCGGTGCGGCCGTCCCGCCTCATGGACGGGTGCTGGGACGACGCTTGCTGCTCATTCCCCGCCGGGCCGGTGGCGGCGTTGACAGCAGGTGACGGAGAATGACGAGGACGCCCGCCGACGGGGGCCATCTGGGCAACATGGGAGGCGAGGGCGGTTCGGCGCTCGGCGCGAGCCCGACGAGCGTCAGACATGGTTGCGGTGGTCGGGGAAGAACGAGGCGACGAAAGGCAGATTCCGGTGCACCCCTACCTGGCGCGCCAAATGTCGGATTACGGGTTTCGACAGACCCTTAAGGTTCAACTACGGTGCGCGCGAGATCCAACCCTCCACCGCCTCGCACTTTCGCCAATCGCAGGGACCTAAACTACTAGCAAGAACAACACAAGAGACACGAGATTTATCTTGGTTCGTGCCACCATCGTGGTGTAATACCCTACTCCGATGTGTGGTGTGTGGATTGCCTCTGGGCTGATGAAGAATAAGATGCAGGGAAGAACAGCCTCGCGAGGGTCTGTTCTTGGCGGGAGCGATGAACTGCTAAGTGGTGTCCCGTCGCTCAAGCTTGAGGATCGGGTCTCTATCTCTCTCTCTGGGTTCCGAGTGCTGGATCCTTCGTCCTCCCTCTGTGTACAACTATGGTGGCTAGCTCTACTTATATAGGCGAAGGCCCTGGGCCACTTCCCAAATATTGAGCGGGAAGGGCGCCAACAATTGGCCATTTCGAAGGGGAACAACGGGTACACTTATCCTGACTAAAGTTGGTCCTCGCCGCCAAAGGCTCGTGATGACGCCGCTTGGGCTCCATGATGATCGCATTCCAGCCGTTGGGGCTGGTCTTGGTCTTGTTGCACCAAACGGATGCCTTTGCTTGATGCTCTCGCTGCGCTTGCTCCTTTGCACCAAAGAGGAAAGGAGGACGCCTTGCTGGTCGGGCGCCCGATCGGGCGCCTCGGTCGTCATGGCTTATGCGTCATGGGCACCTCGCGAGGTACCGCCTTGAGCTCTCCGCCTCCTCGTGACTCCAGCTGACAAGGCAGTGAGGAAGCTCCTGGTCGTCCGCCCCGCGAGGCTTGGCCCCTCACGAGGGTCTTGAGCTTGTGTTGACGAAGATGGGCTGTCCTGGGCCTCCTTTGAGCCACATCGCAGGCCGCAGGCAGGCAAGTCTGGGGACCCCCGTTCCCAGAACACCGACATTTCTGCTAATTAATAACATTACATGCAATGAACTAACCACTGCATGTCGTGTTTGGTAGTTTCAAGTCATTTAAAGTATGCATGGCACATATCTATACCACTGTATAGTGTGAGAATAAGTTTGAATATGGATCGTTGGATGAACTCAATCTGACGGTCAAGAGGTGGCAAATCTGAGCATTGCTGACCATTTGATTTCCTATCAATTACATAAGATTCTGCCATGTGTACCATCTAGAAGTTTCCAATAATTCAAAACTTAGTACACCCTTGTACTTATTACATATACTATCTTTACACACTTCTCATTTCTTCTAGAATCTTCCATGCATGCTCTTGCTCCATTAGAGTTGTTGATTGAATAAAAGTGTATCCATTTGCTTATGATTTAGTTTAGAATCTGCCATGCAAGCTCTTGCTCCATTAGAGTTTCTCCCTTGAATAAAAGTGTATCCATTTATGAGATTACTTGTGAATTTTTAGTCAAGGTGAAAGACTTCTAATCAACCATTTCTTACAGTCCATATATCTTTTCAGAGAATTTCAACCGAATGCTGCAACACTATCTTGGCATATCATGAAATTTAACCCTTAAGGTCCCTACATATAATGTGTTATATACACATTTTTTGCGAGGGTTATGTACACATCTTGGAGCACCATGCAGCTAAGGTTTCCTTTTTCAATGGGTTTAGCTATCATTAGTAACAAATTTGTATCTTGAACTTCATGCACGTAATATGTAAGTGTCAGTTGTCTGTCAACATTGTGTTTGTAACGATATTTCACAACTCACGTGCAAAGCACGTACAACTCACTAGTCTCTTATTGGTTGATATGTCACGAAACAAGAAATGAGATGAGCGTTAATGTACCACGTCTAAGTGTTTTGGGATTATTTGGTTTTCGTAAGATGACTTACACACCTAGACGGAGGAAGTACTAGTAAACTTTGCGCTTGGCTAGTCAGGAAGTCGAGCAATAATAGCACTAGTAGTATAGTGTAGTATGCTTCTGGCAATCTGACACCGAATTAACTGTTGCACGTCCACCACCTGAGCGAGGGAGAGCTTGCATTAGTCAAAAGTTTCTCCTTGTCCTGCGAGCCACACAAGCAAGCTTCTCCCGCCCCTGCAACCTTCTCCTTGTTCGGCAAGTTGACGGGACACAAGAAAGTAATTCTAGTCCATGCTGCCTCCTCTCCGGTTAACATGGCTTAATTTCAAACGAGATAAATACACCGTCATCATATATTTGTAAAAATACGGTCAAGGACTTCATAATACGCTCATTGCGCTCAATATATATATTTTCCGGTGTTCATACGGTCACTAGCTCACCTTGATCGAGTATGGGTGTGCATGCACGTGTAGGTTGAGCACTTGAGCGTGACCCGTGTGTGTTTAAATCGTGTGCTCGGACATGCATGCATTAGGGCGTCAGCCGCGTTTTTGCGTCCATGTGTACGCAGGATCGTTGCATACACGTAGGGGGAGTACGTGTAGGGGTCACTAAGGAGCAGTCAAATCACACAGTAAGTTAGTCGGAAGAAGCAACCACCATTTCACTCTTGAATGACACGTACGCAATATAAAATGGAGCAGCTCCGTGCACCCGGAAGTGGCGCGGGCGACGCTCTCTCGGGCGGCGCGGGCGACGCTCTCTCGACCGGCGCGCTGCTTCAATGCCAGCGCCAGTGAGAGGTCGCGTCCGCTCTGGCCGGGCATGAATGTGGCACTAACCGTTTCGGGCGGGAAGCACGCGCGGGTGATGAAGAGGGTTCGTGTTGGTCAGGACCGGCCGTGGCAGCGATCCGGACGTGCGCAAACAATAGATGATGTACGTTAATATTGCTACGTATATAATTGACAACGTAAATAATGTGCCAGTTGGACAAGTATGATTGGAGATGGAGATGGAAATGGAATTTTACGTAAACACGGATATGCATGTCTATGTCTATGTGTGTGTCTTGCGACGACTCTCGCGACCTGGAAGTGGGGGCGTGTTTTTGATCGAGTTTTCTTTCTTGGTACGTTAGAAAATCAGTTTGTCTAATTCACATCTAGATGTTATTTAAGGATACCACATCTAAGCTCGCACAAGTATATAATGTAGCAACAAGAAACAAAAAAAACAAGGAAAAGACCACAAACAGAGTGGATATCAACTTATATGTGACATAACTATGTCACGTCTAGATGTGTCCTAGACAGACCCTTAAAAAATTGTCCGCCAGTTTTCGTTTCTTTTTTCCGGGAACGCGCGTATTCTATTTAAAACCACTGCTATGGAGAGATTTTTACTCCATTATAGCCTCTTGTTTGATAGAGTTTCTCGCCAGACGCTTCTCTCACCCTCTCCATATCAAAACAAGATGACAGTGTCCACTCTATCTCTCTCCTCACCGGTGGTCACAGATCCGGCCGAATCCCGTCCGCTGCGGGAGGTGAGGAGGTGCAGCGTTGACGTTGTCGCTGTCGGTGACGGAGGAAGCCGATGCGCACCGTCCTCTCGGAGCTGGCGCTGGCGCGGACGAAGATCCTCCGCGCCTGTCGGTGTCAAAACCAGGGGATCTCGGGTAGGGGGTCCCGAACTGTGCGTCTAAGGCAGATGGTAACAGGAGACAGGGGACACGATGTTTACCCAGGTTCGGGCCTTCTCTATGGAGGTAATACCCTACTTCCTTCTTGATTGATCTTGATGATATGAGTATTACAAGAGTTGATCTACCACGAGATCGTAGAGGCTAAACCCTAGAAGCTAGCCTATGGTATGAATGTTGTATATTGTATATCTGTCGACTAGCCTGGCCCTGGTTTATATAATGCACCAGAGGCCTAGGATAACAAGAGTCCTAGTCGAATACGCCTGTGGGGAGGAGTCCTTGTCTTGATCGCCAAGTCTTGTGGAATCTTCCTTGTATGCGGCAACTGTCCGGACTGGCCCATGAGTATACGACCATGGGGATCCTCGGCCCAATCCAACTGATCGGGAGACGACGTGGTGAGTACCCCCTAGTCCAGGACACCGTCAGTAGCCCCCTGAACCGGTCTTCAAGTTGGGGACGCTTCTCAATTCATCTGAATTGTTCTTCATCTTCGGTTGCCGGTCTTGAAAACTGGTTCAACAAATCTTCTCATCTTCGATCTTGAGGATCGCCGAAATGCATTCGACGAGTTTACACGTCGGGTATCCGAGGATCCCCTTTAAGTTTCCGGCCTTTATCAATGCCTTGTTAGTTTTATGCCACACCTCGGGTTTGAAGTTGTTCCCGGGCGGCAGCGTCCTCTTGCGTCTGAGCTCCAACGCCGGACTGCATTCGAGGTATCTTTTGCAGCCGAGCACCAACGCCGGACCGCTTCCCAGCTCTAACGCCGGAATGTATCCGAGCTCCAAAGCCGGACTATGTATCCGAGCTCCAACGCCGGACTGTATCCAAGCTCCAACGCCGGACTATGTATCCGAGCTCCAACGTCGGACCGCATCCGAGGTGTCGTAAATCACCTTGGTTCAAAGAAGTTTGAAGGAGTTTAGCCGAGCTTAATGCCGGAAATGCCCTCTAAGGAGCCAGCCACTTGCATCCGAACTATATGCCGAATTGCTTCCGAGGTGGTGCACCACCCTGAATGTGGGCTGATTTTTGGTCAATATTTTTTATTGATGCAATTTATTCTCTGACGAGATATAGATCAAGTAGCCCTCAAGGTGTGTATCGGTCTAAAACCCGAGATGCACCTGAAGGATGACATAAGACCACTGATCCCAGTAACCGCTGAGACTCAGGTTGATTTGCAAAATCGGCGTGAGGATCAAGTCCTAGCTCGACAGTATACTTCGGGACGCAAAAGGCAGCGTGCTCAGACCTCGAGACTTAGGTTGGGTGCGGCCGACCAACCTGAGGATCAAAATCTCCTCGGAAACTGTATTGCACTTAAGATTTTCTGCATAGAACAAGCAATGCAAGAGTTCTCGAGACACCGGTCGGGTGGCAACACCGCATCAGGGGATCAATGTGCCCCTTTAATATTTGTAAATAATAAGCCCGAAGCCCAGTAGCCCCCGAGCCTTAATGCGGGCACGGGTGGCCGAATTAAGGATCGATATCCATAGTAAAATAACAAATTATGTGTAATGACTCAATGTATCCAAGTACTTTATGTCATTAATGCTCGGATCCGCATTGTACAAAACTTTGTTGACCGACCATCGGCTTCAACCTCCTCGCCAAAGATGTCGAGGAGTGTTTGTCCTACTTTATAAAGCCTTTATGAGGGCAAAGATTTACGACAAACAAGGCAATCTGGCCATACGGCTTTATAAACAAAGGTACGCAGAGAGATATGTTATATTACTGTTTAACAGAAGGAATGTCTTCCAAAGAAAATAGTCCCGCTATCGGTTCCTTTCTTTGGGTTGTCATGCTAAGCATGATCATGAAACCTCAGCTCCAATGTAAGAGCAAAAGATCGAGGATTTAGTTTGGGAGGCCAGTTAATAGCCCCCGGTAGTGTTCGGCGACAGTTGAGGTCAAGCCGTAAACACTTCGGCCATTGTTATGAGTGGCCCGTCATTAAACACCGTCATCGGATTGCTGACCAGTTTACGCTTATTGTGACAGTCAGTTTTTGGCTTTCTCCACTGAGGTGCTTAACCATGTGAGCTAGAAGCACAATCGCAGTGGTTCTCCCTTTGCACACCTAGCCGAACAAAGCCGAACGTAGGAGGCAAGAGCGGGAGCCGGGCAACCCAACTATTGACTGAAGACACAATTCGAAACCTATGCATATATAGCAATATCTGAGAATGTTTTTGCCGAATCTCTAAAGGTGTCCGGCGTTGCACTGCGAGACTTGTGCTGAAAACACACAAATAGTTTAAAAGTGCCAAAAGCTTGGAAAACCAAAAAACGTCAGTAAAAACATGACGTCCGAACAAGATCAAGTGTTCGGTGCCAATGCGAAAATTGGACGTTTAGAGAGAGAAAAAATTGCTTCTGCCGTGCTTTAACATGACACATCCTATCTCAAGACTTCAAGAGGGTCATACGGCTTCAGTCTCCCATCCCGAAGGCGGAGTACTTCCCATTAGGCCAGTTTAGAAAACTAAACCCTAGCGGTGTTGAGAGAGAAATTAGGCTCCCGGCTAGTGACCGCACACCGTGTCGAGAAAAAAAGGAGTGATAAATAATAAAAACTTTGCAACGACTAAGAAGAAAAACACTTAGTATGAAACGGCTCAAATAAACATAAGAGCCCCCAAGTGACTTGGGTAAAAGTTGACTATATAATGTAAGGTGACATGTAGAATGCCTTCTAGCCGTATTGTAGATCGATTGTCGTAGCGGATCTTTTCGCTTCAACCTCTGGACCCAATAGTTCTGGAGTGTGTCCGAATACCCTCGCGTTATAAAAACCGGGGCATGCGTGGAGACCAGCGTGGGGTCATTAGTGCTTTATCGCATAAGTGCCCAACTAGTTATGTTATATTACATGGTTAGTAAGAAACATCTTCCAGGGAGAATAGTTCCGTTAGGGGTTCCTTTCCCTGGGAGGCATGCCCTAAAGTGCATGTCCGGACTGCGAAAAGAGCAGAAAAACATCTGGGGGCAGGTAAATAAATAGGTAGGAAATCATCTTTTAGTTCACCGACCGAGTATTCCCTTAAGAACGCTAGCTTTCGGCTTCACCCAGTCTGAGTTACACATCCGGCTGACCCGGCAGTAACAATCGCAGAGGTGCTCCCTTTACCACCTAGCCGAACAAACGGGAACGTGGGGTAAGCACAGAGCCAGCAACCCAGCTTGGCCAAAACTTAAGTTATATCGATGCATATAATGGTGAATAAAAGGTACATGCGGAAGTGTGACACATGTGTTGGGCATAAAGCCAGATAATAAGCTTCGTTAAAGAAGCCCCTGTATAATGAGCGCGGGTAGTCGTCAAGTAATGTGAACAAAGTTTGGACAAGGAAAATTTTTAAAAGCAACTATATTATAACAAAAAGTATAATGCTATTTCGAACCTAACACAAGTTAGAAATTTAAAACTTTGAGCATGAAGGCAACATAGCTGGTTAATGTGTTCGGTATTGACGATGCGGTCCGAGCTTGATGCGGGACAAGGTTCCATCCCCCAAGCCGGTCCCAAGGTGGCGGAGCAAAGAGCTCGGCACTCCGAATTGGTGACATAGCACGGTCAATGCAGGACGGCAGAGTGATGGCGAAGTCCCTGGCATGGGCTAATGAAGTGTTGACGAAGCCCCCCGTCCAGCCGAGGTGACGTCAAAGGATATAGTCCTACCGGATCATTTTCCGTGCACAAAAAATAGTGCAAACCAGAGATAATAGTAAAAAATCGTTGCATAATAAATAATTTATGCAAAGTGAGTAATAAAAGAAATATGGCCTGGCGCCAAGTCAATGTCGATGCAGTATGGCGTGATGCGGTAAAGGCATGGCAAGGCCTGAATTCACAGTCGGTTCGAGTTCGGATGCGGCGTTAAGCGGACTATGTACGGAGACTAACCGAACCACCATTCAATCGTCGTTAATGCGGCCACCATTTGATAGACCTGCGTACATATGATGGACAAACCAGAGTAATAATTCGTTGGGAAAAATGAATCCAAGCAAGCCAAAAATACTCGGATTAATAGCACCTGGTTTATTTGTTGTAGCAATCTGAAGAAAGGTGATTCCCAGAATTGGGACTCGATCCGCGCACCCATTGCCTGATGGGCGATAAAACGACGGCATGGTAATGCTGGCAAAGGTTGGCTCGCCGAGGCAAAGCAATCGGCCCAGCTAACGTGACGGAGCTGGTCGGCTAGTGACGCCGAAGTGTCCGGAGTAGGTTGATGAAGAGATGATGAAGCCCCCGGTCCAGCTAATGTGATGAAGCCTTAGTGTCAGCCGATGAGTCGAAGTAGGTCGGCGTGACGGACACCAGCTTGAAAAAGCAACAGTGCGGCCCTGCCGATGCAGGTCTGGCAGCGTCGATGCCGGCAGCGAAGTGACCGTGCAGCGATGCAGGTGTGCCTGCTCCGTGTAATCCGTGGGGCGGTGATGTTGGTAATGATTTATCCTTCGCAATGCCGGACTCTTGTTCGGCTTGCCGAGATGATGATCCAAAGAAGTTGAGCGCGGCTCAACAAAGTGACGACGTGTCTAGCGCAGGTCGGCAGCCGTGGAGCAATATTGCCGGACTGGTTTGACACCAACATGATGTTGAAGGTCATGCTCAAAAGATTGTAAGGTTAGTGGGATGTGTTCGAAACAAAACACAATACCCCATATAAAACTTCCTTCAAAAAGGATGTCCGAAATCCCGTTCATAAAAAAGACGAACTCGGGTCGGATTCGTTTTCGCGCAGAAAACAGATCCGAAAAGTGATGTACTAATCGGAAGGTTCCCGGAGTTTGAACGGTCGGATCGAGCTGAAATTTGGAGGGGTGGTAGATATAGGAATTCCGCAGCCGATCAACGGTTGGGTCTTCCAAAGGACGTCCGAGCTAGAAGCTGGACACCACGCCCTAAACTCGTCCAGATTCTCGTCCAAATTTGACAGGGCTCCGGTATATCGTGGATTGCCAGAGATTCCTCCATCGGAACTCGACGAAATTTTCCAGAGTTGTTGTATACTCAATTCCGCACTATTGCGCCGAAGCAATCGTCGAACCGACGCTCGAGGAGGCGGTGACGGCGGATACAAGTTCGCTGTCCAGGAAAACAACGCGGTCGCCTGAGGGAAATGTTAACGTTGAGCCCCCGGGCTCACTGGATGATTCCTCCATGATCTTGATAGAGATCGTAGCTGATGTTGACGAAGGCCCTCATTCGAACATGATGATCGGAGATAGGGCGCAGTCCTTGGTCGAACCAAGGTGACCAGTCGAGCTGGTGACGAATATGCCGAAGTCGCAGTTGACCTACGGGCGAGCCATCAACCTTTTGCCGAACACACAGAGGAACTCTCAATGAAATCACCAATGTCGGTGTCAAAACCGGCGGATCTCGGGTAGGGGGTCCCGAACTGTGCGTCTAAGGCAGATGGTAACAGGAGACAGGGGACACGATGTTTATCCAGGTTCGGGCCCTCTCTATGGAGGTAATACCCTACTTCCTGCTTGATTGATCTTGATGATATGAGTATTACAAGAGTTGATCTACCACGAGATAGTAGAGGCTAAACCCTAGAAGCTAGCCTTTGTTATGATTGTTGTATATTGTATATCTGTCGACTAGCCTGGCCCTGGTTCATATAATGCACCAGAGGCCTAGGATAACAAGAGTCCTAGTCGAATACGCCGGTGGGGAGGAGTCCTTGTCTTGATCGCCAAGTCTTGTGGAATCTTCCTTGTATGCAGCAACTGTCCGGACTGACCCATGAGTATACGACCATGGGGATCCTCGGCCCAATCCAACTAATCGGGAGACGACGTGGTGAGTACCCCCTAGTCCAGGACACTGTCAGCGCCCTTGTTCGCTGCCGTCGTGTGGGCAGATCCCGCCCGCCCGCCCGCCTAAACGACATCTCGCCCACCTGAGGTATAACTTCTTGTACTGCTCCATCTCCCCAGGTCGCTGCGTGCGGGTTTTCTTCTATGCGACTACTCCCCAGCTCCCCATGCATAGTAGCTAGGGTTCGTCGGCTATTCCAAAATCACCTACTAGTACTACTATTATAGAGCAAATGCCACTCAAAAATTTGTCCTGATTTATGCCTCGATGGAGGTATACATGTTGTTTCGACAAAAAGTACATGGTGGTTGTGCGGTCATTGTCCATATGGTGGTATTACTATCACTGGTTAAATGAAGAAATGCTTTTTTTCTCGGGTATCCTGGTTTAGTTCCCATCAAGATAATTATGATGCTTCGCTTGTTGGTGTACTTTTCATTAATTCTTATTGACAATTGAGATGTCGTTGCTAACCCTTTTTTATATTTTTGGAAACAACGATGCGTGTCTCGATACCCGGGCATGTCTTCCTCAATTTTAGTGGAACTGCACAAAATTGGATGGCCATTGTTGTTCCGCCTCACTGTCCTCTGCCACGTGGTTCTTCCTTCCTTGAGCTAGATTACTGAGAAGAAACAGACCACAGTGAGGATTTGTCGAACTTCTTAGGTGCCTCACCCTAACTTGATGCCAAATGGATGATGCATCACCACGATGACCTATCGATGCTCATGGTTGCGCCTCATGGTTGCGTCGGCTGGTGAAGCTGATCGATTTTCGACAAAAAACAAGCTGTCTTCCATCAGTTGTTAGTCAAACTTTGTAATACTCTCAAACCTTTCCGATAATTGAAATTAAATTTCTTTATTTGTACACACTCTCACACGTTTCCAATAATTTGGCGCATGTGTGGTTGTTCACTTAAGGGAGGGTAGTGTACCACACGTGAAGGACAAGAAGTGCGACCAGGACGCGTGGGCGTGGATCGTTAGTTCATCGGAAATAGTACTAGTTTTCTTCGCTGTACATTAAATAAAGAGTTTCGTTTCGTACTTACACAATTTAAAACGATTGTCATGGAGAGAATAAAAAAACCACTCCACTATATTTTAGTCGTATACACGAGAGTACTATATGGACGCAGCTTCATTGACTTAGTGCACCTGCCTTTGGATTTACGATAGGTGGGCCCAAAATGTGGCTGGCTCACCTGTCATACAGCCAAAAGCAGGTGCGATGAAGGCACCGAGCTCGACCTGTACTACAGTAGTATATATATAAGCGGGAGACTCAGCGCTTGTTCGCTAGGGTTTGCACTCTCCACACGCTGGCCGCACTACATATATGTTACACGCTGGAGGCTCAGTGTTCATTTGCTAGGGTTTGCTATATTCACAGTCTCTCACCCTCTCTTCACCAGATCTAAACAAGACTACGTTGGCCTCTTGTCTCTCTCTCCCCCCTCACAACTGGTGAAGGAGGCGTCCGTATCCCGTCGCACCGGGAAGGGGAGGAGGTGCAGTGTTCACTCTATCGCCTTCGGCGAGGGAGGCAATCCACTGCCGGCTGCGCTGTTCTCTTTCACCTAGCGCCTGTGCGGGAGGGCCACCGACCCCTTCTTCCTCGCTGCCATTCGTAGTGTGGGCAGATCCGGCCTCCCGCCACACGCCTTGCCACATCCCGACGACCCTAAGGTATAAGTTTCTTTGAAACCGTCGTTCCTCTAGCTGCATGTGGATCTTTTTTGATCTGTAGTCGAATCTAGGTCTTGGTTCAAAGAGGAAAGAAGGGTGCTGTGGGCTGGAGCAAGAATCTAGGACGTGGTTCAATGAGGAAAGGAGGGGCGGAAAGTAGTATAGACTTGCTATCCAGCCTCTTTGTAGGTCGAAATGGGAAAAAGTGGGTAACCCAGTACACACATCTGTAAGGAACCGATCTCTTTGTTGAAAAGGGAAAGAAACTGGGGGGTTGGGTAGTTTGTGCACGACTAGATTTGCTGCCCTCACATAGGAAGAAGGTTCACAGAGAACAAATATGGGACCAGCACATATATGCTGCTCGGCTACATACTCTGCATCACCCATTTATGCGCAGGGATTTATTACGTTGTTGGCATGTCCCATGCATCTATTTTGCTGTTGTTAATCTAAGAATGCCGCCAGAAAATTGAAGCAATCGCCACCGTTAAAAGTAAATACATTTTTAACGAATGTTGTTTCAAGAGAATGTCTCTGTTAATATGAATCAATGCAACCGCTTTAAATAAATGATGAATTGAAGCTATTGTATTGCTGTCTTTTCCCATTAAGTAGTGAACAAAAATGGGACCAACCTGCATATGATGCTTGTTGCTTTGTTACAACAAATTCAGCATCACCCCCTTTATAAGCCAGTAATTGATGCCACTCTCAGAATTAACTAATGATTTGTTTTAAGAGAATTTCTCAGTTAATATGAATCAATTCAAACGTTTTAGAAATGCTACTGTCCCATACTTTGTTTTCCATCAAGATAAGGTAGATGCTTCTTTTTGTGGCCGCATGTTTCATCCTCCTTTATTGGCCAGTAATTGTTTTATTTTTTGCCTCTTAAAACAGGGATATCTATTCAACTTGTTGCTATAGAAAACTTAAATGTCACACCGGCAACTTTGCTTGATTTCAGTGCAACTGCACAAAACTTGATTGGATTTCCTATTCGTGTTGGTATATTCGTATTTTATCTTGGTCATCTCATGAAAGGTTAGTACAGGCCTTCATCCACATGATTGTGAAGTGTGCTTTGAGATGTTGTGCTACTTGTATTGGTACTGTTTAAAATAAATGATGAATTGAAGCTATTGTATTGCTGTCTTTTCCAATTAAGTAGTGAACAAAAATGGGACCAACCCAGACATGATGCTTGTTGCTTTGTTAAAACAAATTCAGCATCACCCCCTTTATAAGCAAGTAATTGATGTCACTCTCAGAATTAACTACTGAATCTTATTTCAAAACTGCAACACTTGTTAGGGATTGGCGGGAATTGTGGCCGCATGTTTAATCCTCCTTTATTGGCCAGTAATTGATTCCTTTTTTGCCTCTGTTAAAACAGGGATATCTATTCAACTTGTTTCTATTGCGACATTTTGCTTCGCTTAATTTTGGTGGAATTGCACAAAATGAGACCGGATTTCCATATATGTGTTGAGATCTCTCTGAGATCTTCCTCACGAGTTGTTTCAAATCTTGGTCTTGAATGGTCGCATCTGACCTTCCTCGTAATTAACTCACTGAATCTTAGTTCAAAACTGCAAACACTTGTTAGGGATCGGCAGGAGTACCATTTAAGTTAGGGATCGGCCGGAGTACATGTTTAAGAAATGTATTGTTCAAATAATGTCTCTGTTATTATATATCAGTTACAGACTTACAGTGTTTTACAAATGGTACTATCCTGCTTTGTAGTTCTTTCTACATGTTTAACCAAGGTATTGTTAAGATAATGTCTCTGTCAAAATGAATCAGTCGCATTGTTTTAGGAATGATACTTATCTGCTTTTTCGTTCTTTATACATCTTGAAACAAAGGCATTGTTAAGATAATGTCTTAGTTAATATGAATGAATCACACTGATTTAGAATTGCTCTTCTGCTTTGTTTCCCATTAAGATAAGGTAGATCAGTAGATGTTTTTCTTCTGGGAGTACAAGTCATCAACCGTTATTTCTCAGTAATTGTTTCGCTTATACCTTTTGTTGCTTACAGGGATATCAAAATTAAAGCTCGGTTTCATTCCGACTACGATTTTAGTTCAACTGCACAAAAGGAGCCAATGTGTCCAAGGCAAACTGCTGCATTACTTGGTCCAGTTGGTTGTTCCACTTTGCAGAAAGAAGCAGTCATTGTTTGCGCTACATTACAGAAGGAATGACTGAGAAGCTTTACAGAGTATTAGGCCTTCCACTATGTAGGCCAAAAGAGGTGCCAATTTCACCTTTTCTTAGTTTGGCACCGAATCCCTCCATTACATACCGGTGCCATAAATATTAGACACCGGTGACATGACTAGTCTGCAGAGACCATTGGCAATTTAACAACACGTGGAGTGCCCTGGGCAAGAAGTGCCCAAACAAGTACAAGAAGCGACAGGACTGCACGATCGTAGGCATTACATATTTTTAATGGGAAAATCTTGTCAAAGTTTAATCATTGATGTTAGCAAGAAGCGACAGGACTCCACGATCATAGGCATTACATATTTTGAATGGGAAAAGCTTGTCAAAGTTTAATCATTGATGTTAGCAAGAAGACGTTAGTTTAATATATTGGAATTGGAAAACCTTGTCAAAATTTGCTCATTGATGTTAGCCAGAAGACATGCTTTTGATATTTTTGAGTGGGACGCCCTTGCTGTGAGCAGCGTCGAGTGTTTTTTCCTATTCCTGTGTTCAGTTTAGAAGTAAATAGTTACTCTGCTGAGATATTCCTGTGTTAGGAGTTTGTTCTGAATATTGTCTATGTAATGCCAGGCCTTGTGCTTTGAGCTTGGAATGTTGTGGCATGCGGCATCACGAGCTGTTCACCGTGCCTCCTGAGAATAATGCTTCATATTGTTTTGCATGTCGATCTAATGCCAGTGATTTGCTTGTTAAGAAGATCATCCTCTTCTGTTGTTTCTGTGCTTAAGAAGTTCATCGTCTGATGTTTCATTCATAGCCTATACGACAAGTCGGGTAGGTTAGACGTGAAACCATATGATCTTCCGACCAACTCATGATATTAGGCCGTGATTGGATCGTCGTTTTCCAACCAAAACCGCTTGTAAAACTGACGCTTGTAAATTAAAGCAGATGGTCTCGGGCGAAGGCGCTTGGTTGGTCGATTTCGACTAGTAAAATATCGGAAGTACTTGACACATGATAAAAACGCTGAACGACACTCCGACGATTGCTAATCCAGCCGTTAGCTGCTGTTTTAGCCTTGCCCATGGATGGCATGATACGCACGTCGTGCATGTATCGTCTGGTAATGTCGTCCATATAGCGATTGCTCGTAAAATATACACTGGTCTCTCAAATTACACGCGTAACCCGCCGGTTTTACTTACAGACCTCGGGCCCTCGGTTTCGTTACGCCTGTATTTTACGCGTTGTTTTTGATGACGAGTAAATTACACTTGTATGTTAATACAGGTTTGAAATAAACCAGAGCTCCCAAGCGCGGCCTTACCGTTTCATGCCGTCTCAGTTTCTCGAAGGTGCTCATAGGTGTCCGATTATCCTGGCTTCCTGAATGAGTAGCGGGCGATGTATCAGACCATCCGTAGGGCCCGCGAGGCCCTCTCCGTTGTCCTTTGAGTTGTTGCGCCCGCCGTGGCGCCGAGCATTGTTAACATCACAATCGAACATGAGGATTCAGAGATGACTTTATTTTGACTGGATGACACTAGGGACCTACTAGGGCCATAGAAGCACGTCGCAAGTGCCTCCTTATTATGTACAACTATATTTTTTTGCTTTCTCCTGGTTTCGACATCACGGTCCCACACCATTGTCAACCTATGTAGTCAATATAAATGAGAGAATTGCACAAGGTGCGGCCGACACCGGGACCAAGCAGCTCGAGCAAAGATTTGTGTTTTTGAGGCGTGAGCACTGCAGAAGTTTTTCTTGACGATGATTTCGTTGTTGTTCGTGAGGAGAGCAGGGTATTAATCGGGCGGTGTGGCCCGCCTAGCCCAAAGCGTATATCCATCCCGGATACTAATTTTTCAAGATGAAAATGGCTAGCCCAGCTATACGCCTTTTTTGGGGAATACCATTGGCTGCAAATCTTTCCTAGGAGGGATGCATTAGGCTTAACAGGAAAATGGGCTTTAAAAAATAATAAATGGGATGAAATTATAAAAACTGGGCAGTAACTATAAAAAAATGCACCAAACACGAAATTAGTTTATAAAATATTATTTATGGATTTTGAAAATCTTAAATTTACATTGATGCGCGCGCAATGTTTCGTTAGATTTGTACGTAATAAAAATTTATATTTAATCTGACTAGAAATTTCGGGATAAAAATATTTCGGAGCCCATCAAAATGTGGGAAATTTTATTGAATTCTGTCTTCAACGGTTGGTTGAAATTATTAATCATTGTCCTAGCTAGAAAATGGGCTGTACTTTTAACAAACTGTAAATGGGCTGTTGTAAATTCCATTAGAATTCCAAAATGGGTTGTACATTCTTACAAAACGTAAATGGGCTATAAGTTCTCTGCCACACACTTGTGGGCCTACTAAGTGACGCGTCCCCTAAAAAAATAAGTTGACGCGTATGCAAGGCTTTGCCAACTTATTATAGTCAACACACGGTTCTAGCAGCAGTGGCCGTTGGATGTCTATCCAACGGATGTCGTGCTTCTTCTTCAATTTCGGATATTCTTAGCTTCGGCCGCCCAAAAAATGATTCCTCCCCCTGACATCTGGGGCGCACCATTTCGGAGGCTGACTTGTGGGCCTACTAAGTTGGAGCGTACCAAGGGCTTTGTCAACTTAGTGACCGTACGATGTCCATCCAACAGCCGTAGTGCTTCTTCAAGCTCTGGTCTTCTTGGTCCAGCTGCCCAAAGTAGCACCGGTCGTGCCGCCTGCTCCTGCCTCCCGTGGTCGGCTGTGCTGCCGCGGAGGCCTCACCGCCCCCATACTACTACCAACGCTGGCCAGGCCATCCCTCCATTCACCCACACCCCCTGTTATTCTGCGGCGACGGCAGCCTCACACTGCAGCCGAACCAGTGAACCCTCGTACTCCTTTCTGCGCGGGATTTCCACTACTGCGTCTTCTCCGGCTCCACGCCGTCCCCTTCCTAGGTCTCGCCATCGTCCAGACCACCGCCCTGGTGCTCTCGGCGCGGCATGGTCAACGTGGTCAACGACCGACTTCCATCGGAAGAGTACTGTACGTGGAGAGGCTGACAGCTGGGTCCAGGCGGCCGCAAGGAAGTGCCTCCTTATTATGCGCAAAATAATTATTCTTCCACCTTACAACAGGGACCCACCGGACGGGCCACCTTATTTCACGAAAAAAACGTTGCCCCCCTGACTGCTCGGACCCACCGGACGGGCCAGCGTATTTCGTGAAAAAACGTTCCCGCCGCTGTCAGCTCGGACCCACCGGAAGTGCCTCCTTATTACGCACAAAAAAATGAATACTCCCCCTGCTAGCTGGGACCTACCATGGTGGGAGGCTGACTTGTGGGCCTACTAAGTTGATCGACGGGGCCTTTGTCAACTTTAGTCAATATGAACGATTCTAGCTCCAAAGTGACCGTGCGATGTGCATCCAAGGGTCAGAGTGCTTCTTGAACCTCTGGTCTTCTTGCTCCACCGCCCAAAGCAGCGCCGGTCGTGTCGCATGCTCCTGCCTCCCGTGGCCGGGTCAGGTTGCCGGTGGCCTCACAGCCCCCTACTATTCCCACCGCTGGCCAGGCCCTGTGGCGACGGCAGCCTCACACCACAGCCGAACCGGTGAACCCTCGTACTCCTCTCCGTGCGTGCGCGGGCTTCCACTGCCGCGTCTTTCCCGACTCCCCGTCGTCCCCTTCCTAGGCCTCACCGTCGTCCACCACCCTGGTGCTCTTGGCGCGGCGTGGTCAACGTGGTCAAGGAACGACTTCCATCGAACATGGACTGTACGTGGAGACGCTGATAGCTGGGTCCACGGCGGCAGCAAGGAAGTGCCTCTTTATTACGCGGAAAATAATGATGACTCCACCTGACAGCAGGGACCCATCGGACGGGCCACCGTATTTCGCGAAAAAAACATTTCCCCCTGACTGCTGGGACCCACTACCTACACCTTCGCACGCAAGGAAGTGCGTCCGGGCAAAAAAAAACGATTCGCCCCCCTGACTGCTGGGACCCACCAGCTACATCTTCGCATGCAAGGAAGTGCTCGATACCGGGACCCACCTGGTCGAAGCGCACGTAGCGTTGTCATTCTGGTCGCGAACGGTACGCATATATACTGGTGGATGTAGAGGCGCACACGTGTCGTAGTAGAGACGCGCACGTAGCATGTACACGTACGTACAGCGGCCAGGGTGCAAGAAAGAAAATACGGCCACCTATGTGTACATACGGGGGGGGGGGGGGGGTTTCGAATGCCTACTCGCGCATACGTACGGCGAGGGCTCGTTGACATGGCTGGGTCAGAACGGAGAAACAGCGTCGTCGTCGTGTTCATGGGGAGGCAACGGAATGCGTGGTCGTGTTCATCGGGAGGGCTTGGACGGAAGAGGCGATGGAAACGAGGCCTGGCGTACCGCAGAACGGAGGAAACGGACCTCCTACGGTCGAAACGGGGGTCCTGTTGATCGGGAGGGGTGTGGCGTACCGCAAAATGGAGGAAACGGACCTCCTATGGTCGAAACGGGGGTCCTGTTGATCGGGAGGGGTGTGGCGTATCGCAAACGGACGAAACGGACCTCCTACGGTCGAAACGGGGGTCCTGTTGATCGGGAGGGGTGTGGCGTACCGCAAAACAGAGGAAACAGACTTGTGTTGGAACGCTACGGTCGAAACGGGGGTCCTGTTCATCGAGAGGGGTGTGGCGTACCGCAAAACTGGACTCCACGGGATACTGTTCATCTCCACCGTCGACCCCCTCCAGCCTCCACGAGCTACTGTTCATCCACCGTCGACCTCCTCCAGCCTCCACGGGCTCCTGTTCATCCAGCCTCCACCGCGCGCTACTCCACCGGCTACTGTTCAACCACCCTCACCATCTACTGTTCACCCAGCCCTCCACACCACGGGGTCCTGTTCAACCACCCCACCACGGGCACCCCTCCACCGTCTATTATTCATCTTGCCCTCCACACCACGGGGTTCTGTTCATCCACCCCTCCACGGGCACCCCTCCACCGTCTACTGTTCATCCAGCCCTCCACCACACCATGGGGTCCTGTTCATCCAGAGGCAACGCCACCGCCAATCGCTCATCCAAACCCCCGCAACGCCACTGTTCATCCCATCGATCGGCTTCAGTTAGCAGCAGCAGCCAAGGAATCGCTCGGTCGGGTTTAGTAACAGACATCGATCGATCGCCGGGTTCGATGTCGTAACTGCGAGTTCTGTCCTTTCGAGTTCGCTTAGAGCCCAATGCCTCGCCGGGTTCGATTAGAGCCAACGCCTCGACACACGCCAGACGTCGTGTCACGAGAGAAACACGCATCGCCGCCCTCGACCTCCCACCGTGAACCGGAACTCCCCAAAATTTTCCTCCCCTCGCTTCTACCACGGTTTTTTCCGTCATGGACGGCCCAAAGAATGTCATGCAGCTGCGCTTCACGGCCCGCCCAGGACAAAAAGCCCATTTTCTGTCATGATTTTTTGTCATAGAAGTAGGATCCCACCACATCTATGATGATACCGGGTTTTGTCACAATTATTGTCATAGAAGTGTCATATGTATGACAGAATTTTTTTTCGTTCGGCCCAAAATGTCACGGATGTGTCGTTTTTTTGTAGTGGTGGTCGATGTCGAGTCGGGGTGGCTGCTAGGAAACAAGGCCTAGGGTTCATACTTTCACTAGTGCAAGTTCTCCCAACAATAATAACATAACTGGATCATATAACTATCCCTCAACATGCAACAAAGAGTCATTCCAAAGTCACTAATAGTGGAGAAAAACAAAGAGATTATTGTAGGGTACGAAACCACCTCAAAGTTATCCTTTCTGATCGATCTATTCAAGAGTCCGTAGTAAAATAACATGAAGCTATTCTTTCCGTTCGATCTATCATAGAGTTCGTACTAGAATAACACCTTAAGACACAAATCAACCAAAACCCTAATATCACCTAGATACTCCAATGTCACCTCAAGTATCCGTCGATATGGTTATACGATATGCATCACACAATCTCAGATTCATCTATTCAAACCAACACAAAGTACTTCAAAGAGTGCCCCAAAGTGTCTACCGGAGAGTCAAGACGAAAATGTGTGCCAACCCCTATGCATAAGTTCACAATGTTACGGAACCCGCAAGTTGATCACCAAAACATACATCGAGTAGATCACGTGAATATCCCATTCTCACCACAAATAAGCACATGCAAGACATACATCAAGTGTTCTCAAATCCTTAAAGACTCAATCCGATAAGATAACTTCAAAGGGAAAACTCAATCCATTACAAGAGAGTAGAGGGGGAGAAACATCATAAGATCCAACTATAATAGCAAAGCTCGCGATACATCAAGATCGTGCCAAATCAAGAACACGAGAGAGAGAGAGATCAAACACATAGCTACTGGTACATACCCTCAGCCCCGAGGGTGAACTACTCCTTCCTCATCATGGATAGCGCCGGGATGATGAAGATGTCCACCGGTGAGGGTTCCCCCCTCCGGCAGGGTGCCAGAACGGGTCTAGATTGGTTTTTGGTGGCTACAGAGGTTTGTGGCAGCGGAACTCCTAATCTAGGTTTCTTTGTGGAAGTTTCTGTATATATAAGAGGTTTTGGCGCCGAGAATAAGTCAGGGGGGTCTTCGGGCTGTCCATGAGGCAAGGAGGCGCGCCCAGGGGGGTGGGCGCGCCCCCACCCTCGTGGGCAGCCCGAGACTCTTCTGGCCCAACTTTTCTACAGTGTGGCCTTCTTCTGGTCCAAAAAATAACCTCCGTCAAGTTTCAGGTCAATTGGACTCCATTTGATTTTCCTTTTCTGCGATACTAAAATATAAGGAAAAAACAGAAACTGGCACTGGGCCCTAGGTTAATAGGTTACTCCCAAAAATCATATAAAATATCATATAAAACATCCTAGAAGGATAATATAATAGCATGGAACAATCAAAAAATTATAGATACGTTGGAGACGTATCAAGCATCCCCAAGCTTAATTCCTGCTCGTCCTCGAGTAGGTAAATGATAAAAACAGATTTTTTCACGTGGAATGCTTTCTAGCATATTCTTCAATGTAATTTTCTTTATTGTGGCATGAATGTTCAGATCCGAAAGATTCAAGATAAAAGTTTAATATTGACATAAAATAATAATACTTCAAGTTTGCTAACAAAGCAATTATGTCTTATCAAAATAACATAGCCAGATAAAGCTTATCCCTACAAAATCATATAGTTTGGCCATGCTTCATGTTCGTCACACAAAATGCTCTCATCATGCACAACCCCGATGACAAGCCAAGCAATTGTTTCATACTTAGCCTTTTCAAACTCTTTCAACTTTTACGCAATATATGAGTGTGAGCCATGGACATAACACTATGGGTGGAATAGAATATGATGATGGAGGTTGTGTGAGAAGACAAAAAAAGGAGAAAGTCTCACATTGACGCGGCTAATCAACGGGCTATGGAGATGCCCATCAATTGATGTCAATGCAAGGAGTAGGGATTGCCATGCAACGGATGCACTAGAGCTATAAACATATGAAAGCTCAAAAAAAGAAACTAAGTGGGTGTGCATCCAACTTGCTTGCTCACGAAGACCTAAGGCATTTGAGGAAGCCCATCATTTGAATATACAAGCCAAGTTCTATAATGAAAAAGTCCCACTAGTATATGAAAGTGACAAAATAAGAGACTCTCTATCATGAAGATCATGGTGCTACTTTGAAGCACAAGTGTGGAAAAAGGATAGTAACATTGTCCCTTCTCTCTTTTTCTCTCATATTTTTTTTCTATTTTTTATTTTTTACTTGGGCCTTCTCTTTTTTTGGCCTCTTTTTTTCTTTTTCTTTTTTCATTTTTCGTCCGGAGTCTCATCCCGACTTGTGGGGGAACCATAGTCTCCATCATCCTTTCCTCACACGGGACAATGCTCTAATGATGATCATCACACTTTTATTTACTTACAACTCAAGAATTACAACTCGATACTTAGAACAAAATATGACTCTATGTGAATGCCTCCGTGATGTCGGATATGCAATGAATCAAGAGTGACATGTATGAAAAATTAAGCATGGTGGCTTTGCCACAAATACGATGTCAACTACATGATCATGCAAGGAAATATGACAATGATGATGCGTGTCATAATAAACGGAACAACGGAAAGTTGCATGGCATTATATCTCAGAATGGTTGTGGAAATGCCATAATAGGTAGGTGTGGTGGCTGTTTTGAGGAAGATATAAGGAGGCTTAAGTGTGATAGAGCGTATCATATCACGTGGTTTGGATGCACCAGCGAAGTTTGCACCAACTCTCAAGGTGAGAAAGGCCAATGCACGGGACCGAAGAGGCTAGCAATGATGGAAGGGTGAGAGTGCGTATAATCCATGGACTCAACATTAGTCATAAAGAGCTCACATACTTATTGCAAAAATCTACAAGTCATCAAAAGCAAGCACTACGCGCATGCTCCTAGGTGGATAGATTGGTAGGAAAATACCATCGCTCGTCCCCGACCGCCACTCATTAGGACAGCAATCAAAGAACACCTCATGCTTCAAATTTGTCACATAAAGTTTAGCATACGTGCATGCTACGGGACTTGCCAACTTCAACACAAGTATTTCTCAATTTCACAATTACTCAACTAGCACACCTCTAATATTACCACCTTTATATCTCAAACCAACTATCAAGAATCAAACTTCTCTTGAAAGTTTTAATCTTGGATGCCTATCATATTAGGACTAGTTTCATAACCAAAGCAAATTACCATGCTGTTCTAGAAAGACTCTCAAAACAATATAAACGAAGGATGAGAGTTCATATATTTCTTCAAAACAAAACTATTGTCGTTCTCTAAAAGGTTATAAGTGAAGTACTAGAGCAAATGACAAACTACTCCGAAAGATATAAGTGAAGATCAATGAGTAGTTGAATAATTATGCAACTATGTGAAGACTCTCTAACATTTAAGAATTTCAAATCTTGGTATTTTATTCAAACAGCAAGCAAAACAAAATAAAATAAAATGACGCTCCAAGCAAAACACATATTATGTGGTGAATAAAAATATAGCTCCGAGTAAAGTTACCGATGAACGAAGACGAAAGAGGGGATGCCATCCGGGGCATCCCCAAGTTTAGGCTCTTGGTTTTCCTTGAATATTACCTTGGGGTGCCTTGGGCATCCCCAAGCTTAGGCTCTTGCCACTCCTTATTCCATAGTCCATCGAATCTATACCAAAAACTTGAAAACTTCACAACACAAAACTTAATGTAAAACTCAGAAGTCTGCTTGTATAAGAAAATAAATCACCACTTAGGTACTGTTGTGAACTCATTCTAAATTCATATTGGTGTATTCTACTGTATTCCAACTTCTCTGTGGTTCATACCCTCCGATACTACTCATAGATTCATCAAAATAAGGAAACAACACAACGAAAACAGAATCTGTCAAAAACAGAATAATCTGTAGTAATCTGTACCAAACGTATACTTCTGGAACTCCAAAAATTCTGAAATAAATTGGTGGACCTGAGGAATTTGTCTATTAATCTTCTGCAAAAAATGAACCTAAAATCACTCTCCAGTAAAAAATGGCAGCTAATCTCGTGAGCGCTAAAGTTTCTGTTTTTTACAGCATTATCATAAAGACTTCACCCAAGTCTTCCCAAAGGTTCTTCTTGGCACAAACTGAAAACATAAAACCACATCTAACTAGAGGCTAGATAGATTACTTATTACTTAACAGGAGCAAAAAGAAAGTAAAAATAAAATAAAATTGGGTTTCCTGCCAACAAGCGCTAACGTTTAACGCCCCTAGCTAAGTATGATGGTTTCAATGATGCTCACATAAAAGATAAGAATTGAAACATAAAGAGAGCATCATGAAGAATATGACTAGCACATTTAAGTCTAACCCACTTCCTATGCATAGGGATTTTGTGAGCAAACAACTTATGGGAACAATAATCAACTAGCATAGGAAGGCAAAACAAGCATAACTTCAAAGCTTTAAGCACATAGAGAGGAAACTTGATATTATTGCAATTCCTACAAGCATATATTCCTCCCTCATAATAATTTTCAGTAGCATCATGAATGAATTCAACAATATAACCAGCACCTAAAGCATTCTTTTCATGATCTACAAGCATAGAAAATTTACTACTCTCTACATAAGCAAAATTCTTCTCAATCGGAATAGTGGGAGTATCATAAGAGACTCGAATACTATAAATTGTTTCCACGTTAAAAGAGTAGTGTTCAGAAAAAGGGTAATCATAATCATGACAAGTTTTATAAATATAATCATTACTACCTCTTATAGCACAAGTGTCATCAGAGTAATTATCATAAGTAGCAACTTTGTTCTCATCATAATCGATTGAAACCTCTTCCAAGATAGTCGAATCATTACTAAATAAAGTCATGACCTCTCCAAATCCACTATCATAATTATAACAATGAGATTCAACATCCTCCAAAATAGTGGGATCATTACTTCCTAAAGTTGACACTCTTCCAAACCCACTTTCATCAATATAATCATCATAAGTAGGAGGCAGGCTATCATAATAAATTTGCTCATCAAAACTTGGGGACAAAACATATCATCTTCATCAAACATAGCATCCCCAAGCTTGTGGCTTTGCATATCATTAGCATCATGGATATTCAAGGAATTCGTACTAACAACATTGCAATCATTCTCATCATTCAAAGATTTAGTGCCAAACATTCTAATGCATTCTTCCTCTTGCAATTGGGCACAATTATTAGAATCCTTATTTTCACGAAAGACATTAAAAAGATGAAGCATATGAGGTAACATCAATTCCAATTTTTTTGTAGTTTTATTTTATAAACTAAACTAGTGATAAAACAAGAAACTAAAATATTTGATCGCAAGATCTAAAGATATACCTTCAAGCACTCACCTCCCCGGCAACGGCGCCAGAAACTGCTTGATGTGTACTACACAACCTTCTTCTTGTAGACGTTGTGGGGCCTCCAAGTGCAGAGGTTTGTAGGACAGTAGCAAATTTCCCTCAAGTGGATGACCTATGGTTTATCCATCCGTGCAAGGCGTAGGATGAAGATGGTATCTCTCAAACAACCCTGCAACCAAATAACAAAGAGTCTCTTGTGTCCCCAACACATCCAATCCAATGGTAAATTGTATAGGTGCACTAGTTCGGCGAAGAGATGGTGATACAAGTGCAATATGGATGCTAGATATGGGTATTTGTAATCTGAAATAATAAAAACAGCAAGGTAACTAATGATAAAAGTGAGCACAAACGGTATTTCAATGCTAGGAAACAAGACCTAGGGTTCATACTTTCACTAGTGCAAGTTCTCTCAACAATAGTAACATAACTGGATCATATAACTATCCCTGAACATGCAACAAAGAGTCACTCCAAAGTTACTAATAGCGGAGAAAAAACTAAGAGATTATTGTAGGGTACGAAACAACCTCAAAGTTAGCCTTTCTGATCGATCTATTCAAGAGTCCGTAGTAAAATAATATGAAGCTATTCTTTCCGTTCGATCTATCATAGAGTTCGTACTAGAATAACACCTTAAGGAACAAATAAACCAAAACCCTAATGTCACCTAGATACTCCAATGTCACCTCAAGTATCCGTGGGTATGATTATACGATATGCATCACACAATCTCGGCGATCTATTCAAACTAACACAAAGTACTTCAAAGAGTGCCCCAAAGTTTCTACCGAGAGTCAAGATGAAAACGCAGCCAACCACTATGCATAAGTTCACAATGTTACGGAACCCGCAAGTTGATCACCAAAACATACATCGAGTAGATCACGTGAATATCCCATTCTCACCACAGATAAGCACATGCAAGACATACATCAAGTGTTCTCAAATCTTTAAAGACTCAATCCGATAAGATAACTTCAAAGGAAAACTCAATCCATTACAAGAGAGTAGAGGGGAGAAACATCATAAGATCCAACTATAATAGCAAAGCTCGCGATACATCAAGATCGTGCCAAATCAAGAACACGAGAGAGAGAGAGATCAAACACATAGCTACTGGTACATACCCTCAACCCCGAGGGTGAACTACTCCCTCCTCATCATGGAGAGCGCCGGGATGATGAAGATGGCCACTGGTGAGGGTTCCCCCCCTCCGGCAGGGTGCCGGAACGGGCCTAGATTGGTTTTAGGTGGCTATAGAGGCTTGCGGCGGCGGAACTCCGGATCTAGGTTTCTTTCTGGAAGTTTCTGTATATATAAGAGGTTTTGGCGTCGAGAACAAGTCAGGGGGGTCTCCGGGCTATCCACGAGGCAGGGAGGCGCGCCCAGGGGGTGGGCGCGCCCCCACCCTTGTGGGCAGCCCGAGACTCTTCTGGCCCAACTTTTCTACTCCGTGGCCTTCTTCTGGTCCAAAAAAAGCTCCGTCAAGTTTCAGATCAATTGGACTCCGTTTGTGTTGGGGTTATACCTATTTGTGTCAGCCGCCCAGGAGGGGCCGGGTTACGTAAAGAGTGACTCATCAGAAGCCCAAGACCAAGTGTGAAGATGGCGGTTCAATAAAGGGTCTAAAGGCCCACAGGCGACTTAAGGCCCGTAATGATAAACCACCATGAAGGCATGACTTGTATTGTAAGGTAGAATTAACTAGTCACCGAGTCGGACATTGTCTATGAGCCGGCCAGGACTCTGTAAGCCGCAGGGCGTCGATCCGTGTATATAAGGGGATGACCCGTCGGCGGCTTAGGGAAAGAAACAACTCCTCGAGAGCCGGGCATAGCGTATCTCGCTCCCTGGTTATCGAAACATCAAGCAATACCAACCCAACTAGACGTAGGCCTTACCTTCACCGTAAGGGGCCGAACTAGTATAAACTCTCTCGTGTCCTTTGTCCCGATTAACCCCTTTAAGCTTCCTAGTTGCGATGGCTCCACGACTAAGTGCTTGCAGAGGACATCTGCCGTGACAATTCCACGACAGTTGGCGCCACCGTGGGGCCGGACACGGTGGATTTGAGTTCTTGAAGGTAGCTTCAAGGGCTCAAGGATACGTGATGGGCTGATGACCAAGAGTCGTCACGGCAAGATCTACATCGACAACAAAGGCTGGGGCCCCGACGCCGACTCAGTTGAGTACGGTTAGCGGGTCCCCTTCGGCGGAATCCACGTCTTCATCGGCCGGATTGGTGAGCCGGACCCTGAGCCGGACAACTGCACCGACCTCGTCGAGATGGCTCAGCGCGCGAGATCCGCCTGGGTTCAACCCGTCATGAAGCGTGCCTTCGTGGGCTGCATCCACGGAGAGGAACTTTCTAAAGGATCCGAAGATGGTGGTGAGGCGGCCGTCCTTTCTGACAGTGATTCGTCCGCCGGTTCAACAGATTCGTTGTATCAAGTCCAAGAGGGCATGCTTGGGGGCTGTTCTGACGGCTCTAGTATTCCGGACTTCTACAAGCCGCCAAGCTGGGCAGGAGTCTTCATGGCTGGTACTCAACCCGGCCAAAACTCTACGGCTGCGGCGACAATAACATCCAGGTTAGGAGCGGCCGGGGCAGGAGGCCATGTGTGCCCGCCGGCTCAGGTGCTGATGGATCTCATGGATAAGCTGGGGCCCTGTTAACCGCCACGGTTATTCCTGCAAATCAAGATGAGCATAATGCGGAGGTGGCAATGGTCCATGAGGAGATAGCCCAGGCCAAGGAGGCCTTGGCAGCTGAGGACACCAGGTTAGCTACAGAACGAGCGGCTTTAGATGCACGGGCGCAGCAGCTCCAGTCAGAGGCTTTGCAGCTTAATATGAGCCTGAACGCATCTAATGAGGCAATGAGAAGGAGGCACCAGAAAACTCAATCCTGTCTTCTCCGGGTTTAATTCCTAACCTTTTTGCTACACCCGGTGCCGGCCCTAGCAACCCGCCCGGAGTAAATCAGTCCTCACCAGCCGGAGCGGGGGGGGGCCGGCTCAGCTTCAAGAGATGGCACCTTCGCATGGGAGTATGGCCCCGCCCCGCTATGTACCAATACCACCGAGTCACTTTTCCAACCCCATGGAGAACTTAATCGCAACATCGGTGCGTTTGGCGGCTCTCCCAGTGGACGGTGATGATCCGACAGCGGTGGAGACCCGGAGGGTCAGAGAACTTATTCAGACGGGCCTGGCGTAGCAAGAGACCTATTCTTACAGCTGGGACAGGATTCATTCAACTCCTCCGCCTTGGCTAGCACCGCCTCTTCAAAACCGGAGTCCGAGTTACAGCAGGCACATGGAGTCAGAAGCTCTGTCAAGCAATGCCCAGCGTCGTAACCAGCCCGATGGCTATAACCCGGTGCAAGACCGAATACGTCAGGAGGACGAGCGGGCGGCTCAGCTAGCGGCTCAGCAGGCTGCTCATCAAGATCTTCCATAGTATCCGACGACTTTTGTTGGAGCAGGAGTGGCTACTAGAACCGGCGGTGTTCCTTGTTTGGTGCCGGCTCTGCGGGATGTACGCCTACCCAAGGACTTCAAGGGACCTCAAACGGTGCCAAATTACACGGCCGACTTACAGCCCGGAGCATGGATCGAAAGTTACGAGATGGCCATGGAGCTACTGGAGGTCAGCGACGCAGCAATGGCTAAGTACTTCACCATGATGTTAGACGGAACGGCCCGGTCTTGGTTAAAGGGTTTGCCGCCCAATTCCATTAGCTCAGGGGCAGACCTAAAGGCCCGGTTTATCCAGAACTTCAAGGACACTTGCAAGCAATCTATGTCAATTGTGGACTTGACCAATTGTAAGCAGGAGGAGGGAGAATCCACAACTCATTGGGTGCGCTGGGTCAAGGAAATAATACATTCGTCCGATAAGATGGATGCCGGCTCTGCGGTCCTCATGCTAGAGAAGAATTGCCGCTTTGAGCCACTGAGGCAGAAACTGGGGCGCCTTAAGCGTGATTGCAATGATATGGGTACGCTGATGGCGGCTTTAGTCAAATACGCCGATTCTGATAGTACCAAGGATCCCGCGTCTGATGAGGAAAAGACAGGGAAGGGAAAGAAGAACGGCAATGGAAAGGGTCAGCAGCATAACCCGGCAAATCAAGGAGGCAATAAGCGTAAGGCTGAAGGTAACCCGGAGTTTGTAGCCAACGCCAATGCACAGGGTAACAATCAAAGGCGTAAGGGCAAGCCGCCCCCTCGGTCTGGCGGGTCAGGCCCATCTCTCGAACAGTTACTTAATGAGCCTTGCCTGAGACACGACACCCGGGAACGACCCGCCACCCACTTATGGAAAGACTGTGCGATCATGAAGGCTTTCAAGAATTCCAATATGTTTGATGGCAATCATGGGTCAGGGGGCAGCTCAGGAGCCGGCGGTTTTCATGGCCCGGGCGGCGGTTCAAGTTCCGGCTTTCAAGGGAATCAAGGCGGTTATAATCAACAACAGCCTGGTCAAGGGGGACAGCAGCAGCAGCAGTCAGGTTATCAAAGCCACCCGAAGCAGCTGAATGGTGGGCAGTATCATGTGTTCACCACTAATTTGTGCAAACGTGACCAGAAGGTTCATAAGAGGGCCATGAATTCTATTGAGCCGGCGGTTCCCCGTTATTTGAGATGGTCAGAGCAGCCCATTATATGGAGCAGGGAAGATCACCCCCTCCGGGTTGATAATCCGGGTCAGTTGGCCTTGGTGGTAGCACCTCAGGTTGGTGGATATAAATTCACTAAGGTACTCATGGACGGAGGAAGCAGCATCAATATTCTCTATTATGAGACCTTTCGCCGCATGGTGTTGGTTGATAAGGACCTGAGGACGTCCAACACTGTCTTTCATGGAGTGGTGCCTGTTAAGTCGGCGTACCCAGTTGGCAAGATTGAACTGGAAGTGGCCTTTGGAGATGAATATGATTCCAGGGCTGAGAAATTGACGTTTGAGGTAGTCAAAATGAAGAGCCCGTATCATGCTCTGTTTGGGCGGCCGGCTTATGCCAAGTTCATGGCACGACAGTGTTATGTTTATCTGCAGCTCAAGATGCCGGGTCACAAGGGCACCATCACTGTGCATGGGAGTCGAAAGGTAGCCCTGGAGTGTGAAGAAGGCGACGCGGCTTATGCTGAGTCTGTTTGTGCAGCGGAAGAGCTAAAGTTTTATCAAAATAATGTTGACCCGGCAGATATGACTTCTTTAAAGAAGCCAACCATGAGAGCATGACCCAGTTGTTGAAGTTTAAATCGTCATTGAAACAAAGCTTGTTGACTTTACTCCGTGCGACTCTTCCAAGCGATTCAAAGATCGGTGACAACTTGGATACTAAATAGGAAAGCGCGCTCATCGAGTTCATCCGTGAGAACCGGGACATCTTTGCATGGAAACTGTCACATCCCTAGTTCTGGTATGCTCAAGGCTAGCTAGTCATTTGTGCATCATGTTTAAATTCCATTTAAATTTGAAATGAGGATTTGTGAAACCCTCAGATTCGTTTCTGGAAATGACCCAACTAAAAATTGCTCCAAAAGGTTCCAAGAAAATGCTCATGTTGCTCTCTGAAAATATTGGACAGAGATAAAAATCAAACCAATATTTTCAGGAGCTCATAAATTTTTATTTTGGGCATTTGGAATTAATGCAGTAATTATTTGCTTTGGATATAAATTGTTATATATAAATTATTGTCCAAAAATTGTGCCATTTGTTGAGGAGCTCTGGAATAACACCACTAGCCCCTACAAAAATTGGCATAAGAAAATAAAATGATTTAGTATTTTTATTAAATCAAAACATATGTCAGAAAAATATAAAAGAAACAAAAATGGGAAAAACCCTACCTGGCGCCTACCTCCCTGTGCAGCCCGCCACTGTGCAGCCTGGCCTGGCCCAGTGGCCCAACAGGCTGGCCCAGCCGACTGGCACTGCCAGTCGTCCCCTTCCTCGCGCCAGGAGGACAGGGGCACACGCTCGCCGCCCGCGCGCATGGGCACCACGCCACTAGCTTGCCTGCCTGCCTCCCCCACCAGCGCGACGCCACGGTTGACCCTCCGCTGTCGTCTGGATCGAGCCCTCCCTCTCTTGCTCACTCTTCTCCTCTCCCTCGCTCTCTCCCGTGCACGGCCTAACGCTGCCGTCGCCGCCACTCGCCGTTGCTGTAGCCACCGCCTCCCCCTCACCTCTCCGACACGCGCAGGAGCTCCGCCTCCTTGCTCTGAAGCTCTCACTTGAGCCACGCATAGCCGGGCGCCCCATGGAGCCGCCGCTGCCGCCATCTTCGCCTCGACCGCCGTGGATCCCCATCGCCCGCCCGCCGTCTCCAGTCGTCCCGAAGCTTCGCCGTCAAGCCCGTCGAGTCCATGGTGAGCTCCGCCACCGTTCCCCCCCTCTCCGCTTAGTCGCTCGCGCGCCGTAGCATCGTTCCCCCGCCATGGCCGTAGCGCCTCGCCGCCGTCCATGTCGCTGTCGTCGTCTCGGCCCGCCTCCGCCCAAACCGAGCACCCCAGCGTGCTCCTGGTGCCACGAGGGTGCCACAGAGCCCCTCGGGTGGCCTCCCAGTGCCCCGCAGCCCGCTCCCGCTCGAAGCCGAACTCCGGCCGCCGCCCCGAGCTCTGCTCCGGCGAGCTCCGGCCACCCCTCCTCCTCCTACTTGCCCCACCAGATGCGCGAGAGCACGGGCTACGCCCCGGTGCTCCCAGCCGCCGCCCCCGTGCCCTGCAGCGTGGACGCCGCCCCGTCCAGAGGTCGTCGCGGATGACCCTAGCCGGCCTGACGTGCGGGCCTGGCCTGCCAGGTGATTAGCTTACGGCTAATCACCGTTTAATTAACCCCTGCCACTGACAGTGGGCCCGGTGCCCACTAATCCTAATTAGACTAAATAAACCCCCCTGTTGACTAACTGAGTCATTGACGTGTGGACCCCACACGTCAGGTTTGACTTGGTCAGTGCCTTTGACCTGTTGACGCAAGCATGACGCAGTGCTGATGCAGTATTTGATTTTTTGGTATTTAAATAAATCAGGAAATTCCAGAAAATATTCAAAACTTCAAAAATTCATATAAATTCAATCGTAGCTCAGATTGAGATAATTTATATATGAAAAATCATCAGAAAAATGCAATCTTTCCATCTGTACTAGTTTCATGCATGACGAACCAACTTATACATTCTGTATATGAGAAAACACATTATGGCATTTTAAGAGACTTAATTTAGAGTTGCATTTGAACCCTTGGTTCAAATGGATCTCTTCCAAATGATTGCTAGATGCATTAGCACAAACAACATCACATCTTCATGCCATGGTCATGCATCATATTGTTGCATATGCTTGTGTATTGATTGTTGGCACCGTTCCTTCTCGATAGGTCCAGCTCTGGAGAGTGCTCGAGAGAACACATCTGTGAAGCAAAGGCCTCCCTTGTTCTTTTACCGTGCAAGCAAACCCCTTGTTCATTCCGATACAATCCTACTCTCTCGCTCCTGCTCTCGGTTATTGCATTAGGACAACCACGACTCCTCTGCGACTTTGTGTTGCGGTAGTTGAACCCATTCCTCTACATGACCTGTCATTGCCACAGTAAATAGTTGAAACCCACTAGCATGTGTAGGATTTGATTGAGCCATGTTGTGTTCCTACCATGCTATGCCTGCTATTGCTTAGAGTTGTGTCAGGTCTGATTCATTGGGAACGAATTGGAGTGCAGTTCTATGTTCTGATGCTGAGAGTGAAGTGTGTGAACACGATTTGGTAGAGGTAGCGGTGAGAGGCCATGTAGGAGTACATGGTGGGTTGTCTCATTGGAACCATCCTTAAGCACTGAGTTCTATGTATGTTGTCCAATGACTCGATACTACCACACATTGGGTTCCGTAACTTTCGACCTCCCGACTTATTAACCAACTTGATCTCCTGCCCAAGAGTCGCAACTAGTTTCTCGGTGTTTGTAGGTAGTGCTATTTTTCTACCGAGTGGCACCCGGCAGGTGGGCTTGGGACAGACTAGGCACACGTGGCTGGTGTACCGAGTGGCACCGGATGGTGGGCTCGGGAACCCTGCACACATCGTTTGGGGCCGTGAGCGACACCCCGGCCGGATCTCCTTGCGGATGGAACCCGAATAGGCGATAAACCTGGATTAGAGTCTTGTTTGGTTAGTCAGGTCGTGGCCGACACCCTCGCCGGGCTTCCGCTTGAAGGTTGCCGAGATACATGACGTGTACATGGCGGTAAGTGGCGAGAGCGTGTGTGAAGAAGTACACCCCTGCAAGGTTAACATGATCTATTCGAATAGCCGGGTCCGCGGTTATGGACTTCTTGGATGCTTACGTGGTACATAGACAACTTGAAGTGGATACTCTAAAATGCTCAAGACAAGTGTGAGTGCTATGGATGGCCTTCTCGTATGGAGACGGGATGAATCCATAGTAGTGTATTGTGTGGTGGTTAGTGGACTGCAGCGCCATATCACCTCAAAGAAGCTCTTGTAGTCGTAGATAGGATAGCCACTGAGTCAAAGCTGGCTTGCTGCAACTAAACCCCACATTACCTTCTTGATACAAATGCATGTAAGATAGGATCTGATATAAATCTTGCTGAGTACCTTTGTACTCATGTTGCTTTATTTATGTTTTTGCAGCGGAGACTTCGGTCTTACTAGTGTTCTCGTGGACTTCGACAAGTAGCTTGTACCTCAGCTCCGATCTTGTACCCTTGGGAGGGTCTTGTAGATAGTTAGGCTTCTCAGCCTTTTTCTTTTGTAGCTGTCTGTACTCAGACATGTAATGCTTCCGTTGCTTGTATGCTCTGAATGATGGGTCATGTGACCCCTGTTTGTATTTAATGCTATGTGGCTCTTCTGGGCCTTTATCTATATGAGTTTGCGTTATGTTGTGATGCCATGTTGTACAACACATACTTGCATGTTATGCGTACGTGTAACGTGTATTGCTATGTGTGGGATCTGACAACCTAGTTGTCTATCCTTGGTAGCCTCTCTTATGGGGAAATGTAGTCTTGTGCATCCATGAGCCATAGTAGTCCGCTTCTGACCAGTTCACCGAGTCCTGCTATCCCGGACTACTGCTTGGAACACTAGGACTGGCGGCATGTGATTCACTTGCCTCGTTCATCCCTTCGGGAAATGTCACGCGGTGACATCCGAGTCCTGCCTAGCCTGCTACAGCCCGGGCTCCGGAGTCCTGTTAGCCAGTTACTCTGGCCGGATTCACACACCGCCAATCGACATGCTCGATGTTGTTTCATGTATGCCTGTCCCCGTAAGTTAGTGCCACTTTGGGTTCACGACTAGTCATGTCGGCCCGAGTTCTCTGTCATATGGATGCTAGCGACACTATCATATACGTGAGCCAAAAGGCACAAACGGTCCCGGGCCATGGTAAGGCGACACCCGTGGGAATACCGTGCGTGAGGCCGCAAAGTGATATCAGGTGTTACAGGCTAGATCGGTGCGACTTAGAATCCGGGTCCTGACAGCTTGTGTGGATGACATCGTGGTGAAGTCCAGGGAGAAGGAAACCTTGATATCTGATTTAAAGGAGACCTTTGATAATCTCCGGGTTTATAAGATGATGCTTAATCCAGACAAGTGTGTGTTCGGCGTACCTGCTGGCAAGCTTCTGGGTTTCCTGGTCTCAAACAGAGGCATTGCAGCTAACCCGGAGAAGATCAAGGCGATCTCCTCCTTGGCCAAACCGGTGTGCATCAATGATGTTCAACGACTAGCGGGTCGTGTTGCCGCTTTAAGCCGGTTCATAAGCCGGTTAGGTGAGAAGGCCCTGCCGCTATATCAGATGATGAAGAAAACAGATGTTTTTGTCTGGAGTGATGCTGCTGACGCTGCCTTTGAGGATTTAAAGAGGCAGTTGTCTGAGCCGCCGGTCCTTGCTGCTCCCATTGATAGAGAGCCATTGCTGTTATATGTGGCTGCTAACGCCCGAGCCGTCAGTGTGGCCATCGTGGTGGAGCGCAAGGAGGCTGGCAAGGAGCATCCGGTTCAACGGCCGGTTTACTACATCAGTGAGGTGCTCATTGAGTCCAAGCAAAGGTATCCACATTGGCAGAAACTTCCAAGGTCATCCTATCACTTTGGTAAGCTCTGCCCCCTTAGGAGATATCATACAGAATAGAGAGGCCACAGGACGAGTCACCAAGTGGACCATTGAGCTTGGACCCCTTGGTTTGCAATACATGCCTCGGACTGCTATCAAGTCTCAAGCCCTAGTGGATTTTATCAATGATTGGACTGAGTTGCAGGCACCTGAGGAGAAGCCAGATAACACATATTGGACTATTCACTTTGATGGTTCCAGGCAGTTGGAAGGCTCGGGGGCTGGAGTTGTTTTAACTTCCCCTCGAGGTGACAACTTTTTTTATGTGCTCCGGCTTATGTTTCCCTGTACTAACAATGCAGCTGAGTACGAGGCCTTACTCCATGGTCTCCGGATGGCCAAAGAGATGAATTTGAGCCGGGTAAGGTGCTTGGGCGATTCAGACCTCGTCGCTCAACAGGTGTCAGGCACGTGGGACTCCAAGGACCCCCTTATGGCGGCTTATCGTCGTGAAGTTGATGCTGTGGCTGGACACTTCAAAGGTTATCAAGTGGAACACATTGATCGGAGGAAGAATGAGGCAGCTGATGCTTTAAGCCGGCTTGGATCTCAGCGTAAGCCGGTGCCGCCTAACACCTTTCTTGATGTTTTGCATAACCCTTCTGTCAAAGTGCCTACAGAGGAAGAACTAGCGATTGCTGCACCCGGAGGCACAGCTGGTGGCAGCTCTACACGCTATCCCAGATTGGACAGTCCCATTTTTGGCCTATATGACCCAGGGAGAGTTGCCTGAGGATGAGACCTTGGCAAGACAAATCATCAGGCGGTCCAAATCGATGACAATTGTTCATGGTGAATTACATCACCGTAGTGTTACTGGGGCGTTTCAACGTTGTGAGTCGCCTGCGGAGGGTCAGGAGATACTTCATGAGATCCATGAAGGAGATTGTGGTCATCATGCCGGCTCAAAATATCTGGTGGCCAAGGCTTTCCGTCATGGTTTCTATTGGCTGACGGCTCATGCTGATGCGGAGGATCTGGTCAGTAAATGTGACGGATGTCAAAAATTCTCACGACGAGCTCATGTGCCGGCTCAAGAGTTGAGGATGATTCCAATTACTTGGCCGCTTGCGATGCAGGGGCTTGACATGGTTGGACCTTTCAAGAGGTCTAAAGATAAAAAGACACACCTCTTGGTGGCGGTGGATAAATTCACAAAGTGGGTGGAGGCAGAGCCAGTCAGTAAGTGTGATGCAGCCATGGCGGTTCAGTTCATGAAAAAGGTGATCTTCCGTTTTGGTTTTCCACACAGCATCATAACTCATAATGGTACTAATCTCTCCAAGGGTGCCATGGAAGAGTTCTGTCAACGAGAACATATCCGGCTTGATGTTTCGGCTGTTGCTCACCCTCAATCTAATGGTCAAGCAGAGAGAGCTAATCAAGAGATCTTGAAGGGCATCAAACCCCGGCTCTTGGTCCCCTTACAGCGAACTCCGGGTTGTTGGGTGGAGGAGCTACCTTCTGTACTATGGAGCATCAACACAACACCTAAAAGATCTAAAGGTTATACACCTTTCTTCATGGTGTACGGAGCAGAGGCAGTTCTCGCCAAGTGACATCCCAAGACGACTCACCCAGCGTGGCGGCTTACGTTGAGGCTGATAATCTAAAAGCTCGTCGGGATGCACTTGACTTGTTGGATGAGGAGCGAGACTTGGCAATAGCCTGCTCGGCGATTTACCAGCAAGACCTGCGCCGCTATCACAGCCGCCGGGTTAGAAGCAGAGCCTTTCAGGAAGGCGACTTAGTGCTCTGGCTCATCCAGGATCAGTCTGATATGCACAAGTTGTCCCCTCCTTGGGAAGGACCCTTTGTGGTCAGTAAAAATCTGAACAACGGGTCATACTACCTTATTGATGTTCGAGAGCACAAAGACTCACGTAAGTCGGAGGAAGAGACCCGCTGGCCGTGGAACATAGCTCATCTTCGGCCTTACTATACTTGAGCCACCGGCTCTCAAGATATATATATATATATATATATATATATTTGACAATGTATATATTATATAAAGCAATAAAGCAGGACCTCTTTTCTTTTCACCCTCAATGCTTTATATATCTTGTTTACCAGGTGGTGGAAACAACCAACAGGAAGCGGATCATATCTGAATCCGGCTTTCCCTTTGGTCCGGCTTATGATCATATCTGAATCTATCCATGGTCACTTGGGGGCTTCCTGTTCAAACATAGGTCGTATTCGAACCAAAGAGAACATAGCTGTCGATACCCAATTGATCGGCATACTGCCAAACCCACTTGGGGGCTTCTTGATCATATTTGAATCATAGCTTAACCCCTTTGGGTCTGACGTGGATCGTATTCGAATCAACGTCATTAAAAAACTCTCATGGTCACTTGGGGGCTTCCTGTTCAAACATAGTTCGTATTTGAACCAAAGAGAACATAGCTGTCGATACCCACTTGATCGGCATTGCCAAAGCCACTGGGGGCTATATGATCGTATCCGAATCTTAGCTTAACCCCTCTGGAACGGTTCACTGATCGTATTCAAATCAGAGACCTTTTTTAAATTCAGTTTATTATTCATTATACTTTGTAAGACATAAATGTTATTAAGGGGCAGGAGAACATCATATGCACCAATTTTCAGGAGTTAAACTCACTATCATGATTTGGGTCACATAAGCCGGCGAGAATGCCAAAAAGATCGGAGGTATGCTATTGATTATAATCATAAGCCGGCCTTTATATGATGTTTTGATTCATACTCCGGGTTATCAATACTTTATGTGACCCCGGATGCGATAAGTCACCAAGGGAATTCTGTTTTGTTTTATATGTAGGACAAAGCAAGAAAGTTTTTAACATCAAGGAAGGATCAGCATAAGCTGGAAGTATATAGCGATGGCGGCTTACGAAAGTATTAAGCGCCACAAACATGCGCGAAGGCATGACAAAGTTGAGAGGTTTTTCTACCCTATTACAAGACTCCCCGAGTCTGAATAATGAAGCATTGTTTTTGCAAAGTCATAATGCCATGCGGTTCACTCCTTTGGTGGGCTTGAAGATTCCGGGTTATCCTTCTCCGCCTATCCGTCTGCTGCCCTGTCCTGGAAGGTTGACGAGGTCCAGTCAATGCCGCTTAAGGCTTCAAACTCAGCTTCATCATCTATTAAACCGGCAGGGTCAACTTCAGGGGCAAAGGTGTGCTTACGAGTTGGAGGGATCAGGCTGACGTCATCATAGTGAGGTGTTGGAATTCTCCGGTTCTCGCTATCATAGCCCGACTGATATTTGGTAAGATCAATATCATTCCCAATGATGGTAGCCACAGGACGTACGACTCTCACACAGGCGGTAAAGTCTATTTCATCGAATACAGAGCCGTCTTCCTTCAAGCTGGGATATCCAAGAGCAACGTCTGCCAGGTCTAACTCTAGAAGCAACGCCTTGGCCCGGCTTAAGGCAGCTATGGTCCCGGTTCTGGCAGATGCCCGCCTTAGCTCTTGAATCCGCTGGGGTAGCACGTCAAGCCGCTTTAGCACATCTTGCAGGAGATGGGGAACGTCATTTGATAAAGCCACAACGGCCATAGCACTGTGACCCGGCGTACAGCTGCTCCACTAGAGTGTAAACCGCCTTTAGCTTGAGCAGCATGTTCTGCTTGAGGTTTGTGCTCCTGGGGCCTGCGTTTATACAAATAAGGTGAGCCGGAGATGACAATTAAAGTAGTCATCAAAGGAAGGATTGCGATATTCAAGGTTATATATAGTAACTTACCGAAGATTGCTGAGACCATTTGAGATATCTGGTGTTTTAAGCCGGACAGCTACCGTTGTTTCGCAAGTGACGTTTCTGCTATCTCGGCCCGGGTCACCAGTGAGGCCTTTTCATCAGCCCAGATTTTCTTCTCCGCATCAAAGTTCTTCTTCAACTTCTCTTGTTCAGAGACGCTGAATGCAAATTTGGAGTTGGCCTTTTGAATTTCAAGTTCTTGAGCGGCCAGGCGGTTCTTCAGGTCAGCAATCTCCGACTCAAATTGACTTGTGGTGGCATGCATTAATGCCGGGTTATAATCGAAATTATGGTAAGATATCATTAAGTCCCAAGCACTTTGCAAGCAAAGATACTTGACACTTGGGGGCTAATGTATGCTGAAGAAATATAAATGTATAATGTCGGTTCATGAGAAATTAAGTCCCAAGCACTTTGTAAGCAAAGACACTTGACACTTGGGGGCTAATGTGTATTGCAAATTCAAGGTATCATTTTACAACCGGATTAAATATTTTCCTATAAACCGGACAAGGCAGTGCTAAGCAGGTTTCTAAGTCTACAGCATATTCATTCATAAGCAATAGACTTGGGGGCTGATACAGTGAGTATGATTAAGGAAAGTAGCATAAATTGTACCTCAGATTTTTGCCGTATTTGTTTCACCATATTAATTTCCAGGTCACGGCTGCTATGTACTTGATTGATATAGCCAGAGACTATATCTCCAATGCTCAAATTAGTATAATCAGCAATGTCTAATTTGGCTTTTCGGCGCTCCAAAAGCTCTTCTTTGGCAGAACACTTGGCAAGGACGGTGGGCTGACTTGGCTCGACGAACTAAGTCTTGGTAATTTCAACCTCCGGATCAATTGTCTTGACCGGGCTAGGGGTTTCCGGTTTATCAGAGCCGCCAAAAGTTTCTTCAGTGGGCGGATCAGAGGATGGTGCTGGAATTTCATAAGCCGGTTCAGGCGGCAGTTGATGAGTGGAAGTGTCAGGGGCGGATGTCCCGAGTTCCGGTTTAGTTACTACCTGGTCTTGGGATGGTTTATTCTTTTTTGCCCTCTTACTGGGCTTCACCTGCACGCTGTGGACAAAGAAGAAGGGTGAGCACAAAATATCAGTAAGGTAAAGCATAAGGAAAACAAAATTATATTACCCAGGGGCAGTCTTGAAAGGCAGCATGTTAGATTGCATAGACTCGCCAGATGAAGGAGAGGTATCCTGATAATTGGAGTCAGATGAATTGAGAGGTTGACGAATTAAACCCGCCAAAGGGTAAACAGAACGTAAATCAGAGATAACCTCGACACGATGCTTCCTGGTTACATCAGGTAAGCCGGAGGAGAGCTCTATATCCTTGCTGGTCCGGGTCTGCCTCCGGCTTTCAAATTGCTGTTGCTTCAAAAGAAATTGAGGATCTTGGTAAGCCAAAGGATGTGAAAATCTTACTTTCCGGGTTACTCTTCAAATTTTCTGACGCAGCAGGGGCCCGGAGTCAGAGGAGATTATAGTTACCTCTTCCTCGACGGCTTGGCTGTTCCCCGTATCCTCCTGGAAAGATTAAGGGTCAGCAAAGTGATGATAAAGAGTCAAGGGAGTTAAAAGTTACCTCTTCTTCGTCGTCAGAAGTGTCATCTAATTTAAGTAAATCGGAAGCGCTTGGCTTCCTTTTCCTTGAAGTTCCAGTCTTGGCGGTTTTCCTTTCGGATCTTTTGGCGCTCACGGCTTGTTTTGCCGCCTCATGATTATACTTGACCTTTCGAAGTTATCATCGGCCCTGTGAAGAATGATAAGGGTTATGAATAAAAGTAAGGTATAAAACAAGATGGCGATAATTATTGAGATTGATGACTTACTGCGGGGAGCCGGGTTCTTCTTGCGAGAAGGAAGTAAGCGAAGGTGTTCTTGGTCACCGTGCCCTCTTTCGACAACGTCTGGTCGTAGCATCTACCACATCATCTGGTAAGTCGTCGGGACTATGACACGATTGGGTCATTCTTCTCTCTGAGTAAGTGCACATTAAGCGGGCGGCTTAACGGAGTCACTCGGCAAGCAACCCAGACTCGGACCAGGTCAACACCATCTAAGCCATTTCCCAAAAGAGCTTTGATTTTGCTAATGGTGGGAGCAAGTGGCAGACGCTCAACGACAGTCAGTTTATCCGGCAGCGGGTGGTTGGATTCAAGTAGCAAGGCGCGGAAGCCGGGCAGAGGATTTTCGTCAGCCAGAGAAGTATCCTCGCAGTAAAACCACGTCTGATTCCAATCCTTTGGATGACTCGAAAGTTCAGCGTAAGGAAAAAGATAGTCTCTCCGCCGCTGAATCGAGATGCCACCCAGTTCCAGACTGCGCCCGTTGGCACGTTCATTCTGCCGGTTTAAGTAAAACAATTCTCTGAATAAAACTATGCTGGGTTCCTCTCCAAGATACACCTCACAGAAAACTTGGAAGTTGCAAATATTTGACACGGAATTGGGTCTGATGTCTTGAGGCACGAGATCAAGAAAGCATAAAACATCCGGAAGAATTTTGAACCGGGTGGAGCGAAGCCCCGGCTCATATGATCCGTAAAAACTATTACCTCCCCTTCTTTGGGATGAGGTTTCTCCTCGGACGGGTCAGGAGCACCATAAGACATGACCTCCTTCTTTGGCAGATGGCCGGACTTGTCGAAATCAGAGAGTTTGCTTTCTGTGACAATGGACGGGACCCAGTTGCAGGTCACAGGGGCCTTGGGAGCCTTAGGTGCCATGGTGTAAGCGGAAGCCTATGACAAAGTAAAAATGTCCGGTTTAAATATATTCAAGGTGGCGGCTTAAGAAGGGGCCTAATGACATATAAGTGACTATGCAATAACGTTTAAACCGCTGCAGGTATTAAAGGTAATTAAAATTTTCTTAAGTCGCCGGAAGCAAGCGGTGCTGACAGCCGGTGTTGTCTTAAACCGGTCACGTGGACTACTATGGCTAAAACAGATTCAACAGATGATATTTTTGGCTAAGTGTAGAACAAACAGGTTTCACAAGTTGCAGTTATTATTTTGGATCAAACGGTAGCTCTGGAAAGAAAAATTTCTAGACCTAAAACAGGGCAGAGAAGTTCATGCATTTGAAGAGGGCTTCCAAACAAGGGAAATGAGATATGTTTCTATGCGAAATAGGCACAAACAATTACGCAGCAGTTCTATGTTGTTTTTACGATCTAAACAGTGCATTGGAGGTGAAAACTAGCAAGGGTTGGCATTGGGCGGCGATGAACGCCGACAAACTCAAGACAGTCCCAATGCAGATCTAAGAAGGGGAAAGAGAGTAACTCACGGATGTGGACGAGCTGCGGAGATTCGCCGTCGATTTCTGGTCAGAGTCAGGTTGATGCAGCGGCCTGAGTCGGTGAAGACGAGGGGTTCGACGGCGGCGGCGGCGAAGCTCGAGAAGAGGCAAGAGGAAGAAGACGACTGAAAGAGGGAAGAATGGAAGACCTAGGTCGTGCCTATTTATAAGGGAAGGCCGAGACGGCAGTAGCGAAACGAGGAGACCAAGTATCATTATCCAGCGACCCCGACGCCTCGGTTTTCGGGATGGTCAGTAAAGGCAGAGATCCGTTGAAGATATGATGGAATAAAATAGGGATTTAATAGAAGATGACGTCACGATGGATTAAACCGGATCCAGAAGATGACGTCACGACGGGTTATGACCTTTTCACGGACAGAAGACAGAAAGACTGGTTGTTAAGATGTTTTAAGATTGACATGAACCGGTTCAAATCAATCTGGGGCCTAATGTTGGGGATATAACTATTTGAGTCAGCCGCCCAGGAGGGGCCGGTTACGTAAAGAGTGACTCATCAGAAGCCCAAGACCAAGTATGATGATGGCGGTTCAATAAAGGGTCTAAAGGCCCACAGGCGACTTAAGGCCCGTAATGATAAGCCGCCATGATGGCATGACTTGTATTGTAAGGTAGAATTAACTAGTCACCGAGCCGGACATTGTCTATGAGCCGGCCGGTACTCTGTAAGCCCTTGAGGCGTCCCGTGTATATAAGGGGACGACCCGGCGGCGGCTTAGGGCAAGAAACAACTCCTCGAGAGCCGGGCATAGCGTATCTCGCTCCCTGATTATCGAAACATCAAGCAATACCAACCCAACTAGACGTAGGCCTTACCTTCACCGTAAGGGACCGAACTAGTATAAACTCTCTCGTGTCCTTTGTCCCGATTAACCCCTTTAAGCTTCCTAGTTGCGATGGCTCCACGACTACGTCCTTGCAAGAGGACATCTGTCGTGGCAATTCCACGACAGTTTGGTTTTCATATTCCGCGATACTCAAAAACAAGGAAAAAACAGAAATTGGCACTAGGCTCTAGGTTAATAGGTTAGTCTCAAAAATCATATAAAATAGCATATAAATGCGTATAAAACATCCTAGAAGGATAATATAATAGCATGGAACAATAAAAAAATTATAGATACGTTGTATCAGTTGCCGGTGTCGGGGAAGTCGCCGTGGAGCTGCAGGCGCAAGGGGGGCGCCGAGTTAGTCATGGGCGCAGTGGGATGAGGTAGTGGTGTGTCGGAAGGAGGATGGTGTTGACGAGGCATCGCACAGTGTGTGCCAAACCCGGGGCACGTCGTAGACAAAGGCACGCGTCGGTGTTGCCAGCACCGGGCATGCGAAGACGGACGAAGACGAAGTTGGCGAAGCACCGCACCAGGCTTGATAGGCCTGGGGACACGTCGTGGACGAAGGCATGCATCGGTGTTGCCAGCACCGGGCATGCGTAGACGAGGGACCTGCACGAGCTGTACGCCATGTCGGAGAAGTCGAGCGGGCCTGCAGAGAAGGACTCGACGATGGTTGCGGCGCCAATCGGTGCAGGGCCCACGTCGCCTGCGGTTGTCAGAGCAGATGAAGTGGTCCGGGTAGATGATGGCGACGCCGGAGCGAGCTAGTGCTGGACGAAGAAGAAGGAGGTGGACGGGCGGCGGGGCTACTGGGGTAGCGGCGGCGGCGACCGAAGAAGAGCGGCGGCGGCGGCCTGACGGCGGCGGCTAGGTTAGGTGCACGGCGGCGCTGCTCGAAGTAGGCAATGAACCCGACTGCGTGACAAAAACCGACGCGGACGGTGGCGTTCCCGCGCCAAGGGAAACGGCGCGGCACATACCACGGGAAATCGACGCGCGGGAACGACAAAGTGGACCATGGGCCACGGCGCTACGGCCCGAAGAGGCGACGCAGCGGCGGCAGGCGGGTCGGGGCGACGGCGGGAAGACCTCAGGATGGAGGCGGGGACCGCGTGCTACGGAGCGACGACCCAAAGGGGCGGCGCAACAACAGAATCTGGGTCGATGCAACCGCGGGAACGACTCAGGACGGTGGTGTGGACCACGTGCCACGCTCGCTACGGCCCGACGGGGCGACGTAGCGGCGGCGCGAAGGTTGGTGCAACCACGGGACGGCCTGGAGCGGATGGCCTCGGGGCGGTGGGGGACCGCGGGCCGCGGCACTACGGCTCAAAGGTGCGATGCAGCGGTGACGCTGGTCAGTGCAGCTGGGAGAAAAACCATGGGGCGGCGATGCTGTGGCCTGATGGGGCGACGCAACGGCAGCCCGAGGCGTGCTGAACTCGAAGACAATCTTCACGGGACCTACGGAGGCGCGCGCAACCGATGGGCCAGGTCGAACGCGCGGCGTAGATGAAGCGAATCACGGGTAGTTGGGTGATCAATCCAATCACTCACGAGGTTGGGGTAGCTGCTCGGCTGACGATGAAGGTGCCTGCGTCACGCGTTCCGCGGCCGGACACGCCTACGACAGCGTTGAGCCAATGCAAATTACGTGATGTAGATGGCCTCGCTGCAGGTACTAGTGCACTAGTGCAAGCCTGCATCCAGCGTGCGTCAGATTCACCTCGGGCCGCACGGCGTGGATAACCACGTCGGGACTCGGGCCAGCGCGTTGCACCAACGCACAACGGGCGTGTCGTCTTGTAGGGAGGGGCGTGATGGAGCCGAGCTGGATGAAGGCGAGGTGGGAGGAGGATCCCGATCCAATCAAGGCAACGATGGTTTGCGGAGAACGACGCGAGCGATGGATGTGCGGATGGCGGCCATTCTGTGCCATCATGTCAAGAGAAGAAGCCGCGTAGTCGTGCCGATGTCGGAGTAGAGGAGTGCGGGGGTCGATGGAGGCGGCGGGCGACGCAAATAGATTGTAGATCGGAAGACCAAAAAGAAAACGCCGATCAAAACGACCGGCGACAGAGAGAAAATCCGAAGCAAGGGCTCGGTAAAAAGACTCTCTCGGGCAGCCGGTCAACACGACCGGCGGCCGAACCCTAGGTACGGGCGGTGCAGCCCCCGGCGGCGGTCATGGAGGCCGACGGTTCTGGGGGCGGCGCATGGGTGCGGAAGCGACGACGGCTAGGGTTTAGGATCGATTAGGCTGATACTACGTTAGAAGGGAGAGAGTTGACGGATGGAATTGTTGTTGTGTTGCTTGAGCCTCATGGTGATATATATGGAAGTATAATGATCAATTTGGAGTACTAGATAAGTCCGAACAAATCCTAGCCTATCTCATCTTTCCTAATAATCAATATACTCAACACCTTCGTCATATCCGTCTCTAGACGAATATAAAACAAGAATTTTGAGGCGAAGGGAGTATAAAAATCTAGACAGAGTGACACGAAGGTACTTATGTTATAAGCATGGGTGGAAGCTAAATGTTTTACCACCGCAGCGGTCGAAGTCTTCGTCTCTGCCGACGACACCCTTTAGAGTATTACGATATCTCCAATTTCTGACGCAGAATTCAAGCTCACCATCATCATTTTAGGCATAACAAACCCGCTGCATCCCTTATATCATCCATCTCCCGAGCTCCGATACCTGCACCACATGATTAACCTAACGAGGCGCATACCAACGGAGCATATTGTGTGTGAATCGAGTGGATATGATATTCGTGGAAACTCTTACCTGTAGCCTGATTTCTTGGTGTCCTCGGTGGCAACTGATGCGCTCTTGTCTTGCATTATATCCTGTGGCCGCACACATAGCTTTGACCTGTCAGGTCAACAGATTAAAAAAAAAATAACACAGTACAGATGCAAGCACTCATATACATGCGCAAACACTCATCCCTTTAAACGCACACACGCCTAATGAGTTGGGATACAACAGTCTATCTAACCATCCAACCATAGATTGGTTCGCGACAAAAAAAAATATTAAGAATAAGATATGGCAACAGTACCTCTCCACCGGAGTAAAAAAAAGCGACATCATTCTAAAATGATACAAAACATAACAAATAAGGTATGCTAATGGAAATATGCAGTGACATTGTCATTCAATTTCTAAGAATACCGACTCGGCTAATGTGGAAACAACGCCCAGAGTCGACGAAGTCCTTTTTCATCCCCACAACTCAAGAAAAAAGTAAATGAACTTGTGATCACAACAAAGAAACAACACAACATAACCAACTCTATAAATTAAAAGATCACACTTGGAGAAATCTATGCTTACCATGAGCACAACCTGCATGGAACCTGAGATGAAGGTGAACCATCTGCCATTGCTTCGCCTTCGCGGTATCCTAACACTGTTACAAAGAAAAATATGGCAAGATAATCCTAATCGTATGAAAAATTAATTTTCAGCATCATGACATGTGCGGACCATAAGGCAAGGTGTTTTTTTTAAACGGCGGCAATTTGTTTTTATGGGCGGACCTTAAGGCAATTTGTCCCGACACTCTGTGAGTCTAGTTCTTCTAAATTCATTCACTCCCTGGAAGAAAAAATCACTTTGTTGAAATTTTAAACTCTTCGAGTGTTGTGCACCCATCCCTTCTAAAATGTGGAAGTGTTAGCACGGGTGCCGCATCCTGCCTACTGAAAATTTGCAGAATCTAGGATATTTAGCGCACAACATAACGTGTCGAATCTTTTCTCACTGAGAGGCTTGGTGAACATATCAACAAGACTCTCCTCAGTCTTGACTTTACTGATAATAATATCCTCTCAAAGAACATGGCCCCGAAGAAAGTGATGCATGATATCAATATGCTTGGTGTGAGAGTGTTGCACATGATTGTATGCAATTTTGATGGCACTCTCATTGTCACATAGCAGAGGAATTTTCTAGACCTTGATATCATAACCCTACAGAGTCTACTTCATCCACGAGAGCAACAGGAACCAACATCAATATATTCAGCCTCAGGCGTGGAAACTGATATGGTTCTACTTTCTGGGAGATCAGCATACCAAGGATCAACTGAGGAAATGACATGTCTTGAAGGTAGATTTCGTATGAACACAATCACCTGCATAATCCGAGTCTGAATATCCAATGAGATCAAACTGCGCTCCCTTAGGATATCATAAACCTAAGGTAGGGGTGTGAGCCAAATATCTGAGAATACAGTTGACAGCAAGAGGTGCGATTCTTTAGGTCTAGCTTGAAAACATGCACACATGCAAACACTCAACATAATATCATGTCTAAAAGCGCATATGTAAAGCAAAGAACCAATCATGAATGATAAACACATCTGCGTCTAGATGACCATTTGTAGTCATTGGAGTTTTGAGTCCTTTGTCATCTTGCATTTTGAACTTCTTCAGGCAGTGTCGTGGTTTTGTCCCGGCAGATGTCCTCGTGAAAGGACTAAGTATGGAAGCCGTCGCAACTAGGTGGTTGCTTGAATGGGGTTGACCGGGAACGAAGGACACAAGTTTCCCAGGTTTGGCCCCTCACGCTGGAGGTAAAGACCTACTTCCTGTTGCGACTCTGGTGAGGAGTGGAATGAAGTTGATGCTGGCTATGGGAGTAATTCGCCTGCTGGGTGACCACATTTTTTAGCATCTCGATAGCGTTTCTGCCCTTGATTTCTATCGGGCTATTTCTGGTAATCGGAATTGCAGCGAGATATGAGTTTCCGCCAGCACATTATCAACTGGGTTGGAATAATGACTCGCTGGAGTCTGGAAACGATGAGGTGGGTGCTGGACCGGCGATTGTTGCTGAGCTGGCGATGGCTGGTGCTGCTGAGCCGGCGGAGGTTGTAGCTAGGTTGTGTTTGGAGGTATAGCCCGAGTAAATTGGGGTATGACAGGTGCCACACCTGGTGTTGTAGTGCCTGCCCCTGGGATAGGTGCGTCTCGTGATGTTTCAAAGAACCGCGTCGGCTCAAAAACTGCCGGCAAACGACTCTGATACCTCCTATGGTGTACCGTAGAGTTCTCATTCTGACAGAAACTAAGATGTAGTGCCTCAGCCTTCAAGCGCTCCGTTTCACTAAGGATTTGGGCATGTATATCTGCCATACGAGTATTTTCTGCGTTGATATCTCCCTAGATCTTGGCCATCTGCCCACGGAGCTTCGCAACCTCTGTGTTGCGCTCAGCCATGTTCTCCATGGTCACTGGAACCATCAGGAGCGTTCCCAGGGCTGTTGTCGGTGTCAAAACCGGCGGATCTCGGGTAGGGGGTCCCGAACTGTGCGTCTAGGCGGATGGTAACAGGAGACAAGGGACACGATGTTTTACCCAGGTTCGGGCCCTCTTGATGGAGGTAAAACCCTACGTCCTGCTTGGTTAATATTGATGATGTGTGTTACAAGAGTGGATCTACCACGAGATCAAAGAGGCTAAACCCTAGAAGCTAGCCTATGGTATGATTGTTGTTCGCCCCACGGACTAAAACCCTCCGGTTTATATAGACACCGGATAGGGTTAGGGTTACACAGAGTTGGTTACAATGGTAGGAGATCTACATATCCGTATCGCCAAGCTTGCCTTCCACGCCTAGGAAAGTCCCATCCGGACACGGGACGAAGTCTTCAATCTTGTATCTTCATAGTCTTGGAGTCCGGGCGATGATGATAGTCCGGCTATCCGGACACCCCCTAGTCCGGGACTCCCTCAGTAGCCCCTGAACCAGGCTTCAATGACGATGAGTCCGTGGCGTTGATTGTCTTGACATTGCGGCGGGTTCCTCCTCCGAATACTTCATAGAAGGTTTTGAACACAAAGATAGTGTCCGCTCTGCAAAACAAGTTCCACATAACACCGTAGAGAGAATAATTTTTGCACAGATCTGGCGGCGTATTCCGCGGCGTGACATCACACCACGGCCAGGCCTTTATATGAATCATTTTTTATTGTTCCACCTCAGCGTGTTTAACGAGGCGGTTTCCTTGGCACGTCTTATCAAAGCGTAGATCGTGCCCCCTTATTCCGGGATTCTCATCAATACGGACGTGGGTAACCCAACCGTGCCCGTTGGCACGCCTCCTCTATCAAAGGCGAGTCCTAGTCGACCACGGGGTGGGCTCTTGGTATTCAACCTCTTTATAACGAGACCAAGGCCCTCTCCTTTTTACACCCTCTATCGAGTTCGCCTCGCGCTTCGAGTTCCAACACCCAAAGCTTCAGACTCAGCGCTTCGACTTTCGGCGATGTCCGCTTCACCAGCACGGCCGATGGATGTCTTCCTCCGTCCACGAAGAAGATGTGCTAAAGCTGCGAGACGCCTTGTATCTAACCGCGAGATCTCGCACAGGCTGCCTGCTCGAGGCAGGTCATTCCCACTCCCGAGCCCGGCGAGAACGTGGTGTTCGTGTCTCACTTCCGTCAGGGTTTAGGCTTCCCGACGGATCCCTTTGTGCGGGGGCTCATGTTTTATTATGGGCTTGATTTCCATGACTTGAGTCCGAAGTCCATCCTCCATATCCCGTCATTCATTGTCGTATGTGAGGCCTTCTTCCATATTACCCCCCACTTTGGATTGTGGCTCAAGACCTTCAAGGTGGAGCCAAAGATGATCAAGGGCAGCAAGTGGAGTGCGGAGGGCGGTCATAAGCAAATGTGCTGATGCTCCGTGGCCCGAGGGCTCTTTTCAAGAGGAGCTTGGTTTGTGGCAACGGGAGTGGTTTTATATCACCGCTCCCAGGGGCACCAAATGGGCGGCACTCCCTGCCTTCCGCTCTGGTCCACCACAGCGGCTGGCATCATGGGTCAACAAGGGGCTCGACTGGGGGTCGTCCAAGGACGTTCCCCTGCTGCAGGGCCGTATTCGAGACCTCCAGGAAAGAGGGATCAATCTGGTTGCAGTGGCGCAGGTTATGGCGATCCGGCGCCTTCAACCCTGCAAACGTCACCCCCTCCGCTTGTGGGAATTCAATCCGGAGGGACCACGAGCTCTCCAAAATTTTATGGGCACGCCGCCCGTGGAGATGTATAAACTGTTCTTCGGATCACAAGAGAAGTGTCCGGACTTGACTGAGGACGCAGGACTAAGCTGCAATCGCCCAGATACTCAAGTAAGTAGTCCGGTGACCGGACAAACTGTTCATTCATTATTTTGTGTACATGCCCTTTAAAGGAGCTGTTTCTTGAACAGGAGTGGATAGCCAAAACAAAGTTAATAAGGTGTCCGGCTCCCCTCCCAGAGACCACGCCGGATCCCATGCTGACCAAGATGTTGAAGGTCGCGCCTTTTGAAGAAGGCGAAGGGGGGAGCGGGAAGCGATCGCCCCATGAAGGAGGCTATCAAGGAAGGAGGGATTAAAAGTCCCGTCTTTCGAGGAGGGAAGAGGACTGCTTCGAAAGATCCGGAGGTCAAGGCCTCAAAGAGGGAAAGGGAATCTTCGTCGGAGAGTCCGTTGCTGGGAAGTAACCCAGCCGCACTATTTGCCCAAGGGGATCAACCCTCCAGCGAGACGTAAGTAAAAAGAAGGGGTCTTGTAAATAAGGAACATCCCTGTATTTATTTATGAAGATAACCGAAATTGTACCTTGTAGTTCGGACCTCAGCCCTTCTCAGCAGAGCTCATCTTCGGGGGATCTTCTTCTAGAGATGATGGAGAGCGAAACACCTCCACCTGTCGCACCCTCATGTGAAGCGGACGACCCGGAGGTGTCGTCACGGAGGGTTCCCCCAAGTCCGGCGGGGGCGGAAGGTCCGGCGCCAAGTGGTGTGCGGTCGGAGGAGCTGAAGGATTTGCTCGGGCGAGCGGCTATCTCAGAAGATCACCGTGCTCTAATGGGTACGGTGATTGAAAGAATTGCATCCGCATAGAGCGGATTGCACGAAGCCGTTAGAGGCTTACTGACGGGGTTTGAGGTATGCAAAAAATAATGTACCTTCTGACAGTTATGCATATAAAATACGCCATGTATAGATAGTAGCCCCTGAGACTCGGTATGTTGTCAAAATTGACGACGTGCCGATGGTCAAATTCTCAGTTTTAACATATCGCCGCTCCTAAACAGGTGGCGGGGCGTCCGGAGGCCAGCCGGACTGATGAATATGCCGAACTAAAGCGGCAATTTGATGAGGCAGATGCGGACATGGCGCTGGTTAATAAACGGTTTGACGAGTCACAAGGTATGTGACTTCTGTGCGGACACCTGGTAAGGGAGCTTGACGCCCATGTCTTACTAATCATATGCTTAATGCAGATGCTGCCGCTGCCGTGGAAGAGCTGCGGGCAGAACTTGCCCGAGCGAAAGAGCAAGCCAGAATTTAATGTCTGGCCGCTTTAAAGGCGGCCGAAGAGCTAGGAGCTGAACGGGCTACTCACTGCCGAAGCAAAGAGGAGATGGCCGATATGGCCAAAAATTTGAGGAATACAACCGATCGCTGCGAGGTTCTTGAGAAAGAACGTCAAGTGGAACAAGAGGGCCTAAAAAAGGCCGCCGCCGAATCCAAGAATGCCCAGTCGGCCTTGAGAGCTGCCAAGGAGGAGCTGAGTCAGGCTGGGGCAATTGCGGCTGGAAAACCGTTTCTGCGGAGGAAATATACGGATCCAAAGTATGCTCAGTTAGATAAGTTGTGGAGCTCAGAGGATGCTTATCTGGACTTGGCGGCGAGCGCTGTGGACGCGGTTGAGCACTTCCGGGGCACAGAAGGGAAGAGCTATATTTGTCGCAATTCCGTAGTCCGGACCGTCCTCTGCTGCTGACCGATCGGTTGGCCGAATGGGCCGAGCTGAATTGATTGTCCGGATTTGCCATGAAGCATGTCTTGACTCACTTGTGGCCGGACGGACCCCAGCCGAAGAGCTATTATGGTTTAGTGCAGCAGTTTCTTGGGCGGTGCAGCGTGTCGGCCTTGATGAAGCGATCGGCATGTATTGAGGGAGCGCGGATGGCTCTTGCCCATGTCAAGACATACTGGGCAGAGATGAAGGCCACTGACGTTGCATCCCAGGATTCGGACAGAGGCCGAATACCTGCCGAGTACTACTTTGAAGAAGTCCTGCCGGGCGCTCGTTTAATAGAGACGCAGTGCTCGAAGGATATTATGTTTAAATGACATTTATGTTTTGTGATATCAATGTTTCAATGTAATATAAGTGCTTTTTATCCTTGTGCGTTCAAGTAGTAAACTACTCCCTGTGCGGCCGTTTATGTATATGTGTATATAACCTGAAAGATGGCAGTCCTTGGCTTCAGCCCCCACGCACATATTGCGGGGGTGTTTGCAAAAAAGCGCTTTTTCACACTTAATCCAACGTCTTGGTCCTGTTAAGGATGTGATAGCGTAGCAAACCAGGCAACCGGACTATGATGCTTTATCACTTTCACTTAGCCATAGGAGTTCGAGGGTGGGGCTACTATATAGCCCACAGGGGCACCGCACTCTCCCGTATTCGAGTGCGTATGTGCCTGACCGAAAACCGGTCCTTCGTTAATGCAGAGGAATTCTAAACATTCCTGTGAGTCATCGAGTGGTTGACCAGTCTCTCGCTATATCATGACAGTCAGTTTTCGGCTTTCTCTACTGAGGTGCTCGCCCGGCCGAACCGGGGCACAATCGCAGTAGTTCTCCACAGTGCCGCGTTAGCCGTGAAAAGCGGAACGTAAGGCAGCAAAACATAGGAGCCGGGCAACCCAACATTTGACCAAAGACATGATTCGGAGCTGATGCATATAAGGCCTAACTTCGAGACGCCGAATACTCCCTAAGGTATTCGGTCTTTATGAAAATGGGCAAAATAAGGCCCTAAGCCCTTTGTGTCCAGTGCAGCATAAAAATTCTGGTGCGGCCAATGCCAAAGCACCAGCTTCCTCCTCGGTTATATTAAGGAACCGGGGGAATGTATATCAACAACAGACAGTGAAAGAAGGTTTACGCAGGGTCTTAATCTGAAAAGAATCCTTGCATCGGGTCCCTGCTGCACGTCTGCGCCTGTGTCTCCGTTGTGCCGTATCCCGGACGGGTGTAGCACGTGGTTCATCTGTAAAAGAGAGGAACTTAGTTTGAAAGAAAAAGGATCGTGCGAAAGATGTACTTAATATTAAATAAACAGAGTATGGTTAGAAGAAGTGAATAAAATTGAGCTTTATTGTCTCTTGTTATACATGCATGCGGCCCCTCGTATGGGGGTATGCCGCTAGTAGGCGTCGGACTCGTCTAGCCGTGTCCGGGGTTTGAATGACCAATTCAGGTTCTTTGCCTAGCGGAGCCGGATAGCTGTGGGGCTGTCAAGGCAGTCTCCCGTTCTTCCGTGCTCGAGTAACACTTAATACTTCCTTTTAACGATATGATGCCGCGCGGACAGGGCATTTTAAGTGTTAGAGATGCATAATGCGGTATTGCGCTGAAACAGGCGAAAGCTTCGCGTCCCAATAGTGCTTGATGGCTACTTTTAAACGGGGAGACATGGAAGGGTAACCTTTCGCGACGGAAGTTGTCGGATGAACCAAACACAACTTCTAGCAGTATGGAGCCCGTACAATGGGCATATGGGCCTGGCATTACTCCTTTAAAGGAGGTGTTGCTACGGCAAATTTTGGTTGGGTTTATCCCCATCCTGCGGATTGTGTCCTGATATATCAGGTTGATGTCACTGCCGCCATCCATGAGGACTTGTGTAAATTGGAATCCGTCGATTATAGGATCCAATATCAAGGCAGTCCATCCTGCGTTCCGGATATTTTCGGAATAGTCCTGATGGTCGAAGGTGATTGGTTTTGACAACCAGTGTGCGGCGCGCCTTTTAGTGGGCGCCGCTCTATTTTTCCCTTTGATCACGTGAAGTGAGTTTACTGTTTTAACCTCCTGTGGGAAATTTTTTTTGTTTTCCGGGGTTCCGCTTGTGGTGCTCGTCGTCATCTTTACTTGGTGTGTCGAGCCCCTTGTGTTCGGCGTTCAGTCTGTGGGACAGTTTGAAGACCCAACAATCTCTGTGGGTATGGTTTGCAGGCTTCCCGGAGGTACCATGTATTTGACACAGTCTATCCAGAATCTTGTTTAGGTTGAATAGCTCGTCACTGTTATCCTTTAGGGGCAGTGTTTTGTTGTTCGCCGAGAGCTTTTGAATCCGGCGTTGACCGCCGTACTATTTGGGCCATTTTCCTTATTTCGGTACTGATCTTTTCTGCGTCGTGATTTCTATTTCCATCCCTGATTTCGGATGTACTTTCGGGTCATTTGTCTTGCATCTAGCCAGCCAGCTGTCCTCTCCGCATAAGCGGGTCATGAGGCTTGTTAATGCGGCCATTGTTCTTGGCTTTTCTTGGCGAGGTGTCTGGCGAGCCATTCGTCTCGGACGTTGTGTTTGAAAGCTGCTAAGGCTTGGCGTGCTGACGATCAACTATTTGGTTCTTTTTAGTAAGGAACCTGTTCCAGAATTTCGGGCTGACTCTCCGGGCTGTTGAGTTATGTGACTTAGATCGTACGCATCCGGAGGGCGGACATAAGTCCCTCAAAATTTGCCCGAAATGCATCCTCGAGCTCTCCCAGCTTCCAATGGTATTTTCGGGAGGCTTTTAAGCCAATGCCGAGCTGGCCCTTTGAGTTTAAGGGGTAAGTATTTTATGGCGTGGAGATCGTCTCCTCTAGCCATGTGTATGTGGAGGATGTAATCCTCGATCCGAGTCCGTGGTCCTGTTGTTCCATCGTATGCCTCTATGTTTACGGGTTTGAATCCCGCTGGAAATTCATGATCCAGCACCTCATCGGTGAAACATAGGGGGTGTGCGGCGCCCCTATATTTAGGTGTGCCGTGATCTTCGGAATTTTGGCGTATTGCATTGCTTTGACGAGCCTGCTTTCTTGGCCCATAGATGGACCTAATCGGGCCATCCTCTTGATGTGAATCCTTATGCGGATCGCATATTGACTTGTGTGCGGTGCCATTCGCCGCTCTCTTTTTGCCGTGAGGTTGTCCATCCGACCGGGTGGCCTTCTTGGTTTTTAATTGTGGGGGCTCTAAGGCCTCCTCGTCGAATTCGGGCAGTGGCTTTCTTTTCGGGTAGCTCTTTGTTCGGCGACTGTCGCCGTACTTATCTACGGTGCTGAATACTTTGCTCCATCTAATCCTGAGTGCATCTTCCACTGTTTTGAGCTTCCGCTTCTGCTTTTTCAGGCTACGCCAGCGGGCGATGGCGGCAGCCTTTCTGGAGGTCATTTTGCTCCAATGGTTTGTCCGGTGTGAGATCGTCCGGACTGTTGTCTTTGCCGGGGACAGATTGTTTATCCAAGTTGTCTTGTTCGGACGATTGTTCGTTGTCCACCGGTTCGCCCTGCTCTATGGTTGGGTCTTTGTTGAGGCGGGACTTTGTTCGGCGTTTACGTTGCCGTTTTGACTGCTTTTCGAGGGATTTATCCTTCATAGCGTCCGTTGCTCCCTCGCCTTCATTTCCTTGAGGTGTATCCACCATGTATACATCATGGGATGAGGTTGTCCAGCATCCTATAGGTGCTGGTTCATTGTTGTCTCCTACATCGTCGTCCATACCGTCGATGTCTTCGGAGTCGAAATCGAGCACGTCGTGTAGGCTATTGACAGTGGCTACGAAGTGGGTGGTGGTTGGGCGTTAAATTTCTTCGTCGTCTGTATCCCAACCATCCTGACCGTGGTCCGGCCAGGGCTTTCCGGATAAAGAGAGAGACTTTAGTGAATTCAGGATGTCCCCAAAGGGCGAGTGCTGAAAGATGTCCGCGGCCGTGAACTCCATAACGGGCGCCCAATCGGATTCGATTGGCAAGGGCGCGGAGGGTTCGGAGTCCGGAGAGGAGTCCGCACCTGGAGTCGAGGTCTTCGCAGCGACAGGGATGGAGTTCGCTCGATCGCCGTAGAGATTAAAGCCCCGAGGCGGTGTCCAACCACTCGTCCTCGATCAGAATCCGGCTCGAATTAAGTGTCGGAGCCGGATTCTCGTGCGACCTCGTGGCCTTTGTTCGCTGCAGAGCTAGATCATGCCCATTGAGACAAGTCTGGCGCGCTTGGCTGCGGCTCGAATCCGTCGAAGATCAATTCTCCGCGGATATCGGTCGTATAGTTTAAACTTCCAAATCTGACCTGACGGCCAGGGGCGTAGCTTTCGATCTGCTCCAGATGGCCAAGCAAATTGGCCCGCAGTGCAAAGCCGCCGAACACGAAGATCTTGTTGGAAATATGCCCTAGAGGCAATAATAAATTAGTTATTATTATATTTCCTTGTTCATGATAATCGTTTATTATCCATGCTATAATTGTATTGATAGGAAACTCATATACATGTGTGGATACATAGACAACACCATGTCCCTAGTAAGCCTCTAGTTGACTAGCTCGTTGATCAATAGATGGTTACGGTTTCCTGACCATGGACATTGGATGTCATTGATAACGGGATCACATCATTAGTAGAATGATGTGATGGACAAGACCCAATCCTAAGCCTAGCACATAAATCGTAATTCGTATGCTAAAGCTTTTCTAATGTCAAGTATCATTTCCTTAGACCATGAGATTGTGCAACTCCCGGATACTATAGGAATGCTTTGGGTGTACCAAACGTCACAACGTAACTGGGTGACTATAAAGGTGCACTACAGATATCTCCGAAAGTGTCTGCATTGGGTTGTACGAATCGAGGCGGGATTTGTCACTCCGTGTAAACGGAGAGGTATCTCTGGGCCCACTCGGTAGGACATCATCATAATGTGCACAATGTGACCAAGGGGTTGATCACGGGATGATGTGTTACGGAACGAGTAAAGAGACTTGCCGGAAACGAGATTGAACAAGGTATCGGGATACCGACGATCGAATCTCGGGCAAGTACAATACCGCTAGACAAAGGGAATTGTATACGGGATCGATTGAGTCCTTGACATCGTGGTTCATCCGATGAGATCATTGTGGAACATGTGGGAGCCAACATGGGTATCCAGATCCGCTGTTGGTTATTGACCGGAGAACGTCTCGGTCATGTCTACATGTCTCCCGAACCCGTAGGGTCTACACACTTAAGGTTCGATGACGCTAGGGTTATAAAGGAAGTTTGTATGTGGTTACCGAATTTTGTTTTGAGTCCCGGATGAGATCCCGGACGTCACGAGGAGGTCCGGAATGGTCAGGAGGTAAAGATTTATATATGGGAAGTCCTGTTTTGGTCACCGGAAAAGTTTCGGGTTTTATCGGTAACATCAGGATCACGGGAGGGTCCTGGGGGTCCACCAAGTGGGGCCACCATCCCCGGAGGGCTGCATGGGCTAAGTGTGGGAGGGGACCAGCCCCAGGTGGGCTGGTGCGCCCCCACATGGCCCAAGGCGCAGCTAGGTGGGGAGAGGGGAAACCCTAGGCGCAGATGGGCCTAAAGGCCCACCCTAGGGGGCGCCCCCTCTCTCCCCCTCTTGGCCGCCCCCCCAAGACCCATCTAGGGCTGCCGCACCCCTAGGGTGGGAACCCTAGATGGGGGCGCAGCCACCTCCCCTCCCCCTATAAATACTTGAGGCTTGGGGGCTGCCCAACACATGAGTTTCTCCCTCTATTCGTGCAGCCCTGCCTCTCCTCCTCCTCCTCTCCCGTGGTGCTTGGCGAAGCCCTGCTGGATTGCCATGCTCCTCCATCACCACCACGCCGTTGTGCTGCTGCTGGACGGAGTCTTCCTCAACCTCTCCCTCTCTCCTTGCTGGATCAAGGCGTGGGAGACGTCACCGGGCTGTACGTGTGTTGAACGCGGAGGTGCCGTCCGTTCGGCACTAGGATCGCCGGTGATGTGGAGCACGGCAATGCGACTCCTTCAACCCCGTTCTCTTGAACGCTTCCGCTTAGCGATCTACAAGGGTATGTAGATGCACTCTCCTTCCCTCGTTGCTAGTTTCTCCATAGATATATCTTGGTGACACGTGGGAAAATTTTGAATTTACGCTACGTTCCTCAACAAAGTGGCATCATGAGCTAGGTCTATTGCGTAGATTCTTTGCACGAGTAGAACACAAAGTAGTTGTGGGCGTTGATTTTGTTCAATATGCTTACCGTTACTAGTCCAATCTTGTTTCGACGTTATTGTGGGATGAAGCGGCCCGGACCGACCTTACACGTACACTTACGTGAGACAGGTTCCATCGACTGACATGCACATGGTGCATAAGGTGGCTAGCGGGTGCCGCCTCTCCACTTTAGTCGGAACGGATTCGCTGAAAAGGGTCCTTATGAAGGGTAAATAGCAATTGGCATATCACGTTGTGGTTTTGTGTAGGTAAGAAATGTTCTTGCTAGAAACCCATAGCAGCCACGTAAAACATGCAAACAACAATTAGAGGACGTCTAACTTGTTTTTGCAGGGTATGCTATGTGATGTGATATGGCCAACAAGAATGTGATGAATGATATGTGATGTATGAGATTCATCATGTTCTTGTAATAGGATTCACGACTTGTGTCGATGAGTATGACAACCGGCAGGAGCCATAGGAGTTGTCTTTATTTATTGTATGACCTGCGTGTCATTAAACAACGCCATGTAATTACTTTACTTTATTGCTAACCGGTAGCCATAGTAGTAGAAGTAATAGTTGGCGAGACAACTTCATGAAGACACGATATGGAGATCATGATGATGGAGATCATGGTGTCATGCCGGTGACGATGATGATCATGGAGCCCGAAGATGGAGATCAATGGAGCTATATGATATTGGCCATATCATGTCACTACTATATAATTGCATGTGATGTTTATTATGTTTATGCATCTTGTTTACTTAGAACGACGGTAGTAAATAATATGATCCCTTACAACAATATCAAGAAGTGTTCTCCCCTAACTGTGCACCGTTGCTAAAGTTCGTCGATTCTAAGCACCACGTGATGATCGGGTGTGATGGATTCTTACGTTCACATACAACGGGTGTAAGACAGATTTACACACGCGAAACACTTAGGGTTAACTTGACGAGCCTAGCATGTACAGACATGGCCTCGGAACACAGAGACCGAAAGGTCGAGCATGAGTCGTATGGTAGATACGATCAACATGAAGATGCTCACCGATGATGACTAGTCCGTCTCACGTGATGATCGGACACGGCCTAGTTGACTCGGATCATGTAATCACTTAGATGACCAGAGGGATGTCTATCTGAGTGGGAGTTCATAAGATGAACTTAATTATCCTGAACATAGTCAAAAGATCTTTGCAAATCATGTCGTAAGCTCGCGCTTTAGTTCCACTGTTTAGATATGTTCCTAGAGAAAATATAGTTGAAAGTTGAAAGTAGCGATTATGCGGACAGTAGAGGGCTTATGTCCTTAATGCACCGCTCAGTGTCTTTGAACCCCAAAGCGTCGTTTGTGGATGTTGCGAACATCGGACATACACGCTTTGATAACTACGTGATAGTTCGGTTAAACGGTTTAGAGTTGAGGCACGAAAGACGCGTTTTCGAAATGTCGCGGAACATATGAGATGTTTCGAGGGCTGAAATTAGGATTTCAGGCTCGTGCCCACGTCAAGAGGTATGAGACCTCCTACGATTTTCTTAGCCTACAAACTAAGGGAGAAAAGCTCAATCGTTCAGCTTGTGCTCAGATTGTCTGAGTACAACAATCACTTGAATCGAGTGGGAGCTGATCTTCCAGATGAGATAGTGATGTTTCTCCAAAGTCATTGCCACCAAGCTGCTAGAGCTTCGTGATGAACTATAACATATCAGGGATAGATATGATGATCCTTGAAGTGTTCGCGATGTTTGACACATAAAAGTAGAAGTCAAGTAGGAGCATCAATTGTTGATGGTTGGTAAAACCACTAGTTTCAAGAAGGGCAAGGGCAACAAGGGATACTTCATGAAGCGGCAAAACAGTTCTTTGCTCCAAGAAGAATCCCAAGTTTGAACCCAAACCCGAGACTAAGTGCTTCTGCAATAAGGGGAACAACCATTGGAGCAGAATTACCCTAGATACTTGGTAGATAAGAAGGCTGGCAAGGTCGATAGAAGTATATTGGATATACATTATATTAATGTGTACTTTACTAGTACTCCTAGTAGCACCAGGGTATTAGATACCGGTTCGGTTGCTAAGTTTTAGTAACTCGAAATAAAAGAGCTACGAAATAAACGAAGACTAGCTAAAGGTGAGCTGGCGATATGTGTTGGAAGTGTTTCCAAGTTTGATGTGATCAAACATCGCACGCTCCCTCTACCATCAAGATTAGAATTAAACCTGAATAATTGTCATTTGGTGTTTGCGTTGAGCATAGACATGATTGGATTATGTCTATCGCAATACGGTTATTCATTTAAGGAGAATAATGGTTACTCTGTTTATTTGAATAATACCTTCAATGGTCTTGCACCTAAAGGAATGGTTTATTGAATCTCGATCGTAGTGATACACATTTTCATGCCAAAAGATATAAGATAGTAATGATAGTACCACTTACTTGTGGCAATCGCCATGTGAGTCATATTGGTATAAAACGCATGAAGAAGTTCCATGTTGATGGATCTTTGCACTCACTCGTTTTGAAAAGTTTGAGACATGCGAACCATGTCTATTGGTGTATACGCATGAAGAAACTCCATGCAGATGGACCGTTTGGACTCACTTGATTTTGAATCACTTGAGACATGCAAATCATACCACATGGGCAAGATGACTCAAAGCCTCGTTTTCAGTAAAATGCAATAAGAAAGCAACTTGTAGGAAGTAACATATTTTGATGTGTGCAGTCCAATGAGTGTTGAGGCATGCAGTGAATATCGTTATGTTCTTACTTCACAGATGATTCGAGTAGATGTTGAGTATATTTACTTGATGAAACACAAGTCTGAATTATTGAATGGTTCAAGTAATTTCAGAGTGAAGTTAAAGATCATCGTGACAAGAGGATAAAATGTCTATGATATGATCATACAGATGAGTATCCTGAGTTACGAGCTTTGGCACACTATTAAGACATTGTGGAAATTGTTTCACAATTAATACCGCTTTGGAACACCATAGTGTGATGGTGTGTCCGAACATCATAGTTGCACCCTATTGGATATGGTGCGTACCATGATGTCTCTTATCAAATTACCACTATCGCTCAGGGTTAGGCATTAGAGACAACCGCACTCACTTTAATAGGGCACCACGTAATTCCGTTGAGATGACACCGTATGAACTATGGTTTAGAGAAACCTAAGCTGTCATTTCTTAAAGGTTTGGGGCTGCGACACTTATGTGAAAAAGTTTCAGGTTGATAAGCTCGAACCCAAAGCGGATAAAATGCATCTTCATAGGACACCCAAAACGGTTGGGTATACCTCCTAATTTAGATCCGAAAGCAATAGGGATTGTTTCTTGAATCGGGTCCTTTCTCGAGGAAAAGTTTGTCTCGGAAAGTTGAGTGGGAGGATGGTGGAGACTTGATGAGGTTATTGAACCGTCACTTCAACAAGTGTGTAGCAGGGCACGTGAAGTTGTTCTGTGGCACCTACACCAATTGAAGTCGAAGCTTATGATAGTGATCATGAAGTTTTGGATCAAGTCACTACCGTACCTCGTAGGGTGACAAGGATGCGTACTGCTTCAGAGTGGTACGGTGATCCTGTCTTGAAGGTCATGTTGCTATACAACAATGAACCTACGAGCTATGGAGAAGCAATGGTGGGCCCATATTCCAACAAATGGTTAGAAGCCATGAAATCCGAGATAGGATCCATGTATCAGAACAAAGCATGGACTTTGGTGGACTTGCCCGTTGATCGGCAAGCCATTGAGATAAATGGATCTTTAAGAAGAAGACGGACGTGGACGGTAATGTCATCGTCTATGAAGCTCGACTTGTGGCGAAGAGTTTTTCACAAGTTCAAGGAGTTGACTACGATGAGATTTTCTCATCCGTAGCGATGCTTAAGTCCGTCGGAATCATTTTAGCATTAGCTGCATTTATGAAATCTGGCAGATGGATGTCAAAACGAGTTTCCTTACCAGTTTTGTAAGGAAAGGTTGTATATGATACAATCAGAAAGTTTTGTCGATCTTAAGGACGCTAAAAAGGCATGCTGGCTCCAGCGATCCTTCTAAGGACTGGGGTAAGCATCTCGGAGTTGGAATGTGCGCTTTGATGAGATGATCAAAGATTTTGGGTTTATACAAAGTTTATGAGAAACTTGTATTTCCAAAGAAGTGAGTGGGAGCACTATAGAATTTCGATGAGTATATGTTGTTGACACATTATTGATCGAAATGATGTAGAATTCTCGAAAGCATACATGGTTATTTGAAAGGTGTTTTTCAATAGAAAACCTGGATTAAGCTTACTTGAACATTGAGCATCAAGATCTATAAGGATAGATCAAAAGCGGCTTAATGGTACTTTCAAATGAGCACATACCTTGACATAATCTTGAAGGTGTTCAAGATGGATCACCAAAGAAGGAGTTCTTGCCTGAGTTGTAAGGTATGAAGTTAAGAGTTAAAGCTCGACCACGGCGTAAAAGAGAGAAAGGATTTAAGGTCGCCCCTATGCCTTAGACATAGGCGCCATAGTATGCTATGCTGTGTACCGCACCGGAAGGGTGCCTTGCCATGAGTCAGTCAAGGGGTACAAGAATGATCCAGGAATGGATCATTGGATAGCGGTCAAAATTGTCCTTGGAGTAAATAAGGACAAGTTTCTCGATTATGGAGGTGATAAAGAGTTCGGCGTAAAAGATTATGCAAGCTTTAACACCTATCCGAATGACTCTGAGTAAGCAAACCGGATACGTATAGTGGAGCAACCATTTGGAATAGCTTCAAGTGGAACGTGGAAGCAGCATTTGCAATATGACATAGAGAATTGCGAAGTACATACGGATCTGAATACTGCAGACCCGTTGACTAAAACTTCTCTTACAAGCAAAACATGATCACACCCTAGAACTCATTGATACTTAATCACATGGTGATGTGAACTAGTTTAAGACACTAGTAGACTCTTTGGATGTTGGTCACATGGCGATGTGACCTATCAGTGTTGATCACATGGCGATGTGAACTAGATTATTGACTCTAGTGCAAGTGGGAGACTGTTGGAAATATGCCCTAGAGGCAATAATAAATTAGTTATTATTATATTTCCTTGTTCATGATAATCGTTTATTATCCATGCTATAATTGTATTGATAGGAAACTCATATACATGTGTGGATACATAGACAACACCATGTCCCTAGTAAGCCTCTAGTTGACTAGCTCGTTGATCAATAGATGGTTACGGTTTCCTGACCATGGACATTGGATGTCATTGATAACGGGATCACATCATTCGTAGAATGATGTGATGGACAAGACCCAATCCTAAGCCTAGCACATAGATCGTAGTTCGTATGCTAAAGCTTTTCTAATGTCAAGTATCATTTCCTTAGACCATGAGATTGTGCAACTCCCGGATCTTTGTAGGAATGCTTTGGGTGTACCAAACGTCACAACGTAATCGGGTGACTATAAAGGTGCACTACAGGTATCTCCGAAAGTGTCTGTTGGGTTGTACGAATTGAGATCGATTTGTCACTCCGTGTAAACGGAGTGGTATCTCTGGGCCCACTCGGTAGGACATCATCATAATGTGCACAATGTGACCAAGGGTTTGATCACAGGATGATGTGTTACGGAACGAGTAAAGAGACTTGCCGTAAACGAGATTGAACAAGGTATCGGGATACCGACGATCGAATCTCGGGCAAGTACAATACCGCTAGACAAAGGGAATTGTATACGGGATCGATTGAGTCCTTGACATCGTGGTTCATCCGATGAGATCATCGTGGAACATGTGGGAGCCAACATGGGTATCCATATCCGCTGTTGGTTATTGACCGGAGAACGTCTCGGTCATGTCTACATGTCTCCCGAACCCGTAGGGTCTACACACTTAAGGTTCGATGATGCTAGGGTTATAAAGGAAGTTTGTATGTGGTTACCGAATGTTGTTCGGAGTCCCGGATGAGATCCGGACGTCACGAGGAGTTCGGAATGGTCCGGAGGTAAAGGTTTATATATGGGAAGTCCTGTTTTGGTCACCGGAAAAGTTTGGGTTTTATCGGTAACGTCTTTGGGATCACCGGGAGGGTCCCGGGGTCCACCAAGTGGGGCCACCATCCCGGAGGGCTGCATGGGCTAAGTGTGGGAGGGACCAGCCCGGGTGGGCTGGTGCACCCCCCACATGGCCCAAGGCGCCTAGGTGGGGAGAGGGAAACCCTAGGCGCGAGATGGGCCTAAAGGCCCACCCTAGGGGCGCCTCTCTCCCCCTCTTGGCCGCCCCCCCAAGACCCATCTAGGGCTGCCGCACCCCTAGGGTGGGAACCCTAGAGGGGGCGCAGCCCCCTCCCCTCCCCCTATAAATACTTGAGGCTTGGGGGCTGCCCAACACATGAGTTTCTCCCTCTATTGGCGCAGCCCTGCCTCTCCTCCTCCTCCTCTCCCGTGGTGCTTGGCGAAGCCCTGCTGGATTGCCACGCTCCTCCATCACCACCACGCCGTTGTGCTGCTGCTGGACGGAGTCTTCCTCAACCTCTCCGTCTCTCCTTGCTGGATCAAAGGCGTGGGAGACGCCACCGGGTTGTACGTGTGTTGAACGCCGAGGTGCCGTCTGCTCGCACTAGGATCTCCGGTGATTTGGATCACGATTTAGTACGACTCCTTCAACCCCGTTCTCTTGAACGCTTCCGCTTAGCGATCTACAAGGGTATGTAGATGCACTCTCCTTCCCTCGTTGCTAGTTTCTCCATAGATAGATCTTGGTGACACGTAGGAAAATTTTGAATTTCTGCTACATTCCTCAACTGATATGTCCGGGGAGAAAAGTCTCACCCTGGACCGCGTCGTTGTTGATGATCGAAGGAGCCATCGGGCCTATCGGTGACGACACAGAGGAACTCTCAATGAAAGCACCAATGTCGGTGTCAAAACCGGCGGATCTCGGGTAGGGGGTCCCGAGCGTGCGTCTAGGCGGATGGTAATAGGAGACAAGGGACACGATGTTTTACCCAGGTTCGGGCCCTCTTGATGGAGGTAAAACCCTACGTCCTGCTTGGTTAATATTGATGATGTGTGTTACAAGAGTGGATCTACCATGAGATCAAAGAGGCTAAACCCTAGAAGCTAGCCTATGGTATGATTGTTGTTCGTCCCCACGGACTAAAACCCTCCGGTTTATATAGACACCGGATAGGGTTAGGGTTACACAGAGTCGTTTACAATGGTAGGAGATCTACATATCCGTATCGCCAAGCTTGCCTTCCACGCCAAGGAAAGTCCCATCCGGACACGGGACGAAGTCTTCAATCTTGTATCTTCATAGTCTTGGAGTCCGGCCGATGATGATAGTCCAGCTATCCGGACACCCCCTAGTCCGGGACTGCCTCAGCTGTCATCAACTTAGCCAGTGCCTGGGCCAGCCACTTCGAAAACCGCCACCGAGGTACGCGCCGACTTGACGGAGCCGGAAACATTGTTCGGTGCGGGACCAGATTCGTCGATCGTGCATGTAAAGACGTGGATCTTGCCGAAGAGGACCCGGTATCCATACTTGACTGATTCGGCCTAGGGACTCAAGCCTGAGTCATCGATGTAGAGCTTGCCACGGCGACACTTCACCATCTGGCCGATTACATATCCCTCGATCCCTGGGAAAGCGCCCTTCAAGAACTCAACACCACCATGCGGTGGCCCCACGGTGGGCGCCAACTGTCGTGGTTTTATCACGGCAGATGTCCTCTTGAAAGGACTAAGTCTGGAGGCCATCACAACTAGGAGGTTGATTGATGGGGTTGATCAGGAATGAAGGACAAAAGTTTCCCCAGGTTCAGCCCCTCACGGTGGAGGTAAATACCTACTTCCTGCTTGATTGTTATTGGTAATGATCTCGATTACAGGGATGCTAATTCGCTAACCTAGATTTCGAGAGATTGCCACCTCGTCTTTTCGTCCTAGGGGCTCCCCTTTGTATAACATGCCGAGTCCCTAGGTTTATAGAAGATGTCGGGTCATACTATTAACTCCTATCTACTCTAACTCTTGTTCATCTTATCCCCTAAGTTAGGAAATCTGCCACCTCTTGGGCCTTGTCGTCAAGTCGGCCCGCTGGTAGCTTGTTCATGAGCCGACCTTTTATATGATGTCCTCCTTCGGCCTTTGGGCCATCTTGTCTCCTCCATGACCCGGAAAATGTATTGACCCATGGAGCCTCCGTGCTCCTGGCCGGTTCAGGATCCTTGCCGGGTCTTAGTCGTGGGGAACATCCCCAATAGGTAGATATTTTTCCAGAGAGATAAAATCGAATTGTCCTGCTTACAGATTTGCAGCCCGAGAAAAAATTGAGCTCATCCATCATGGACATCTTGTATTTCTCGTACATCACTCTCCCAAACTCAATACCGCAAGCATTGTTAGTACATCCAAAGATAATATCATCCACATATATTTGATACATGAAAATATCACCATTATAAGAGCATGTGAATTAAGTGGAATCAGTGGAACCAGACTTGAATCCTTTGTGAAGAAGGAACTTCTTCAGTGTATCATACCAAGCCCAAGGACTCTGCTTCAACCCATAGAGAGCCTTTTCAACCTCTACACTTTGATAGGAAAGTCAGGATTTTCAACGCCCGGTGGCTGCCTAACATAAACTTCTTCCTCAATATTACCATTGGGGAAAGCACTTTTTACATCCATTTGATATAGAAAGATGTCATTGAAATTGGCATACGCAAGAAGAATACGAATTGCCTCAAGGCGTGCGACAGGTGCATATGTTTCGCTGAAATGAATGCCTTCGACCCGAGTAGCCTTGAGCCAAGAGTAGGGTTTTGTTTCTTACCACAACACCATTCTCATATTGTTTGTTGAGGAAGATTGGTCGATTGACCAATTCCCAGACATCATTTATCTCAAACTGCACCAATTCTTCTTGCATAGCATTCATCCAATCATAATCAGTCATTGCCTTGTCATATTTTGTCAGTTCTGAAATAGAGACCGACAAGAAACTTCCACGGAAGTTAGCCAAGTGAGTGCGAGAATGAGCTGATGGACCTGTCCACTCAATTTTCCACTCCTATTTCCCCAAAAGTGACCCTGGGTTATCAAACCAGTGAGAGGAAGGTCCCCTTGAAGCTAGGGCCTCTAGCAAGCTTTTGTTGAAGAAACAATTCCAGCTTTTCACCGGATCAAAATCAAGCTACGAGCATAAAACACTTAGAATAAAAAGAGCTATGGGTATGAGGTATTAATGCTTACAACCATGCATTTGTGTTGGGGCCAGATATGATCTTAATTTGGGTGCTGGATGTCACCCATCGAGATGTGCCTATTAGGAACCGAAGTGGGGGATGTGTCCAAATTTCCTCTTGACCTGCACGAGTCCTACATCATGAATCCGTTGTCCGACCAAGGCCCTATCTGTCACGTGGGGTTGCCTTGATAATTAAGATTATAATAATCAAACAAGAGCTTTGGGCATTTAATGACTACACCTCATGAATCCCCAAAGATTGGATCCATGTTACCATACTAAACCCTTCTGTCACCGGTGTTCAGAATAACACTTCATGGTCTCCCTGCCCTTAGCCTCTCTGTGGCTCGCTCTCCATGATCATGGGCACATGGAGGGATGAAGAACACAGATGATACAAGAGACATCTATGGAATAATTTTATTTCACAGACATGGGACGTTAATTCATTGCACTTCCACTGATCCCCACAACAGATACATAGGTTTGCAAGGCCTATGCCTCAACCCATACCTTACCGAACTACTCACATATTTAGATCAAATAACATGAAGAACACATCATGGAGATTGATTGATTGGTAATATGTCTTACAATGAATGCCTTGTGCGATGCACGATTACAAGTATGATCCAGAGGAAGATGAACTATGGTGGTGATGGTGGCTATGGAGATGGAAGTGGCGATGGCTAGGTTTGATGGAGATGTATCTGTTCTGGCTTCGCTCGCGGATGTTTTGTTGACATTTCAGCCTCGGTCCTTTTATAAAAGTTGTTCAGGTGGATGAGAGGCCTAGGTTTCCACGCCATACGATTGCTCATGCAAGCGGCCGTGGTCGCATGAAACACCGTCTTTTGCTCTGTGGCTCCTGTTGCGCCTCCTCCTTTGTTTCTTCTATCTCCCCTTCACTTCTTTCCATGTTCTCACTTGATTTCATTGATATTTAGCCCCAAATCCTATGGAAACACAATAAATAGAGGATTGGTGGAATCCTTTGCATTCATTAGTAATTATTAGCAATATTAGAGCGAATATCCTAGTTTAACTGAAATATCTCGGTTTAAACAAAGGGTAAATGAGTGTAAAAGTACCACTCATCAACTCCCCCAAGCTTAAACTTCATCGTAGTCGATCAACATAGAGAGAAGTCCGAATCATAAGGAACTAAGTTGTTTAAACCAAAATAACGAGAAGGTTTTGGTTCACTTACGATCGGTACACCTAGATATCCCTTCGCTTGTTGACCTAAAAACTTAGTATATCTATAGCGGTGGCATGGTTATTATGCAAATGTTAGTGAATAAAAGATAATCAACTCAAAGTTTTTGATCTACTCCCTCCATTCCTAAATGTTTGTCTTTCTAGAGATTTTAACAAGACATACAGAGAAAAATGAGTGAATCTACACTCTAAAATATGTCTACATACATCCGTATGTGGTAGTCCATTTGAAATCTCTAAAAAGATAAATATTTAGGAACGGAGGGAGTACTAGATAAAACAACTTTGCAACACTCAATTATGTTGACTCGAGGTAATACTTGCTTGTCGGGAATGCACGAAAGAGCTTTTCTTTGATAGAGCCATAAAAACATAAGTTAGGGAGTGAAAGGAATGTAAAGAAAAATGATAATAGAGTTCACATAAACATACCCACAATAATCTCATCCTCTAGGCTCTTAAGCACTTTATTTCAATCATTGTTTGCTGAAACTTTGGTTGTCACGTGAAGGGATTATGCCAAATAAGTGATCATGCATATAGTTTCTTTGTGGCTTAATTTTTGGGAACTATGGACCTTTGATATTTGTCTCTTTCGAGCTCTTTTGATCAGTCCCCTTCATTTACCATATACACACGCATACAAGAGAAAGCTAGATAATATTCGTTTGTAGTGTTGCCGCTACATACAGTAAAATAACTCATAGCCGAAATCCGAATCGTAGCTCTGGTGGATCGTTCATTGGCTAGCGGAGTCCTCGGCATAACATCAAGAAAGGTGATGGAGCCACAGTTACACACGTACACATGCATATAGTAGCAGGGCCATATCACGTGTGAGAAGCTGAAGCACCATGTAAGAGATACAACACATATTTTTGGCATAATTTCGTTCACCCTTCAACTAAGTTCCTCTAGACAATTTGATCGATAAGTGCTATCAAGTCTATAAAACTAACAACATGGGGTTGAGCATTTCTAACATCATCCTCTCTACATTTTTTCTCAACAACCAAGTCTTTGAAGACTTTCTCTTGGGCATGGTTATTCTTAGTTATGATCATTTTTTTAAATAGTCCCACGTCAAGTTTGGGGTATCTAGATTAAACAGAACAAAGGCTACAAAATAATTTCATCTACTAGAATAAAATCTTTGTTTTAATTATAAAGACTTACTCCCTCTTGCACACATCACATATACTATTACTACATCTACTCTAAGTATTTCAAGTGCAAAAGACGGGAGTCGTAGGACATACCTTTACGGTTGTGAATTTACACACTTTTCTTTCATATGCTTGCATTCCTTGTTTTCGACGTAGATCAACTCCTCTATTATATAAAAAAGAATGCAAACATAAAATGGACCAAAAAATAACAAAGCAAAGCTTATTCTATTTTGGGGAGGAGGGGGTTGAAAGCTAACTTGCAAACGAAAAATCACAAAGGCAAAACAAAAAGGAAATAAAGCAAAGTGTTGGAAAAAACCAACACGAGTGTTTTAAAGCTCAAGGAGCTGAAATACAACCTTGCTGCCACCTATTGAGGTAGAGGTGGTGATTATCTCCCCCAAGCTTAAGCTTTTGCAAGCCCAAACCGGCTGGATCATTGCGGCGATTGGTCAGGAGCCCATCCTTGGCTCTAGTTGGAGAAGCTTGAACTCTTGTAGGCAGACGTGTCTCAAAGGGACTTGACGAGGTTGCTCATATGATAGAGCCCCGAAGACTATAGAGGTCTGAGTAGGTGGTGTAGCTTCTTTTGTGCCTGTTCTTGGGGCTCCTCCTCCTCTTCTTCGGTGACAAGTTCTTCTTCATCTACTTGTTCAGGTTCTGGGCCATCTTGGTCAAAAGTTGCATCTCCTTCCGCCAATTGGGCGAAGGTGATTGTACTTGAGACCAAGGAAGTTGTCCAACATGGTGATCACTCCTCCACACACGATATATCCTTGTGCATGATTTGCTTGATGTGCGAGGTGTAGCAAATGTATTGCCCCTAAGTTGGGCGAATATCCGATGTCAAGGTTTGTTGCATTCCCTAGAATTAGCACGTTCTCATCATTCACCTTAGAAAATTTTCCTCGTGCCTACAACGAGTTAGTGAGAACATAATAGAAATATCATATAATAGAACTTTCAGTGCAACTGACTCTTTGCCTTGAGCCATTGATGCTCATCTGGTAGAATGATTGCCACGGCTGCGGGTTAGTGAAATCATAAACATATCGAAGATCTCCATTATTGTTGGTGAAGCCATAGTGATTACACCACTCATCAAGAGTGATGTTGAAGTCTTGGTCTAAGAGAAGGAAAATGATCCATTCCTCCTCATATGCATTTAGCACCAAACCAAAATTATGCGACCGAGTACTAAGAAACTCAAGGTTCATGAGTCCGCCCCTCCTGTTATGCGCTCATGGGCCTGGTGCGGCTTGCCTTCTTGCGGACGTTAGGGCGGCGTCATGTGCTCCAGCACACACGAAGGCTTAGAGTTTCGCTGTGATGGCATCCGTGACCGTGCTTGCCCTGTGATGCCGAGCAGGTGAGCAATTGCGCAAGCCAGGGGCCGTGTTCGGCCTCTGGCGGTGGGTACCGCTGGAGTTCGCGTGTCGCTAGAAGGGCAACGAACGGCGTGTAGATGGTGTGAGCCATGGTCGCCGGTGGGGCGATGAAGACATGAGTCCGCCCCTCCTGTCGTGGAGGAGCCGGGGCCTGAAGGGGTTCTGCCGGAGAGGCATGGCCATCAGCGCGGCCGCCTACACCATTTGCCACGCCCACCTCACGATCCTGCTAAGAGGTGCGATCTCCTTCTCCTAGGGGAGTGGGAGGTGGAGGCTAAAGCGGGGGCACCTGCTGGGTGGTGTCCAAGGCCTCTTGATGCTAACGCCGTAACAAGGATCACTCCTCCCTGCTGATCACCAAGGCGAGGGGCGCCTTGGACTGTTTTGAAGTCATGAATGAGCCAGCCCCGGGGCTTTGAGGAGAAGGGTTGACGAAGACGACACAAGATGAGAGGATGAAACTCTTCAGTCCCCCTACTTGGCATGCCAAATGTCGGTGTCTAAGAACCAAACATTGGGTTGTCGGCTACAATCCTTTGTGAGTTCGTCCAGGGACTGAACCGGTCTAGCTTCCTAAGTCGTCAATCGCCAGAGAAGAGTGTCGGTGTCAAAACCGGCGGATCTCGGGTAGGGGGTCCCGAACTGTGCGTCTAAGGTCGATGGTAACATGAGAAAGGGGACACAATGTTTACCCAGGTTCAGGCCCTCTCGATGGAGGTAATACCCTACTTCCTGCTTGATTGATCTTGATGAATATGAGTATTACAGGAGTTCATCTACCACGAGATCGTAATGGCTAATAACCTAGAAGTCTAGCCTGTATGACTATATATGTTTCCGGATTAAGCCCTCTGGTTTATATAGACACCGGAGGGGACTAGGGTTGTACAAAATCGGTTACAGAGAAAGGAGTCTTCATATTTGGTCGCCAAGCTTGCCTTCCACGCCAAGGAGAGTCCCATCCTGACACGGGAGAGAGTCTTCGGTCTTGTATCTTCACGGCCCATCAGTCTGACCCATGTCCAACAGGCCGGACGCCCGAGGACCCCTTAGTCCAGGACTCCCTCAAAGAGGAACATAATGTAGAACACACAAGAGCTACTCAGGTTTGGGCCACATTGTAGGTGTAACACCCTACTCCACCCTTTCGTCCGCGGACTGATGTTCTATTATGGGCTAGATTTCCATGAACTAGCCCCGAACTCTTTGCTCAACATCTCGGCATTCATTGTCGTGTGTGAGGCTTTCCTCCGCATCCAGCCCCACTTCGGACTATGGCTCAAGATCTTCAACGTGAGGCCGAAGGTGGTGGATGGCCAACACGCGGAGTGCGGAGGAGCCATGGTGAGCAAGATGCCCAATGTCGTGTGTCCCAAGGGCACGTTTGTGGAGACTGTCAAGGAATGGCAGAAGCTGTGGTTTTACATCACAGGGCCCCGCGACGCCACCTGGGTTGCGGTTTTCGAATTCAATTCCGGAGCTTCAATGCGGCTTACCTCCTGGGCAAAGAAGGGCCCAAATTGGTCTTCGTCGGATGAGGTGATAGCGCTGCAAACGCGCATCCAAAGCATGGTGGACAGAAACATCAAGCTCGTCAACGTGATCCAGGTGATGCTAGTTCGCCGGATCCTCCCCTGCCAAAGCCGAACCTCCCCTTTATGGGAATTCGATTCGGAGAAGCACCAAACCTTGGTGAGGCTCTTCGGATCCACTCACTAAGATGCCTGGAAGTTGCTCTTCAAGGGCGATGAGAAGCCGCCAGCCATGGACTCGGACCCCGGGCACGATCTTGCCCATCCCGCCAATGCGGTAAGTCCTTCATGTCTCAAGGCGTACTCTCTACTTGCTTGTTCAAGGAGGGTAAATAAACTTTACTAATTTATTCTTTCAGGTATGGACAGAGAAAGCAGAGCGGATTCGGTGTCCGGCTCCGCTGCCCGAAGAACCAGTCATCCCGCTCTTGGTGAAGATGGTGGTTCCGGCGCCCTACAAGGCGCCGGATAAGAAGGCCAAGGGGGCCAAAGGTGGCCCTCGCCGCAAGGGCGCTTCAGACGTGATGTCCGAAGACAAGACGCACTCCTCTGCTGCCGAACATGACGACGAGGAGGAGGAGGAAAGCAACTCTCCCCCTGATGGGGGGAGGAAGAAGAGGGCGGCCTCCACAAATCTGGAGGCGGAGGCGCCCATGAGGGGGAAGGGCCCCCTCATGGATAACTCCGTGTGGGACGTTGACTGCAGCCCCTAGCGACGCCCCCGAAACAAGCCCCTGGCCGCATCGTAAGTATTAAAATTCGTATATGTCCATATATCCGGCCTCTCCTCCTCATGGTATTAACATGGTTAGTTACACTATTGCAGTCCGGCCCACGACAGCTCCCAGCAATCCTCATCAAGAGGCTCATTGGATTCAAAGGCGATGGCCAGCAAGTCACTGCCGGCCGCTTATTCTCCCACGACCAAGGGTGACGCCGAGGTGCTGTCGCGAAGGACCTTCCCAGGCCAGGAAGAGTCTCAGGAGGCCATCAGAGTGGCGCCAGAGGGCAAAACCTCGGCCGCCGGACACATGGGGGAACAGATCCCCATGGAGATTGGCGATGGGGCCCATGTTCAGTTCGGCCCCTATCCGGATACGGCTCCGAAGTCCGACGTGCAGCCTCCTTCGAAAGAAGGAGGTGTGCCTATCCCGCCGGTGACCATTGTCCCACCAGAGGCACCGGATAATCTGCTGGAAGCGCTACGAGGCGCTTCCATTGTGGATGAACACCGTATCCTTATGGGTACGGTGATTGAGAAGATTCAGTCCATCAAGAGCGGACTAATCGAAGCCTGCAGTAGCCTGCTAACAGGTTTTGAGGTAAGCGACACAAAAGAGAAAAGTCCCAATATAGACAGTAGCCCCTGAGATATTGTCTGGTGTTCGGAAAGAAAAGGCGGACAGAGGATCAATTAAATTTCGCAGGAAACTAACAATATATATGTTATGTGAATAAGAAGGCGTCGTTGCAGGCCGCGACCTCACACACTGCCGAAGTCTCCACACTAAAGCAGAGACTGGAGCGGGCGAGGAGGAACTCGGCCAAGCGAGGAAGTAGCGAGAAGACAGGCAAGGTATGTAATAACTCGCTATATATCCGGAAAGAATAAATTATGTGTATTGACTGTAGTGTCATGATATGTGTAGGAGCGACGACCGAGGTCGAGGCCCTTAAAAAGGCCCTGGCCGAAGCCGAGGAGAAAGCTGCCAAGGAGCAAGTCGCCCGTAAGCTCAAGGACAGGCTTAACGAGGTCCAGCAAGAGCTCCAGGACGCTGTGAAAAAATGCGAGACCTTGGAGTGTGATGTTTCGGCTCGAGAGACCGAACTCGCCATGGCTCACCAAAGCATGGAAGATGCCCTGGTTGAAGCCCAGGGCGCCTTCCAGGAGATCCAGGAGGCCAAGAAGATCGCGGCGGGTAAGCCGTTTAGTATGCAAAGCAAATATCTGAAGAAGAAGTATTTCTTACTAACCCGGATTCAGAGTTCTCCAGGGGCGTTTGCGGATCTGCCACGCAGTGTGTCAGACGCTGCGGAGTTCTTCCGAGCTAAAGAAGGGAGCTCAACGGAGAAGCTGTTCTGGTCGCAATACCTTGCGCCAGAACATCCAGTGCCCTTCACCGATCACCTAAAACAGCTGGTCGAGCTGCATAGGGTGGCAGAACTGGCCATGAAGGATTTGATAATCCGGCTGTGGCCTGCCGAAGCTATACCCAACAGCTACTTCGGTCTCGTGAAGCGGCTGGTAGATGCCTGCCCTCGGCTGGACGCCATCAAGCGGTCAGTCTGCATCGAGGGTGCGCGCATGGCCTTCGCCCGCGTCAAGGTGTGGTGGGCGAAGATGGATGCCATCAAGCTTGTGACCAAGGGGCCGTCCGAAGGCAGGGAGTACCGCACGCCCGAGCGGTATTTTGAAGACATCCTGGAGGGGTCTTGCATTGTGGCTACGCAATGTGCGCAAGACATTATCTTTGAATAAATATATTCATGTTGTCTCTGCCTTGTATGATGAAACAAAGTTGATATGTAATATAATGTTTGCTCCTTGCGGCCGTGTTGTATGAAATCTGAGAGTTGGCCAGTCGTCGGCTTCTGCCCCCATGTAGGTAGTACGCGGGTGTTCGGGATGGAATCTAAACACTCTTGATCCAATTGTTTGGTCCTTGAAGGAGGTGTTTAGCGCAACGAACCAGGCAATCAGACTATGTGGCTTGAACACCCTCACTTAGCCATAGGAGTTTGACAATAATAAAAAATTTAGGCGTAGCCCCTAGTATCCGAATTAGGATGCTGTAAACACCTAATCGGGCATGTACCAATCCCTCGCGTACTGCGGAAAAAATCTCTAAAGATTTGAGACCTCCGAAGAGCTGATCGGCTCTCACCGCATCATGATAGTCAGTTTTCGGCTTTCTCTACTGAGGTGCTCCTTCGGGTAAACCAGGGTACAATCATAGTAGTTCTCCCTTTACTACCTTGGCCAATATAGCGGAACGTAAGGTAGCAAGCACAGGAGCTGGGCAACCCAACTATTGACCAAAGACATGATTCGGAGCCAATGCATATAGTCCTAAATTCCGGGTGCCGAACTATACTGTAAAAAGTGTTCGGACTTTGTTGCTGTAGTGCGGGGCGCAATGAAGCCCCTAGCAAATGTGAAACGTACCAAAGTGTACGGGTGCTGTCTGATAAGGTTATGACCAGAAGAAGGAAAACAGAAAAGGAGCAAAGGTAATGAGCTGGGGCCCTAAAATTTGGGTCGCAAACTATTTCCATTATAATTTGTTTAGTACGTCAAAGCACATTGATACAAATAGTGCGATAAGCAACAGGCTATTTGACATGCCACAATCAAGGGAGAGTTGCGTGTGGGTCCTGAAAACAGGTAGAGTGGTCGTTAAAGAAACCACCTAGGAATTCCTCTCTACGTCCGAGCTGACTGCCGTCTTGGTGTATTTGTCCTTCGAAAGGACCTACGATCAAGCCATCAAGGAAGGCCTGTGGAAAAGAAACCTGAAAAGGGAAAAAAGAAATAGTGAAAGTATGTGTGTCCAGGAGCGGTCGAGCCGTATTGCGGATCACAAGGTCGGATGCCTCCATCTATGCCCATGGTATTTTGAGTGCGTAGTTATGTACGCGCGATACGAATGCCGCTACTTGATCGGGACTGGGACGGAGGCAAATTTGCTAATCGAGCTCTTGAGAGCCGAGCTATCCTGCTGCAGAATAGTCCGGACTCTCTTGACAATGTCCGGGAATTCGGCCGCTGAATTGAGGTTCTGCTTGAGAAGGCCGCTCTGTACTTCTTCTGCTAAGGCAGCGGTGTGCTCCTCGGTACGGAGGGAGCGTTCCTTGTTTCCATTGACTATTATGACGCCGCGTGGTCTAGGCATCTTAAGCTTGAGATAAGCATAGTGTGGCACTGCGTTAAATCGAGCGAATGCCGTTCGTCCCAGTAGTGCGTGATAGCCGATGCGAAACGGGACGATGTCGAAGATTAATTCTTCGCTTCAGAAGTTATCCAGAGATCCGAAGACAACCTCGAGTGTGATTGAGCCCGTACAGCGGGCCTGTACACCTGGTATGACTCCTTTAAAGGTAGTCTTTGTGGGCTTGATCCGTGATGGGTTAATGCCCATTTTGCGCACTGTATCCTGATATAGCAAATTGAGGCTGCTGCCACCGTCCATGAGGACTCACGTTAGGTGGAATCCATCAATGATTGGGTCGAGGACCAGTACGGCTGAACCGCCATGACGGATACTGGTTGGATGATCCCGACGATCAAAAGTGATCGGGCATGACGACCATGGATTGAATTTTGGGGCGACTGGCTCTATCACATAGACGTCCCTGAGCGCGCGTTTGCGCTCCTTCTTGGGGATATGGGTAGCGTATATCATGTTCACCGTTTTGACCTGAGGGGGAAACTTCTTCTATCCCCCTGTGTTTGGTTGCCGGGGCTCCTCGTCATCGTCCTCGCTTTGCGACCCCTTCTCCTTGTTTTCGGCATTTAACTTGTCGGCCTGTTTGAAAACCCAACAATCTCTGTTGGTGTGATTGGCTGGTTTCTCTGGGGTGCCATGGATCTCGCGTGGACGGTCGAGTATGCGGTACAAGCTAGATTGCCCCGTGTTGCTTCTTTTATATGGCTTCTTCCGCTGACCAGACTTGGAGCCACTAAATCCGGCGTTGACTGTCGTGTCATCAGTGTTGTCACCATTGCTTTGGCGTTTGTGTCTGCTGCGTCGGAGCTTGCCGTTGCTATTTTTGACCTCGGAGGTGCCCGTTTCACTTGCTGTGTTTTTGCTACGGGCCAGCCAGCTATCCTCGCCTGCACAAAAGCGGGTCATGAGTGACATGAGGGCTGCCATGGACTTTGACTTTTCCTGGCCGAGGTGGCGGGCGAGCCAATCATAATAGATGCTATGTTTGAAGGCCGCTAGGGCTTCAACATCCGGACAGTCGACGATCTGGTTCTTTTTAGTTAGGAACCTAGTCCAGAATTTCCTGGCTGACTCTCCAGACTGTTGAACTATGTGACTTAAGTCATCGGCGTCTGGTGGCCGGACATATGTACCTTGGAAGTTGTCGAGGAAGGCTTCTTCCAAGTCCTCCCAGCTGCCAATAGAATTTTCAGGCAGACTGTTTAACCAGTGCCGAGCTGGCCCTTTGAGTTTGAGTGGGAGGTATTTGATGGCGTGAAGTTCATCTCCGCGGGCCATATGGATGTGGAGAATAAAATCCTCGATTCAAACCGCGGGATCAGTTGTTCCTTCGTATGATTCGATATTTAAGGGTTTAAACCCTTCTAGGAATTCATGATCCATTACTTCGTCAGTGAAGCAAGGGGGGTTTACGGCGCCTCTATATCGGGCCACATCGCGACATAGCTCCGATGGAGTCCGTCTGTGGTTTTCGGCCTTGGCGTGACTAGGTTTGTAACGTCCGAATAGATAGTCGTCGCTGCGTGTCGAGGCACGTCCTCGCGATCTGTAGATCGATCTTGTATGTCCTGCTCTACTGTCCAGGTCCTTCCGAAGGTCGTATGTATATCCCCGAGCTATTTTATCTCTGACTTTACGGCGAGGTGGGGCGGGCTGGTGTTCGGCTTGAGTTGCCACTTTATCCCGACCGCGTGGTGGTCGGTCAGCCGCATTGCGCGATGATGGTACGGGCTCCGGTGCCTCATCATCGAACTAGGGTAGCAATTTGCGCTTAGGGTAACTTTTGGCTGGGTGCTTAAGGTCGTATTCTTCGGCTGCTAGGACATCAGTCCATCTGTCGTTAAGCAGATCTTGGTCAGCTCGAAGCTACTGCTGCTTATTTTTCAGGCTCCTTGTAGTGGCTATTAGCTGGCGCATAAAGCGCTCCTGCTTGAGAGGTTCCTCAGGCACGATAAAATCCTCGTTGCCAAGGCTCACCTCATCCTCGCAAGGTGGAAGATAAGTGCTGCCCTCCGAGTCGTTGTTTATGGCCTGTTCATCAGGGCTAACTTGCCCATCTTCCCGATCGTCCTGTTCGGCCGTTTGTTCGTTGGGATCTTCTCTATCTTTGGCACCGTCCGGAGTGTTATCTTCTCCTGTGCTGGTGTTGCTATCCTTGCTGTAGTGGGATTTAGAGCGGCACCGGTGACGCCGGCGCTTTGGTTGTGTCTTAGGAGGCTCATCCTCAACTGGATTTTCCTTGTCCTCGCCTTTATTCTCTTTAGGTGTATCCACCATGTATACGTCGTACTAAGAAGTGGCCGTACAACTTCTGATAAACAACTGGTTTTAGCCATGCTCCTCATCTGCATCGTCGTCCGTACCGTTGATGTCTTCGGAGCCGTGATCGAGCATGTCGGTTAAGTCCTCGACAGTGGCTATGTAGTGGGTGGCGGGTGGGGAGCGAAATTCCCCGTCATCAGCCTCTAGTTCAAACCGGATATAGTTCGGTTGTGAGTCCCCCGCTAAGGATAGATTTTTTAATGAGCTCAGCACGTCGCCTAAAGGCGAGTGCCGGAAGATGTCCGCGGCGCTGAATTTGGCGTTCGATGGCCGATCCAGCTCGACATACACGAACGCACATGGTTCAGAACTTATCGCCGGAAACGAGTCCGAGGTTCCGGTGACACAGACATCACTCGAGGTTAGGTCTGTGTGCGGCTCCAACGCCGCAGAATCTGCGGCTTCCGTGGCAGGGTTGAGCTTCCTATCGTCGAATGGCGCGATCTGCTCCGGATCTAAGGCCAGAGCAGTTACTGGTGCAATTTCCTAGGTTTGGCCCAATGACAGATTTAAGTCATGTTCATCATGGTGAAGGGGAGCGACTGCCGTGGTCTCGAATCCGTCGAAGATCAAGTCTACGCACATGTCCGCGACGTAGTTCAAGCTCCCGAATCTGACCTGACGGCCAGGGGCATAGCTATCGATCTGCTCCAGATGGCCAAGCGAGTTGGCCCGCAGTGCGAAGCCGCCGAACACGAAGATCTGTCCGGGGAGGAAGACCTCTCCGTGGATAGTATTGTTGTGGATGATTGAAGGAGCCATCAAACCTTTTGAGGACGGCACAGCGGAACTCTCAATGACATCACCAATTTCGTTGTCAAAACCGGCGGATCTCGGGTAGGGGGTCCCGAACTGTGCGTCTAAGGTCGATGGTAACAGGAGACAGGGGACACAATGTTTACCCAGGTTCGGGCCCTCTCTATGGAGATAATACCCTACTTCCTGCTGGACTGATCTTGATGAATATGAGTATTACAAGAGTTGATCTACCACGAGATCGTAATGGCTAAAACCCTAGAAGTCTAGCCTGTATGACTATATATGTTTCCGGACTAAGCCCTCCGGTTTATATAGACACCGGAGGGGACTAGGGTTGTACAAATTCGGTTACAGAGAAAGGAATCTTCATATTTGATCGCCAAGCTTGCCTTCCATGCCAAGGAGAGTCCCATCCGAACACGGGAGAGAGTTTTCGGTCTTGTATCTTCACAGCCCATCAGACCGGCCCATGTCCAATAGGCCGGACGCCCGAGGACCCCTTAGTCCAGGACTCCCTCAAAGAGGAACATAAGGTAGAACACACAAGAGCTACTCAGGTTTGGGCCACATTGTAGGTGTAACACCCTACTCCTGCTCTAGTTCGATATTTCTCTTTATATTAGCTACAATATGTGCGTTGAGTTTCCATGAATCGAACCCTCCCAGGTCTTAGTTTCCTCCAATTTATACTACTCCCAGCCCTGTCTCCTCTCGATGCTGACCGTCATTCATCCAACCTCATCCTGAGAGAGAGAGAGAGAGAGAGAGAGAGAGAGAGAGAGAGAGAAGGAATGGGAGGGAGAGATAAATCCACTAGTGCTCCCTTCGCCCTGACAGATAAAGAGGGTAGGCCTTTTGACCATCCCACACAAGGTGTTGCACGACATCCTTGTCGCACCATATTGGATGGGTGAATCTTCCGAGGACACCTTGGACGACCCCCATACATGGATTTCCATCATGCCATCAAAATTCAAAAGGTGCCACTATTGTGTCCCATCCTAATAGCTGACACCTCCCATGTGAGGGATGATACATCCCCAACGTATCTACAATTTTTGATTGTTCCATGCTGTTATATTATCATTCTTGGATCTTCTACATTCATTTTATAGCAACTTAATATCATTTTTTTGGACTAACCTATTGACATAGTGCCCAAGGCCAATTGTTGTTTTTTGCTTGTTTTCTACTTCGGAGAATATCCGTATCAAATGGGCTCCAAACACGGCGAAACTTTTTGGAGATTGTTTTCCGCCTAGAAGACAACTTGGGAGCCAAGGAAGTGCACGAGGGAAGGCCAATGGGGCCCACCACCCACCTGGGCGCGCCAGAGGCCCTGGCGTGCCCTGATGGGTGGTGGGGTCCACAGAGGTCCTTTCCACCACCTCTCAGCTCTATAAATACCCAAATATTCTAGAAACCTTAGGGAAGTTGATGAAAAACAATTCCAGCTGCCGCAAGTTCCAGAACCATGAGACCCAATCTAGAGCCCTATTTCGGCACCTTGCCGGAGGCGAACACGATCACGGAGGGGTTCATCATCCTCATTGGTGCTCCTTCGATGATGTGTGAGTAGTTTACCATAGACCTACGAGTTCGATCTTGCAGTGTTCTCACCCAGTGAAAGAAGGGGTAGCGTGGCACGCATGTATCGTTGCTATTAAGTATAAAAATATGGGGTCTATTCCTACATGAATAGATCTTGTCTACATCATGTCATCGTTCTTATTGCATTACTCCGTTTCTCCATGAACTTAATACACTAGATGCATGCTGGATAGTGATCGATATGTGGAGTAATAGTAGTAGATGCAGGCAGGAGTTGTTCTACTAATCTTGGACGTGATGCCTATATACATGATCATTGCCTTGGATATCGTCATAATTAATTTCTTTTCTATCAGTTGCCCAACAGTAATTTGTTTACCCACCATATGCTATTTTCTCGAGAGAAGCCACTAGTGAAATCTACGACCCCAAGGTCTATTTCCTATCATATTGTTTTCAGATCTATTATTCCAAAAACCCAAAACATACTTTGTTGTACTTTTTAGTTTATTTATTTTATTTTATGTTTTCTCTAGATCTATTTATCCAATCTCATACAATTTTATCTATCTCAACACCGAGGAGGGATTGACAACCCCTCTTACGCGTTGGGTTGCAAGTATTTGTTATTTGTGTGGAGGTACTGTTTACATAGTGTTGCTTGGTTCTCCTACTGGAATGATAACCTTGGTTTCATAACTGAAGGAAATACTTATTGTTGCTGTGCTGCATCATCCTCTCCTCTTCTGGGAAATACCAACGCAGATACAAGCAATCAGGAAGAATTTTTGGCGCCGTTGTCGAGGAAACATCATCAACATACATCAGGTACCCAATCACAAATCTCATCTCCTTGCAATTTATAGTATTTTCCATTTGCGTCTTATTTTCATCTCCCCACTTCTAAGACGTTTTTGCAAAAAGCACAAAAATATTTGCCTTTTTATTTGCCTTCTTTTTGTTTGCCTTTTTCTCGTTCGATCTTTTTTTTGATTGTGATCTTGCTTGCCCACTTTATTGCTATGGCTAGTTCCTCCTCTATTACATGTACCCCCGAGAACGAAGTTCTCAATTTTAAGCAAATGGGAGGAGGGAATTTAAAATATGCTTGGTGCATAATTTGTGATGCTCATAATAGATCTATTAAAAAGCAATCCACTGCTATTCTCCTTCATAATTTTTATGTGGGCATTATTACTTGGTATAGATTTGTTCTTGACACTATCACCGGAGGGAATTTCCTGATGTGCCCCCCTTTGGATGCTTTTAATGCTATGGGAAATTTAGTGGGATCCCAACCTATCATTATCAATGAAACGACTTTAACTCTTGAGCATGTTATGCAAAGGCTAGATGCTATTGAAAATAAAATGCTCATCGAAGAACACACTGAAAATTTGGATAAAAGGCTGCATAATCTTGCTAATATAATTGGGTCAAAAGCGGGAGATGGTCTTAAATTATTAGGGGAAAGGAACCCGTAGTTAACGAGAGGGTAGAAGAGAGCCCCGCTAGAATTGATAAGTTGGAAGCGATTTTTAGTAACTTGAGATGAGTTTTTTCTTTAGTTAAAACTATTTAAAAAACTCCTACTAGTAAGAATTGCAAGTCTACACATGTTCCTGAGAACAAGGGTGCCACTTCTAGTAGCAACAATGAAGATCTTAAAATGATTGGGTTCACCCAAATTTCGTAGATCTGATTTAGGAACCAATCTATAAAAATACTTCTTTTGACTTTGTTCCTATGAGTTTGATTATCAAAAAAATATTCTAGAGATTATGATTGTGTGATTGAGGAGTTGGAAACTAAAGATAACAATACTTGAATCTATGCATTATGCCTAGCTCGGGGCATAAAACGATAGCGCTTGTTGGGAGGCAACCCAATGAATAAAATATTTTTATTTTTCTTTCTGTTTTTGTGTATTCACACAATTATGCTACTGTTATGATTGTGTTTTATGTTTTAATTAGTTTTTGTGCCAAGTAAAGCCTTTAGGATCATGTTGGGTGATAGTTGATTTGATCTTGTTGAAAAACACAAACTTTTGCGCCCAGTAGCAGAATTGTTAAAAATAACATAAGCGCAATAAAATTCTGAATTTTTACACAAGATGAAATACAAATTGTCTATGTTGTCCTAAGTTTTCAGAATTTTTGGAGTTACAGAAGTATGATCAAAGTCCGGATTACTACAGATTGTTCTGTTTTTGACATATTCTGTTTTTGTTGCATTGTGTGCTTATTTTGATGAATCTATGGATTGTATGGGGGGTATAAGACATGGTAAAGTTATAATACAATAGGTATAATGCAATAATAAAATAAGAATGGGTTTGCAACAGTACTTAAAGTGGTGATTTGCTTTAATATACTAACGGATCTCACGAAGATTTTGTTGAGTTTTGCGTGATCAAAGTTTTGAAGTTTTGGGTGAGATCACGATGGATGAAGGAATAGGAGTGAAAAGACCCTAAGCTTGGGGATGCCCATGGCAACCCAAGTTAATATTCAAGGCGAACCAAGCAACTAAGTGTTGGGAAACGTAGTAGAAAACAAAAACAATCGCACCTACGATCACGAAGATCAATATGAAGATGCGTAAGGGTTGGGATCAAGGATCATTACCAACTCCGGAGTGCAGCGAAAGAACAAGAGTTGGTGTAGATCGTGCTCGAAGTCCCTCGAACGATGATGATGATCCTGCGAACCGCCCTTGAATTATTCCTCGAACAGAAGACCGAAAGCACAGCCTCTCTACTTGGTTGCAAGCGTAATGTCTTCACGATCCGGCATCGCTTCACCGTCCAGAGCTAATCGTCGCCGGATAATTAGAGGGAGGAGATTACAACCACACTTGGCTTCTAATTATGAGGATTAGAGGTGGCTAGGGCTAGCACTAATTAGTCTAGGACCAACTAGAACTAGATCAACTAGAAGAGGCACCCGAAAACTGGTGTATGTGGAAAACCTCTAGTATATGTAAGTTAGGAGGGGAGGAGAGGGAAGCCACCAAGGGAGGAAAGCCACCCTTGGTGCGCCAGCCAAGGGGGGTGGGAGTAGTCCAATTCGGCCCCCTTCCTTAGGGAAGGGTGGCACTTTCCCACTTGGGCCTTTTTGGCCCAAGTTGCCTTCCACCTCTTGGCCTTTTAAGGCCCGTTGATGTTTAAATTATATATAAAATACTTTAAATTTTTTAGAGTATTATATATATTTTACCCCGGGAACACTTTCCACATATATATAACTACTCGGTAATACCCCGTATTACCCGATAGTCACCGGGACCCTTCCGGTGACCCTGAAACGCTTCCGGAACCTCTCAGAACTATTCCGGATATTAATGAAACTATTTCACAAATGTATTCTCATCACTCTCGTACTACTAACACTCGGAAAAATCGTGATTACCTTAAGCTTGTGACCCCGTAGGTTCGGTAAATCATAGACATGAATGAAACCCATTCGTTCAATGACCGATAGTGGAACCGTGGACATCCATATCGGTCCCTATGATTACAGAAATGATATTCTAGTGAACCTTTAGTTATCATGCAATGTTCCCTTTGCTTCGTGATACTTTACAAAACCCGGTGTGCATTGGTATCCTCTTGAGTCATCACCATGCTCACTATACCGTTGCTCCCATTTATCAGTTTTGTTCTTCTTTCTCGTTAACGTGTTCCGGCATCCCTGTAATGTAGTCACTGCTACCTCTTGAGCACTGTGTTGGTTTTCCCTTGAAGAGGAAAGGGTGATGCAGTAAAGTAGCGTAAGTATTTCCCTCAGTTTTTTAGAACAGAGGTATCAATCCAGTAGGAGATCACACACGAGTCCCACGCACCTACACAAACAAATAAGAACCTCGCAACCAACGTGATAAAGGGGTTGTCAATCCCTCAACGGTCACTTACGAGAGTGAGATCTGATAGATATGACAAGATAATATTTTTGGTATTTTTATGATAAAGAGAAATAAAGATGCAAAGTAAAATAAAAGGCAATAAAAATAACTAAGTATTGGAAGATTAATATGACGGAAAATAGACCCAGGGGCCATAGGTTTCACTAGTGGCTTCTCTCAAGATAGCATAAGTATTACGGTGGGTAAACGAATTACTGTCGAGCAATTGATAGAATTGAACATAGTTATGAGAATATCTAGGTATGATAATGTATATAGACATCACGTCCATGAAAAGTAGACCGAAACGATTCTACATCTATTACTATTACTCCACACATCGACCGCTATCCAGCATCCATCTAGAGTATTAAGTTCATAAGAATAGAGTAATGCTTTAAGTAAGATGACATGATGTAGAGGGATAAACTCATGCAATATGATATAAACCCCATCTTTTTATCCTCGATGGAAACAATACAATACATGTCGTTTCCCCTACTCTCACTGGGATCGAGCACCGCAAGATTGAACCCAAAGCTAAGCACTTCTCCTATTGCAAGAAAGATCAATCTAGTAGGCCAAACCAAACAGATAATTCGAAGAGACTTGCAAACATAACCAATCATACATAAAATAATTCAGAGGAGATTCAAAATATTGTTCATAGATAAACTTGATCATAAACCCACAATTCATCGGATCTCGACAAACACACCGCAAAAGAAGATTACGTCGAATAGATCTCCAAGAAGATCGAGGAGAACTTTGTATTGAGATCCAAAGAGAGAGAAGAAGCCATCTAGCTAATAACTATGGACCCGAAGGTCTAAGGTAAACTACCGACACATCATCGGAGAGGCTATGGTGTTGATGTAGAAGCCCTCCGTGATCAATGCCCCCTTCGGCAGAGCGCCAGAAAAGGCCCCAAGAAGGGATCTCACGGGTACAGAAGGTTGCGGCGGTGGAAATAGGTTTTTGGCTCCGTATCTAATAGTTTGGGGGTACGTAGGTATATATAGGAGGAAGAAGTACGTCGGTGGAGCAACGTGGGCCCCATGAGGGTGGAGGACGCGCCTGGGGAGGGGGGGGGGGGGTAGGCGCGCCCCCCTGCCTCGTGCTCTCCTTGTTGATTGCTTTGCGTAGACTCCAAGTCCTTTGGATCACGTTTGTTCCGAAAATCACGTTCCCGAAGGTTTCATTCCGTTTGGACTCCATTTGATATCCTTTTTCTGCGAAACACTGAAATAGGCAAAAAACAGCAATTTGGGTTGGGCCTCCTGTTAATAGGTTAGTCCCAAAAATAATATAAAAGTGTATAATAAAGCCCATTAAACATCCAAAACAGAATATATTGTCGCACTGAACAATAAAAAATTATAGATACGTTGGAGACGTATCAAGCATCACCAAGCTTAATTCCTGCTCGTCCTCGAGTAGGTAAATGATAAAAACAAATTTTTTGATGTGGAATGCTACTTAGCATAATTTTCAATGTAATTCTATTACTTGTGGTATGAATATTCAGATCTGAAAGATTCAAGATAAAAGTTTAATATTGACATAAAAATAATAATACTTCAAGCATACTAACTAAGCAATTATGTCTTCTCAAAATAACATGGCCAAAGAAAGTTATCCCTACAAAATCATATAGTCTAGCTATGCTCTATCTTCACCACACAAAGTATTTAAATCATGCACAACCCTGATGACAAGCCAAGCAATTGTTTCATACTTTTGGTGTTCTAAAACTTTTTCAATCTTCACGCAATACATGAGCGTGAGCCATGGACATAGCACTATATTTGGAATAGAATGGTGGTTGTGGAGAAGCCAAAAAGGGAGAAGATAGTCTCACATCAACTAGGCATATCAATGGGCTATGGAGATGCCCATCAATAGATATCAATGTGAGTGAGTAGGGATTGCCATGCAACGGATGCACTAGAGCTATAGGTATATGAAATCTCAACAAAGAAACTAAGTGGGTGTGCATCCAACTCGCTTGCTCACGAAGACCTAGGGCATTTTGAGGAAGCCCATCATTGGAATATACAAGCCAAGTTAGATATGAAAAATTCCCACTAGTATATGAAAGTGATATCGTAGGAGACTCTCTATCATGAAGATCATGGTGCTACTTTGAAGCACAAGTCTGGCAAAAGGATATTAGCATTGTCACTTCTCTCTTTTTATCTCATTCTTCTTATTTGGGCCTTTTTTATGGCCTCTTTTTTTGTCTGGAGTCTCATCCCGACTTGTGGGGGAATCATAGTCTCCATCATCCTTTCCTCACTTGGGACAATGCTCTAATAATGACGATCATCACACTTTTTTTTCTTACAACTCAACAATTACAACTCAATACTTAGAACAAAATATGACTCTATGTGAATGCCTCCGTGATGTACGGGATATGTAATGAATCAAGAGTGACATGTACGAAAGAATTATGAACGGTGGCTTTGCCACAAATACGATGTCAACTACATGATCATGGAAAGCAATATGACAATGCTGGAGCGTGTCATAGTAAACGGAACAGTGGTAAGTTGCATGGCAATATATCTCAGAATGGCTATGTAAATGCCATGATAGGTAGGTATGGTGGCTGTTTTGAGGAAGGTATATGGTGGGTGTATGATACCTGCAAAAAGTTCGCGGTATTAGAGAGGCTAGCAATGGTGGAAGGATGACAGTGCGTATAATCCATGGACTCAACATTAGTCATAAAGAACTCATATACTTGTTGCAAAAATCTACAAGTTATCAAAGAAAAGTATTACACACATGCTCCTAGGGGGATAGATTGGTAGGAAAATACCATCGCTCGTCCCCGACCGCCACTCATAAGGAAGACAATAAATAAATAAATCATGCTCCGACTTCATCACATAACGGTTCACAATACGTGCATGCTACAGGAATCACAAACTTTAACACAAGTATTCCTCAAATCCACAACTACTCAACTAGAATGACTCTAATATCACCACCTTCATATCTCAAAACAATTATCAAGCATCAAACTTCTCATAGTATTCCATTCACTCATAAGATTTTTTTTACTAATCTTGGACGCCTATCACAATTAAAGCAAATTACCATGCTGTTTTGTAGGACTCTCAAAGTAATATAAGTGAAGCATGAGAGAACAATAGTTTCTATAAAACAAATCCACCACCGTGCTCTAAAAGATATAAGTGAAGCACTAGAGCAAAAACTATATAGCTCAAAAGATATAAGTGAAGCACATAGAGTATTCTAATAAATTCTGAATCATGTGTGTCTCTCTCAAAAGGTGTGTACAGCAAGGATGATTGTGGTAAACTAAAAATCAAAGACTCAAATCATACAAGACACTCTAAGCAAAACACATGTCATGTGGTGATTAAAAATATAGCTCCAAGTAAAGTTACCGATGGACGAAGACGAAAGGGGGGATGCCTTCCGGGGCATCCCCAAGCTTTGGCTTTTTGGTGTCCTTAGATTATCTTGGGGTGCCATGGGCATCCCCAAGCTTAGGCTCTTGCCACTCCTTGTTCCATAATCCATCAAATCTTTTACCCAAAACTTGAAAACTTCACAACACAAAACTTAGCAGAAAATCTCATGAGCTCCGTTAGCGAAAGAAAACAAAACACCACTTCAAGGTACTGTAATGAACTCGTTATTTATTTATATTGGTGTTAACCTAATGTATTCCAACTTCTCTATGGTTTATAAACTATTTTATTATCCATAGATTCACCAAAATAAGCAAACAACACACGAAAAACAGAATCTGTCAAAAACAGAACTGTCTGTAGTAATCTGTAACTAACGCAAACTTCTGGAACTCAAAAAAATATATACCAAAATAGGAAGACCTATACAATTTGTTTATTGATTTACTGCAATTGGAATCAGTATTTTATCACGTTCTGGTGATTTTTAAGAATTGTTTTCGTGAACAGGAAGTTTCTGGAATTTTCAGCAAGATCAAATAACTATCATCCAAGAAGATCCTATAGGTTTAACTTGGCACGAACACTAATTAAAAAATAAAACCAAATCTAACCAGAGGCTAGATCAAATATTTATTCCTAAACAGAAGCAAAAAAGCAAAAAGATAAAATAAAATTGGGTTGCCTCCCAACAAGCGCTATCGTTTAACACCCCTAGCTAGGCATAAAAGCAACGATAGATCTAGGTATTGCCATCTTTGGTTGGCAATCCATAAGTAGCTCTCATAATAGATTCATAAGGTAATTTTATTTTCTTTCTAGGGAAGTGTTCCATGCCTTTCCTTAACGGAAATTGGAATCTAATATTCCTTTCCTTCATATCAATAATTGCACCAATCGTTCTAAGGAAAGGTCTACCAAGAATAATAGGACATGAAGGATTGCAATATATATCAAGAACAATGAAATCTACGGGCACATAGTTCCTATTTGCAACAATAAGAACATCATTAATTCTTCCCATAGGTTTCTTAATAGTGGCATCCTCAAGGTGCAAGTTTAAAGAACAATCATCAAATTCACGGAAACCTAGCAAATCACACAAAGTTTTTCGAATCGTGGAAACACTAGCACCCAAATCACACAAAGCATAGCATTCATGATCTTTAATTTTAATTTTAATAGTAGGTTCCCACTCATCATAAAGTTTTCTAGGGATAGAAACTTCCAACTCAAGTTTTTCTTCATAAGATTGCATCAAAGCATCAACAATATGTTTGGTAAAAGCTTTATTTTGGCTATAAGCATGATGAGAATTTAGCCCGGATTGCAACAAGGAAATACAATCTATCAAAGAGCAATTATCATAATTAAATTACTTTAAATCCAAAATAGTGGGTTCATTAATATCTAAAGTTTTGATCTCTTCAATCCCACTTTTACCAATTCTTGCATCAAGATCTAAAAACTCCGAATTTTTGGGACGCCTTCTAGGTAAAGGTGACTCATCTCCAGTCCCATCATTATCAAGATTCATGTTGCAAAACAAAGATTTAGTAGGAGACACATCAATAACTTTTAGATCTTCATGTTTATTATCATAGAAACTAGAAGAATACGCTTTCACAAAGCAATCTTCCTTAGCACGCATCCTAGCGGTTCTTTCTTTGCACTCATTAATGGGAATTCTCATGGATTTGAGAGACTCATTGACATCATGCTTAGGTGGAATAGATCTAAGTTTCAAAGAATCAACATCAAGAGAAATTCTATCAATGTTCCTAGCCAATTCATCAACCTTACGCAATTTTTCTTCAAGCAAAGCATTGAAATTCTTTTGCAAATTCATAAATTCTTTAACACTAGTCTCAAATTCAGAGGGAATCTTCTTAAAATTTCCATAAGAATTGTTGTAGGAATTACCATAATTATTAGAGGAATTACTAGGGAACGGCCTAGGATTAAAGTTTCCTCTATACGCGTTGTTACCAAAATTATTCCTACCAACAAAATTCACATTCATAGATTCATTATTATTCTCAATCAAGGTAAACAAAGGCATATCATTAGGATCAGAAGAAACACTTTTAGCAGCAAATAATTTCATAAGTTCATCCATCTTTCCACTCAAAACATTAGTTTCTTCTATCGCATGCACTTTTTTATTAGTAGATCTTTCGGTGTGCCACTGAGAATAATTAACCATAATATTATCGAGGAGTTTAGTAGCTTCTCCTAAAGTGATTTCCATAAAAGTGCCTCCCGTGGCCAAATCTAAAAGATTTCTAAAAGCAAAATTCAATCCGGCATATTTTTTTTGTATAGTCATCCACAAATTCAAACCATGAGTAGGGCAATTACGTATCATTAATTTCATTCTCTCCCAAGATTGTGCAACATGTTCATGATCAAGTTGCTTAAAATTCATGATATCGTTTCTAAGAGAGATGATTTTAGCGGGAGGAAAATACTTAGAGATAAAAGCATCTTTACACTTATTCCATGAATCAATACTATTTTTAGGCAAAGACGAAAACCAAACTTAGCACGATCTCTAAGCGAAAAAGGAAATAGCTTCAATTTAACAATATCATTGTCCACATCTTTCTTCTTTTGCATATCACACAAATCAACGAAGCTATTCAAATGGGTAGCAGCATCTTCACTAGGAAGGTCGTCAAATTGATTCAACAATATTCAACAAAGCATCATTAATTTCACAAGATTCAGCATTGATAAGAGGAGAAATCGAAGTGCTAAGAAAATCATTGTTGTTGGTATTGGTAAAGTCACACAATTTAGTATTGTCTTGAGCCATCATGACAAGCAAGCAATCGAACACACAAGCAAACAAGAGGCAAGCGAAAAAGAGGCGAAGGGAAAGAGAGGGCGAATAAAACGACAAGGGTGAAGTGGGGGAGAGGAAAACGAGAGGCAAATGGCAAATAATGTAATGCGAGGGATAAGATTTTGTGATGGGTACTTGGAATGTCTGGACTTGTGTGTAGACTCCCCGGCAACGGCGCCAGAAATCCTTCTTGCTACCTCTTGAGCACTGCGTTGGTTTTCCCTTGAAGAGGAAAGGGTGATGCAATAAAGTAGCGTAAGTATTTCCCTCAGTTTTTGAGAACCAAGGTATCAATCCAGTAGGAGATCACACACGAGTCCCATACACCTACACAAACAAATAAGAACCTCGCAACCAACAGAATAAAGGGGTTGTCAATCCCTCAACGGTCACTTACGAGAGTGAGATCTGATAGATATGATAAGACAATATTTTTGGTATTTTTATGATAAAGAGAAATAAGGATGCAAAGTAAAATAAAAGGCAATAAAAATAACTAAGTATTGGAAGATTAATATGATGGAAAATAGACCCGGGGGCCATAGGTTTCACTAGTGGCTTCTCTCAAGATAGCATAAGTATTACGGTGGGTAAACGAATTAGTGTCGAGCAATTGATAGAATTGAGCATAGTTACGAGAATATATAGGTATGATCATGTATATAGGCATCACGTCTATGACAAGTAGACCGAAATGATTCTGCATCTACTACTATTACTCCACACATCGACCGCTATCCAGCATGCATCTAGAGTATTAAGTTCATAAGAACAGAGTAATTCTTTAAGTAAGATGACATGATGTCGAGGGATAAATTCATGCAATATGATATAAACCCCATCTTTTTATCCTCGATGGCAACAATACAATACGTGTCGTTTCCCCTACTCTCACTGGGATCGAGCACCACAAGATTGAACCCAAAGCTAAGCACTTCTCCTATTGCAAGAAAGATCAATCTAGTAGGCGAAACCAAACTGATAATTGGAAGAGACTTGCAAAGATAACCAATCATACATAAAAGAATTCAGAGGAGATTCAAAATATTGTTCATAGATAAACTTGATCATAAACCCTCAATTCATCGGATCTCGACAAACACACCGCAAAAGAAGATTACATCGAATAGATCTCCAAGAAGATCGAGGAGAACTTTGTATTGAGATCCAAAGAGAGAGAAGAAGCCATCTAGCTAATAACTATGGACCCGAAGGTCTGAGGTAAACTACTCACACATCATCGGAGAGGCTATGGGGTTGATGTAGAAGCCCTCCATGATCAATGCCCCCTCCGGCGGAGCACAGGAAAAGGCCCCAAGATGGGATCTCACGGGTACACAAGGTTGCGGCGGTGGAAATAGGTTTTTGGCTCCGTATCTGATAGTTTGGGGGTACGTAGGTATATATAGGAGGAAGAAGTACGTCGATGGAGCAACGTGGTCCCCACGAGGGTGGAGGGCGTGCCTGGGGGGGGGAGGGTAGGCGCGCCCCTGCCTCGTGATCTCCTCGTTGATTGCTTTGCGTAGACTCCAAGTCCTCTGGATCACGTTTGTTCCGAAAATCATGTTCCCAAAGGTTTTATTCCGTTTGGATTTCGTTTGATATCCTTTTTCTGCGAAACACTAAAATAGGCAAAAAAACAGCAATTTGGGATGGGCCTCCGGTTAATAGGCTAGTCCCAAAGATAATATAAAAGGTTATAATAAAGCCCATTATACATCCAAAGCAGAATATAATATAGCATGGAACAATAAAAATTATAGATACGTTGGAGATGTATCAGTCACCTGTGTCTGGCCAGATGATGATGGATGCCGTCATACCGAGAGGGCCCTAAGAATATCTCGCCATCGCCGGAGGAGCAAATACCACTCTCGAGCTATTCGGTCACTTGTCAAACTTTCTGGTGAGCCTGAAAGTTATCGTTATGTTCACCTTGTTGCAGATGATGTTTGAGCAACCCCAAATCCAACCGTCTGGTAGGAATTGACCGAGACACTCTCATGGTATGAGGAACTAAAACACATGTTAACACTCCGTGTTATTACAATTGTACAGACTATTTTAACTCAATTCATAACAAACAAGTTTGGGTCGATTCAATATGATCGTTCTTCCAACGTCATAATCTCAATGTTGTTTTAGGATCATCGTTACACTCAATGATATCCTAAGATCCGAAAAACTTGATCACCAACAACACTTGAGCTAGTCTTAGAGGCGATACTAGGAATCTTTGTTTTATCCGTTTATCACTTCACACGTGCATATGGGTTTTCCACTGAATCGCATATTCCATGATCTAGCAGTTATAGCATGAAATATAAACTCTTAATTATGAATACAGATATATAATAATAAAAATATTATTGCCTCTAGGGCATATTTCCAACAGCCTCCAACTTGCACTAAAGTCAATAATCTAATTAGCACTTTTAAACACCAATGGCAATCCGGTGTTTGTCCATGCTTTGCCTATGGTATATACTTTGTTCTATCACATCTTGACGACTTCAGATCCGTGTTTATCATTTGCATTTCAATGCATCTGTCATGCTTTCACATATATTTATAATTTTGTGAAACTGGCTTTGCATGTATTCAATCACTAGCATGACCTTTGATTACTCAGATTAAGCAATAGAACCACTATTGAGAACAGTGTTCTATTTGCACAATCATCTAGAAACCAATCCAAGTTCATAAATGAAACTCCGATTCATCACCCTCTTTTGTTGCTTCTAAAGCGACAATATACTTAGCCTTTTGTTATAGAATTCACCACAGTAACTTCCTTGGACCAATTCCAACTTACTGTACCACCATAAATAATTTTAATTGAAATCAAAATTCGCTTGGAGCAGTAATGAGGATTTTTGTTGATGTACTACTTACATACGGCATGTATTGATGTAACTCCTTACAACAATCTTTTAATTTTCTCCGTATGCGAAAAACGCGTTGTTATTACTGAATGATATTTTCACTGTTATCCTATGACCAATAATTTGACCACTCTGGTAAATTTGCTCAAAATTTACTTGGAGTACTTGGACATATCTGTTTATTTACATACCATGGAATTAACACAAGTGTGATTGAAATCATGTATTTCACACATCAATATTCAAGATACTGATTCTTGCTAAGAACTCCTTCCATGTGACTTTGACAAGAAACAGTTCTTGGGAATTCTCATACTAAACTGCTTTAGTATTTTGTCAATATGTATTTTGGCTAAGCCTTGATTAGACAATGCGATCTCCACAGATTATAATGCCAAATTCAAGGAATATATTGCCTAAGTGCTTTAATGAAAAAACTAGTTTCAATAAAGTTTTAATCCGTGTCAAGAAATTTCCAATCAACTATGTGTCATGCACACATTGTGTTTAGAAATAATATCATGCTCCCACTTACTTTCTTGTAAATACTAGCATCTTTCCTTCTATTGATGAAATCATATTATTCGATCAATTCATCAAAACAAAGATTCCAACTCCACTATGCTTGCTTCAAATCTTTGAAGTTTGCACACTTACTAGTATCCTCTGGATTGAGAAAATTACCTTTGTCTGTATCAAATATACAACCTTGGTTCTATTTCCATCTCAAGGGAATCATTTTGACATCCATCTATTATCTCTCATAATTGAAATATTTAGTAATTGCTAGTTTATTTCGAATTAACTTTAAGTATTATTATGATGAGATAATCTCATCATAATCAACTCCTTGATCTTGTCATAAACTTATTTGTAACGAGCCAAGCATAAAACATTTTTATCATCGTCAATCTATAGATACTTCACTGCACTTTAGAATTTTAGTCTTTCAGAGGGTCCATCAAGTTCGAAACTTGAATTATGTGTATGGATACTATCTCAGATTATTTTGGCATATAGCCAATTCCAAAGTCAGGGCCCATCAATGCTTCTTTGTGCATCATAGATTCATTGTTTTTCAACAATATTTCGTTTGTGCACCACAAAGGTTAGCACGAATTGCCTCAACCTATATAGTGCAGCTGCAAGTTCGATCGAAGTCTCCATATCTTATGTAGAGGCTTTCAAGTCAGTCGTTGTAAGAAATTATAAAATTACTTATATCATTTCTTTTCTTTGACCTGATCATGAAGATTCTGCAATCTTGTCAAATTTGCAATGTCCTCCCACTTAGTATTTTGCAGAAAACATTTTCTTCAAAATTTCCGCACCCTGTGGCAAAACACTTTGCCTTGGCGTAGTGATAGAGGAATACCCAACCATTTGAGATAACCTACAAAGTAGAACTTATCTTATAGATTTGATAGTTATCCTTTTTTAGTGTAAAAGCCACAGTCTCTAAAGCATCACATTAAGAGTATATCGGAAAAATCAATTAATGTCATCTTTGATCTCACTAGGTCATACATACTTTGATTACATCTGCTCAAAACAATCAGTAGTGTTCTCTAGTAGGTGTAAGCTATAAAACATTTCATAGCTCATCAGACATTCGCTAAATTTGTAACTTAAATATTCTTTTCTGCAATCCAATTGTAGAAACATATTTTTCTTGATACAATAAGTTCAACTTCTTTCTGAAATATTTTAAACCATTTAAAATGATCCAGAATCATGTATAAATTAGTAAATATAAATATCTACTTGAGCCATCCTCGAAGATAGATAAATCCACTGCTTGCAACAACACTTATTGGACTACACATCAATATGCATGTTCCAATTATGTTGTTGCCCGTTCTTTATGGCCTGTGAACGATATTTTAGTTTACTTCTCAATTTGGACGAAGGTTGCAAGTGTCTGATAATTCGTAATCATATGAATCCAAAATCCATCACTATGGAATTTCTCCATGCGGGTTTCTCCAATGTGACTAAATGCAGTGCCACACATATGTGGTATTCTTTTAGTCTTGTCACATTTAGCGTCAGTTTTATAGATGTTAAATTCTATCATCAATATTCATAACTGCCATCCTATTCACAATAGGAGTCACTACAAAAAAAAAGACACATCCATGACATTTTGGGCTGAACGAATTTTTTCTGTCTTACTTATGACACTTCTATGATGATAATTGTGACAAAACCCGATATCATCATAGATGTGGCGGGCTCCTACTTCTATGACAAAAAATCATGACAAAAAATGGGCTTTTAAGTCACAGGCGGGCGGAGGCATAGCGTATGACATTCTTTGGGCCGTCCATGACTGAAAAAACCATGGTAGAAGTGAGGGCGAAGAAATTTTCGGGGAGTTCCCGGTTACGATGGGTGGTCGGGGGCCGAGCGATGCACGTTTCTCTCATACACGTACGCACATGTGTGCGAGGCGTTGGGATCTAACTGAACCCGAGCGACGCGTTCGCCTACTGAACCCGAGCGATTGCACTGCAGGCTACGCGTTACTGAACCCGATCGATTGATCGATGGCTGTTAACTGAACCCGATCGAGCGATTCCTTCGCTACTGCTGCTAACTGAAGCCGATCGAACCCACTGCCTCTTGATGAATAGTGAGCATTGTTGGGCGGGTTGGATGAACAGTTCCCAATGGGGGTGGATGAACATGACCCCGTGGTAGTAGAGGCCGTTGCCGCTGGATGAACAGGACCCCGATCGATCGAGTCGGTTGGGGGGGGGGTGGATGAACAGGACCCCGTGGAGGGCTGGTTGAACAGTAGCCGGTGGAGGGCTGGATGAAGAGTAGCTCGTGGATGGGGGTTTAACAGGACCCCCTGGAGAGGGCTGGTTGAGCGATGGCCGATGGAGGCGGTGGAGGCTGGATGAGCAGGAGCCCGTGGATGAGCGATCGCGGTGGAGGCTGGAGGAGGTCGACGGTGGATGAGCGATAGCACTGTGGAGGCTGGAGGAGGTCGACGGTGGAGATGAATAGTATCCCGTGGAGTCCTGTTTTACGGTACGCCACACCCCTCTCGATGAACAGGACCCCCGTTTCGACCGTAGCGCTCCAACACAAGTCCATTTCCTCTGTTTTGAGGTACATCACACACCCCCTTGATCAACAGGACCGTAGGAGGTCCAGGAGAAGTCCGTTTCCTCCGTTTTGCGGTACGCCAGACCCCTCCCGATGAACATGACCCCGTTTCGACCGTGGCTAGTCGAACACAAGGCTGTTTCCTCCGTTCTACGGTACGCCAGGCCTTGTTTCGATCGGCTATTCTGTCCAAGCCGGTTGGCTCCCGATGAACACGACGTATTTCGTTGCCTCCCGATGAACATGATGCATTCCGTTGCCTCCCCATGAACACGATGATGATGCAGTTTCTCCGTTCCGACCCAGCCATGTACACGAGCCCTGGCCGTACGTATGCGCGAGTAGGCATTCGAGATCCCACCTGTATGTACGTACGTGGCCGTATTAATTTCTTGCACCCTGGCCATTGTACATACATGTACATTCTACGTGCGCTCCTCTACTACGACACGTGCACACCTATACTATGACACGTGCCCTTCCTTACACGCCCACAGTTCATCGCTTCAGCCTGCAAACAGACCGATCATATGTACGTACACGTTCGCGACCAGAATAAAAATGCTACTTACGCTTCGACCAGGTGGGTCCTGACTATCAGGCACTTCCTTGCGTGCGAAGATGTATCTGGTGGGTCCCAACTGTCAGGGGCGAATCATTTTTTTTGCCCGTAATATGGACACACTTCCTTGCGTGTGAAGACGTAGATGGTGGGTGCCAGCAGTTAGGGGGGAAACTTTTTCTTCGTGAAATATGGTGGCTCGTCCGGTGGGTCCCTACTGTCAGGTGGAGGAATCATTATTTTCCGTGTAATAAGGAGGCACTTCCTTGCTGCGGCCGTGCACCCAGCTGTCAGCCTCTCCATGTACAGTACTCTTCCGATGGAAGTCGTTCCTTGACCACATTGACCACGCCGCGCCAAGAGCACCAAGGGAATGGACGACAGCGAGGCCTAGGAAGAGGACGACGTGGAGCCGGGGAAGACGTGGCAGTGGATTCCCACGCAGAGAGGAGTACGAGGGTTCACTGGTTCGGCTTTGGTGTGAGGCTGCCGTTGCCGCAGAATAACAGGGGGTGTGGGTTAGTGGAGGGATGGCCTAGCCAGCGGTGGGAGTAGTAGGGGCGGTGAGGCCTCTGCGGCTGCACAGCCGACCACGGGAGGTAGGAGCAGGCGGCATGACCGGCGCTGCTTTGGGCGGCTGGAGAAAGAAGGCCAAAGGTTGAAGAAGCACGACGACCATTGGATGGACATCGTACAGTCACTGCAGCTAGAATCGTTTATAATGACTAAATTGACAAAGCCCTTGGTATGCGCCAATTTAGTAGGCCCACAGGTGAGCCTCCGAAACGGTGCGCCCCATATGTCAGGGGGAGGAATCATTTTTTGGGCGGGTGAAGCTAGAATATCCGAGATTGAAGAAGAAGCACGACATCCGTTGGATGGACATCCAACGGCCAATGCTGCTAGAACCGTGTGTTGACTATTAGTTGACAAAGCCTTGCATACACGTCAACTTACTTTTTTTGAGGGGTCGCGTCAACTTAGTAGGCCCACAAGTGTGTGGCAGAGAACTTATAGCTCATTTGAGATTTGTAAGAATGTGCAACCCATTTTTGAATTCTAATGGAATTTACTACAACCCATTTATAGTTTGTTAAAAGTACGGCCCATTTTCTAGCTGGGACAATAATTAATAATTTCAAACAACCGTTCAAAACAGAATTCAATAAAATTTCTCACATTTTGATGGGATTTGGAATATTTTTATCCTAAAATTTCTAGTCAGATTAAATACAATTTTAATATAAATTTTTATTACGTAAAAATCCAACGAAACATTGCGCGCCCAACAATTAATGAAATTAAAATTTTCAAAATCCAAAAATAATATTTTATAAACTAATTACGTGTTTGGTGCATTTTTATAGTTACAACCTAGTTTTTGTAATTACATACCATTTATTATTTCTTTAAACCCATTTTCTTGTTAAGCCTAATGCACCCCTACTAGGAAAGATTTGCAGCCCAGCGGGGCGGAGAATAACAAGTTGACCTTGCCTGGGTATTCCTCAAAAAAAAGTATAGCTGGGCTAGCCATTTTTAGCTTGAAAAAGATTAATATCTGGGCTGGATATCTGGCCTGGGCTAGATGGGCCACAGCCCTCCCAGTTAATACCATGCTCTCCTCTGAACAACAACGAAAACATTTCTCAAGAAAAACTCTGCAGTGCTCACACCTCAAAAACACAAATACTGCTCGAGATGCTTGGTCCCAGCTGTCGACCGCTCCTTGTGCAATTCTCTTGTTTATTGACTACATAGGTTGACGATGGTGTGGGACCGTGATGTCAGGAAACGAGGAGGAAGCAAGAAAAATTATAGTTGTATATAATAAGGAGGCACTTGCGTACGTGCGGCAATGGCCCTGGTGGGTCCCCACTGTCATCCTCTCCAAGTAAAGTCATATCCTCATCCTCATGTCCGTTGACAACGTGAGACGGTGGCGCCACGGCGAGCGGAACAACTCGCAGGACGATGGAGAGGGCCTCGCGGGCCCTACGGATGGTCTGATACAGCGCCCGCTGCTCATTCGGGAAGCCAGGATCATAGGGACACATGTCCGCGACGGCATTGTCGTCCGCTTGTTCACCGGTGTTCGTTGAGGAGACGGAGGTTGCAACGCAGGTCCTCCTGCGCTGGTAGCTTGTCTGCCATTAGGGCGTCGAAGTGCGGCCGCACCTGCTCTATGGTGAACACGGCATTAACCGGCTTGGACACTGGCGCCGGCTCCTGGTCGGAAGCTACGTCCATCGTCTGATTGTCGTCGCTCAGCTCGGCGAGCTCGCTGGTGGGCCAGCATGTCCGGCAGCTGGACCGACCCGCTGCCAAGCACGAGTTTGACTGCCCTGGCCCACCCAAACCGCCTCCCTCGCCCAAAACGGTCAGCGCCGCCCGCCCCACTTCCTGGTGCAGGCGATTGCTCCGCCTTCAAACGACACTAGTACCATCTGTCCATCCGTCTGTCACCCACATTAATGATACGCGGTTGCCGAGGCGGCTACTCTGGTGCCACACGTCCGTCCCTCCGCCGCCCACCATTGCTATATAAACTGTTGCGTGGCCATAGCCGCAGTAATCCGCCTCCGCTCTCTTTCTCCTGTCCACACCACTACTGCCCACCATGGCTTCCTCGCGCTCCAGCGCTCTTCGGGACGGGCGGACGACGGACCACAAGGAGATGGCAGCCGTTGCTGCCGACTAGCTAGCTGGCAGGCAGCCGGAGGACGACGACGTCCCAATGGAGAACATGGTAGTCGACGATCCAGCACCAATTCCATCATCCGCGCCATCCTCGCCGGTGCATTGCACCATGACCATCGGCGAGGCCCGTGCCCAATACATAGACACGGTGAGGCAGAAGCGTCAGCAGCAGTTCCGGGAGGCGCAGGCCGACACCGCCTACAACCACCATCGCCTCCAGGAGCACCTGCAGGCGGTGGAGCAGATCGCCGCGGAGCGGGGGGAGCAGGAGGCGCTGCTCGACTCGTACCGCTCCGCCCGCGAGGGCCGACTCGAGCGCTGGCGGTACCGCATGCGGGTGGCGGAGGCTGCGGCCGCCTACAAAGAGGGCGATGAAGTGGGCGAGGCGCTGTTTGGTGAGACCGAGGATGAGGCAGAGGACAATGCCGGCTCCGACGAGTCCCCGCTCCGCTGGCGTTGACAAGGCCCTGCTCCATCAAGGCCCGTGGCGCCAACAACGAGGCAGAGGACAGTGTCGGCTCCGCCGAGGCCCCGCCCTGCCGGCACCGAGGCGGAGGCCCTACTCCACCCAAGCCCCGCCCCGCCAACAACGTGGCAGAGGACATCGCCAGCTCATCCGAGGCCCCACCCCTGCCGGCAACGAGGGGGAGGATTTCCCCCGTCCGCCGAGGCGCCGCCCCGCCGGCAACGAGACAAAGGATATCGCCATCTCCGTCGAGGCCCCGCCCCGCTGCCAACAAGGCCGCGCCACACAGAAAACAAGGAAGAGTAGAACACGGTAGGTCGCCGCCGCTCGGGTCCAAGTAAGGCCACCGCTGCTACCCTTCTATTGAAGCCTAGCTAGGCGGGTTGACCATTGACGGCCAATTAGCTTCTTGGCGGCGACGTGGAGTCGGAGAGCTATGTTGGAGAAGGACGCTGCTTCTACTTAACTGCTGGTGCAGTTGGCTCACTAACACGTGGGCCCAACAAGCATCTGGGCCACATGTCGATTCACGCTTTTGCACCTGCAGTTAAGTCACTCGAAGCTCAGTCATTGGAGAAGAAGCTTCATTCATTTCGATGGGACACAGGTGGGTAGCTTTGGTTAATTAATTATACCTCCAGCGCACCCCTTTTTAGTTGAAGAATGTATGAAATGTAATGAAATCCGGCATGTTTATATGAAATCTAACCGTGTATGAATGAATTTAGTTTGATTAGTTCAAATTCTTGTATCACTGGCATTGGATGAACATGCAAAACAATACGTACTAGCATTATTCCCAGGCTGATCACCTCGTTTGCAGCAGTTTCACATGTACTCCCTCCGGTCCTTTTTAGTTTGCATACAAGTTTTGTCTACGGTCAAAGTATCTCTATTTTGACCAATCTTATAGAAAAAAGTATGAACATTCATAATGTGCGAAGTAAAAAGGAACAGAGGGAGTACAAAGAGTTTGAGCAGCTTTTTAGCTTTCCTGTACATTGCATCAAACACACATGCCAGGCAATTCATAGAGAACATTCAAAACAATCGATGATTATGCATCTCAGCGATTCGCATGTCAGAGCCAATATTTACTTCACAACTAAAGAATAAAGAGAAATAGATCGATGCTGCTGATAGAAAAGGGCGTCCCATTCGAAAATATGAAAGCATGTCTTCTTGCTAACATCAATGAGCAAAATTTGACAAGGTTGTCCCATTCCAAAATGTCAAATGCGTGTTTTTTTGCGTACATCATTGAGAAAACTTTGACAAGGTTTTCCCATTCCAAAATATCAAATGCCTATGATTGTGGAATGGGTAGGTTTTGCCATCAGTTCGGACATTGACATGGCACCTCGTGCTAAATAAACCAGCTGTTCTTTTCGTGTAGTTCCACCCAAATAAACCAAATTCGCATGTAGCTTGTATGATTTCGCCCTTATATGTTGCAACGCCTTGAACATATTGGCGCATCCTTTCTTGTGGTGGAAATGAATGATTCGATGTATTCACGAACATTTTATGCAGTTCTCATTGAAATCAAGCTAAGCACCCCTATTTGCACAAATACAAAAAAGTGATTAGAATAAAGCAAACTGTACTATGAATTGACAGTTTAAACATGCACCTATTGGGGAACATAGTAATTTCAAAAAAATCCTACGCCTACGCAAGATCATGGTGATGCATAGCAACGAGATGGGAGAGTGTTATCTACGTACCCTCGTAGACCGAAAGCGGAAGCGTTAGCACAAAGCGGTTGATGTAGTTGTACGTCTTCACGATCCGGCCGATCAAGTACCGAACGCACGGCACCTCCGAGTTCAGCACACTTTCAGCACGATGACGCCCCTCGAACTCCGATCCAGCCGAGTGTTGAGGGAGAGTTTCTTCAGCACGACGGCGTGGTGACGATGATGATGTTCTACCGACGCAGGGCTTCGCCTAAGCACCGCTATAGTATTATCGAGGTGGACTATGGTGGAGGGGGGCACTGCACACGGCTAAAAGGTCAAATCAATTGTTGTGTCTATGGGGTGCCCCCTGCCCCCATATATAAAGGAGCAAGGGGGAGGTTTGGCCGGCCAGGACTCCCTCCCTTCCTTGTTGGATTAGGAGAAGGGGGGAAAGAGGAGGGAGAGAGGAAGGAAAGGGGGACGCCGCCCCCTCTCCTTATCCTACTCGGACTAGAGGGGGAGGGGCGCGCGGCCCTGCCCTAGCCGCCTCTCCTCTTCTCCACTAAGGCCCACTATGGCCCGTTAAGCCCCCGCGGGGTTCCGGTAACCCCTCTGTACTCCGGTAAAATCCCGATTTCACCTGTAATACTTCTGATATCCAAATATAGGCTTCCAATATATCAATCTTTATGTCTCGATCATTTTGAGACTCCTCGTCATGTCCGTGATCACATCCGGGACTCCAAAATACCTTCGGTACATCAAAACTCATAATATAACCGTCATCAAAACTTTAAGTGTGCGGACCCTACGGGTTCGAGAAGTATGTAGACATGACCGAGACACGTCTCCGGTCAATAACCAATAGCGGAACCTGGATGCTCATATTGGCTCCCACATATTCTACGAAGATCTTTATTGGTCAGATCGCATAACAACATACGTTGTTCCCTTTGTCATCGGTATGTTACTTGCTCGAGATTGGATCGTCGGTATCTCAATACCTAGTTCAATCTCATTACCGGCAAGTCTCTTTACTCATTCCGTTATACATCATCCCGCAACTAACTCATTAGTTGCAATGCTTGCAAGGCTTTAAGTGATGTGCATTACCGAGTGGGCCCAGAGATACCTCTCCGACAATCGGAGTGACAAATCCTAATCTCGAAATACGCCAACCCAACAAGTACCTTTGGAGACACCGGTAGAGCTCCTTTATAATCACCCCATTACGTTGTGACGTTTGGTAGCACACAACGTGTTCCTCCGGTAAACGGGAGTTGCATAATCTCATAGTCATATGAACATGTATAAGTCATGAAGAAAGCAATAGCAACATACTAAACGATCGAGTGCTAAGCTAACGGAATGGGTCAAGTCAATCACATCATTCTCCTAATGATGTGAGTCCGTTAATCAAATGACAACTCATGTCAATGGCTAGGAAACATAACCATCTTCGATCAACGAGCTAGTCAAGTAGAGGCATACTAGTGACACTCTGTTTGTCTATGTATTCACACAAGTATTATGTTTCTGGTTAATACAATTCTAGAATGAATAATAAAAATTTATCATGATATAAGGAAATAAATAATAACTTTATTATTGCCTCTAGGGCATATTTCCATCAGTCTCCCACTTGCACTAGAGTCAATAAGCTAGATTACACAGTAATGATTCTAACACCCATGGAGTCTTGGTGCTGATCATGTTTTGCTCGTGGAAGAGGCTTAGTCAATAGGTCTGCAACATTCAGATCCGTATGTATCTTGCAAATTTCTATGTCTCAGACTTTTGGACTAGATCCCGAGATGGAATTGAAGCGTCTCTTGATGTGCTTGGTTCTCTTGTGAAATATGGATTCCTTCGCCAAGGCAATTGCACCAAGATTGTCACAAAAGATTTTCACTGGACCCGATGCACTAGGTATGACACCTAGATCGGATATGAACTCCTTCATCCAGACTCCTTCGTTTGCTGCTTCCGAAGCAGCTATGTACTCCGCTTCACACGTAGATCCCGCCATGACGCTTTGTTTAGAACTGCACCAACTGACAGCTCCACCGTTCAATGTAAACACGTACCCGGTTTGCGATTTGGAATCGTCCGGATCAGTGTCAAAGCTTGCATCAACATAACCATTTACAATGAGCTCTTTGTCACCTCCATAAACGAGAAACATATCCTTAGTCCTTTTCAGGTATTTCAGGATGTTCTTGACCGCTGTCCAGTGATCCACTCATGGATTACTTTGGAACCTCCCTACTAGACTTATAGCAAGGCACACATCAGGTCTGTTACACAGCATTGCATACATGATAGAGCCTATGGCTGAAGCATATGGAACATCTTTCATCTTTTCTCTATCTTCTGCAGTGGTCGGGCATTGAGTCTTACTCAACTTCACACCTTGTAACACGTGCAAGAACCCTTTATTTGCTTGATCCATTTTGAACTTCTTCAAAACTTTGTCAAGGTATGTGCTTTGTGAAAGTCCAATTAAGCGTCTTGATCTATCTCTATAGATCTTGATGCCCAATATGTAAGCAGCTTCACCGAGGTCTTTCATTGAAAAACTCTTATTCAAGTATCCCTTTATGCTATCCAGAAATTCTATATCATTTCCAATCAAAAATATGTCATCCACATATAATATCAGAAATGCTACAGAGCTCCCACTCACTTTCTTGTAAATACAAAGCTTCTCAAAAGTCTCGTATAAAACCAAATGCTTTGATCACACTATCAAAGCGTTTATTCCAACTCCGAGAGGCTTGCACCAGTCCACAAATGGATCGCTGGAGCTTGCACACTTTGTTAGCTCCTTTTGGATCGACAAAACCTTCCGGTTGCATCATATACAACTATTCTTCCAGAAATCCATTTAGGAATGCAGTCTTGACATCCATTTGCA